>RHPI01001715.1:1141041-1192090 GCA_009103225.1 Chlorokybus atmophyticus
GGCTTTTCTGGCGGTTGTCGTCGACATGCCTTAAAAAGGGAGACGTGAAAAACGGGGTGCACACGCATGGTGTCGGGTAGCTCCAGCTTGTGAGCCACGTCCGAAATAACTTTGTCGACCGTAAATGGTCCCAACCAGCGTTCATTTAGCTTGCAAACTCCCGTACGCACGTGTACATGCTTCGCGGAGAGTAACACAATGTCGCCTTCCTGAAATGTGAGGTGTCGGCAATGCGCGTCCGCGTACTGCTTCTGCCTGTTATGTGCCACCAATAGCGCCTCCCTAGCTGCCTTATTAATGTCCGCGCACTTTGTGAGGAAGTAAGTAGCTGCCTCCACACGCACGTCATGTCGTCGCGGTGTCCATGCCGTCAACGGTGTCAATGGATGTTACCCGTAATTTATAAAGAAGGGAGTGACACCTATGCTTGCATTGTGGTGGTTGTTGATCGCAAACTCCACCAACTCAAGCAGCTCCGCCCAATTGTCTTGTTGCGCGCTAACATAGCAACGCAGCATGTCCTCGATCACACGGTTGGCCCGCTCCGTTTGCCCATCAGTTTGCGGGTGGAATGCCGTGCTAAACTTCAGTGTGGTACCCAGTGCACTATGCAGCGCCTCTCAGAACTTACTTGTAAAGCGCGGGTCACAATCACTCACAATGCGTTGTGGTAATCCATGAGAACGAAACACATGCTTCACGAACAAGCGTGCAGCCTCCGGTGCCGTGCAAGACTCGCCACACGGTGCCAAGCATACCATTGTGCTGAATTTGTCGACGAAATATAGCGTTGTACCCTTCTTTTGTCTTTGGTAACCCCGAAATAAAGTCCATGGTAACTTGCTCCCACTTGGACAATGGCATAGGGAGAGGTTGCAGCAACCCACCTGGCTTTTGGTTGCTTGCCTTCATCCTTTGGCATGCGTCGCACAACGCCACGTAGTCGCGCACATCGCGATGCATCTCTCGCTAATAAAAACGCTAGTTCAAGCTTGCCAAAGTTCTCTCCAACCCTTGGTGACTAGCAATGGGCACGTCATGAGCTTCCTTCAGCAACTTCACACGGATATGCGCGACGTTGGGGATGTACAAGCGCCCGTGGTGCCATATCAGCCCGTCGCGCATTGACCAATGCCCACTAGTGTCCGTAGCTGCATTTTCCAACTCTTGCAACACTTTCATACCCTCCGTGTCTTTACAAAGCACTTACCGAATCTGGTCGGTGCACTCGGGGTGCACTTGAGCGAGTGCCTCAATTGCATTAACCCGGCTCAGTGCGTCAGCAACACCATTTGGCGTAACGGGCTTGTACTTGATATCGAAGTCAAAAAGTTGAAGGACTCCAGCCATCGTGCTTGTCTGCGACTTAGATGAGGTTGTGTTTGTAAGTACCTCAGTAGAGAGTGATCTGTCTCAAGCACGAACTTTTTGGCTTCCAGAAAAAAACGCCATTGTCGTAGCGCCATTACTTACGCCAGAAGTTCCTTCGCGTGCACGGGGTAATTCAGCTCCGCACCACTCATCTTCTTGCTGAAGAATGCTACTAGTTGCAGGCCGTTGCTATGGTCTAGCTGCAAAACAGCTCATACGGTTGTGTCGGACGCGTCGCAAGCCAAAATAAATGTCTTTTCCATGTCGGGTTGAGCCAGGACTGGTGCCTTCGTCAGCGCCTTCTTCAATGCCGCAAAGCATGTTCCTCTGTTGCTGACAAGCTTCAAGGCTTTCCCTTCTTGAGCAGGGCGGTCAAGGGAGCAGCTATACGCGAAAACCCCATGATATACTTGCCATAATACCCCGCAAGGCCCAAAAAGGAGATAACCTCCTTTACGTTGGTCGGGGAAGCCCACTCGCGCACCACCTGCACTTTGTTGGGGTCCGGCTTGATGCCTTCAAGCGACACAATGTGGCCTAGGTACTCCACCTTTCGAAGCAAGAATTTGCACTTTTGTAGCTGGGTGTACAACTTGTGTTCGCACAAACGCTGCAACACGCGCCGTAGAAGTGCCACGTGCTCCTCCTTTGTCTTCGCGTACACCACAATGTCGTCGAGGTACACGAGGACTCCCTTACCAATTAAGTCAGCGACAACGCTTTATTAGCGTTTAAAATGTTGCTGGCGCGTTCGTAAGTTCGAAGGACATGACCAACCACTCGTAGTGCCCATCACGTGTTTTAAAAGCTGTTTTCTCCACATCCTCGGGCGCGATGCGGATTTGGTGATAACCTCCAGCAAGATCAAGTGTTGTGAAGTACTGCGCACCTTGCAATTGCTCCAGCAACTCGTTGATACGTGGGAGTGGAAAGCAATTTCTCTTCGTGATGTTGTGAAGAGCTCGATAGTCGACGAACATGCGCAAGCTCTCGTTCTTCTTTCGTACAAACAAAATAGGTGCACCATAAGGGGACTTACTAGGCCTGATGTAGCCTCTTTTCAGCAAGTCCGCCACCTGCCTCTCGGCCTCTTCCAGCTCCAAGCGTGACAACTCATATACGGGTCGATATGGTGGCTTGTGCCCGCCCTCAATCAGCTCCACACGGTGGTCTATGCTCCGTAGAGGTGGTAGACTAGATGGAAGTCCGTCCACCATGATATTTTGGTATTCTTTAACAAGTTTACACACCTCGGGGTCCATTGTAGCCGTCTTAACATCGTCACTCAGCTCCGGTGCTGACTTTGCAGTGTTTTCGCACACAACGCACAACCATGCAGCCTTTGCCTTCCGTGGAGACAATAACTTCCTTGATTGCGCATAAGAGATCTGGGCAATTGTCGTACCACCTGATTGTGCGTGCCGCGCCTCGATGACGTCCAACGCAGCTATGGCAAAATCTCTCTTGCTTTCCATAAAGCGATCTTCCTCTTCAACAGAGCATGCGCGCATACCTTGAATGGACTCTCCACCGTTTCGTTCGATGGTGAGCACGCGCTTCCTCTAATTGATGGATGGATTATGTTGCTATAGCCACGGTAGTCCTAAAATCCCGTCAAACCCGCTCCGTAGGGTGATGCAGGAAAATCGCATATTCTCTTTCATCTTGCCAATGCGAACGCACAACTCTTTGGTCATAAACGCAGCGCCATTACCTCTAGAGGGTGGCTCTCCATCAGCAAGCTTCACTTCACCTCGTAATGACGAAAACCAACCGTAACGCCGCGCAATATCAATACTCATAAAGTTGCTGTTGGCACCGCTATTAATCATGAGCTTACACTCCCTCCATCGTCCTTGGTCATCGCAAATGTGTGCTCGAAGCCCGAAGTACTTTGTTGTCTCCTCTTTTGCATAACTCACCACCGTTGGCGCGTTCATAGCCATCTCCTCTTGCTTTCTTGATGGAAATGTCACAGCATCCGTCCGTGCATGAGGCTCCTTCTTATCCCCAGCAGTAGCCTCCTCACCTACTGGGAGAAGTCATTTTCCTGCTCCACGCCATTTTGCTCCATGGTGTTGACGCGACAATCACGGCGAGGGTTGCCAATCGGTGTTAGCCTTTGCATGCTTTGTTTGGGGCATTCGTACGCCAAATGCTCAGTCGACCCACACGCATAACACTTGCGCACACCTTTACCTCTTTCACCACGTCCGCCATGCTTCGCCTCACTTCCACGCGTGTGTATGGCACCCACCTCCATTGGTGCAGGCCCAAAGTCAGCTCCACCTCCATTGGCAAGCGCTAAACTTGGTTCTCCTTGTCTCCATGCATGTTGAAAGCCTCCCCGAGGCTGATCACCATGCCTTTGCCTACAGTCAGTGTTTCTTGTGGTGGACTTGAAGTACATCGCGTCGAGACGCTCCGCGATGCATATAGCCTCCGCGAGTGTTTTAGGGTCCCGTAGCTCCACTTCTTTACGGCCCGAAGGTTATAAACCACGTGTATACCTGTCCAGCTGCTCCTCCTCCGTCATATTGGGTATGGACATCACCAATCGCTGAAACGCAGCCGTGTACGCCATCACCGACCCCATTTGTACAAGGGCTGCAAGTTGGTCGCTTGCGGCCTTCACGCTCTCAACGGGAACAACAAATTGAAGCCTGACCTCCAGTGCCAACTCTTCCATGGTGGTCAATGGTAGCGCCAACCCATTTGCGACACGCGTACATCGATGCCTCCACCATACAAGTGCTGCACCTTCAAGCAATGTCGCTGCACCCTCCACGTGCAGATGCGTGGGCACCTCCATGAGCTTCAACCAAGACGATACTTGAAAATTCCATTCATCCACCGCATCCATCACGTTGACCCTTGAATGGCTTGGGCTTTGGCACCTTCACATGCACGCGCGAGCTTGATGCCATGGGAACTTGTACACGCGCCATCGCATGCTCATACGCCTCGCGTTGTGCTTGTGCCGCCGCTTGAGTGTGATGAAGCTCCTCCTTCAATGCTAAGATGGCAGCATGAAGCTCTTCCATGCGAGCATCCTCCATCTCCACTAACACACCACACTCCGTTTCCGAATGAAAAGTGTAAACGCCCACACACTTCCGCTCTCCCTTCGTAAATCGTGCTCCGATACCAGTTGTGACGGTGCTCGTGCCTTGCCACCTGTGAGTTGGTCCAATCAACAACCCTCTCACCAAGGCACAGTATTCACACCGGAACCTTGCCCCCTCTGCCAAGCACACACGCGCGCCCCGCCACTCGCGTACGCACTCGCATGCGCTCGAAGCTACACACCGACTTGTGCAGCGCCTTGGATCGTCACACAAGCAAGCATACACCAGTGGACACTTGCTAGCAACCCCTGCTAACCACCACCAAGCTTGCACACAAGAAACTAGGGAGCTAAAGGTTGTATTGCAAATTGTAGAATGTCACTTTTATACCTACCAGTCTGCACATGCTACTATCTAGACAAATCTAGCGCTAGACAGAACTAGAAGCTAAGATATTCTTGCAGAATCTTGTAGTACACTTCTAGACCTTTCCGACGTACCAAAGATCTCCTCATTTGCTGCTCATATGGTCAAGTTATACTACTTGGCGCCAGGCCCTTCTAGAAATCTGGTCGAGCCCTTCTCGACTGGCCCTCCGTTTTCTGGCGTCTTCCAGACTGGCCCTGAGCCAATTGATATCTGCGACAGACTCGTAACTCGCCGATATCCGCCACAAGTCATGAAAAACATGATACCTCACAAATAAGGCCTAAAATGGCCATGAAAATCACGAATTTGGCCTTGACTATTACAGCGTTGCGTGAGCAAAAGGTGGCATGCCTAGTGGAGATAATGCGCTGCGTGAGCAAGAGGTGGCATGCTACTTGAATGCGCGCTGAATGAGCAAAAGGCGACATGCTGAGCTGGCATAAAGGAAAAAGGTGTGCGTGAGACAAGGACAGAAGTTACACAACTAGTTTAAGTTACAAGTCACACAACTAGTGCACTCATACAGTGGGCATAGTCCAGGGTGCATTTGTACAGGGCTATAGGCAGGTGGCAATATGTTAGGCTGTACAGATATACATGCAGGCACAGCACAACACAGCACCAGGCGCAACCAACTATTACACAGCCAACTGTGCACCAGTGCACGACCTTAGGGTCCTGCCTGAGGAGGGGGCTTGCACTTGGAATCAGTGCCTTGCTTGGTATGGCGAGGTGCTCGGTGGAGGGGATTTCAAGGGAATCTGGCATGGCGCGCATATGGAGTTTAAGAGGGGGTCGCTGGAGGAGCCGGGGGGGTGCTGAGCGGGTGCTGAGCGGTCTCGGGTGCTGGTACCCTTACGGAGCGGGCTGCTGTATGTGCTGAGCGGGTGCTGAGCGGTTGTTGAGCAGGAGGTTGCTGCTGGTCACCGGACAGGGGCTCATTGCCACCGTTGAGATGGGACGCTATCTGGGTATACGCACTCTTAAGTTAGCAGGCATGCTCACGGACTGCAAAACCACAACCTCACTACCAGAGACAGACACATGCACACACAAACACAAACACGCAGCCAAGCATGTACGCATGCACAGCAAAAGGTGGCAAAAGAAGTAGACTAAGCCTTGCCAACAAGTAAGCAAGCAAAGCAGAAGGCCATGCAGGCGCTCACCGCGGAGACGGCGACTTTGAAAGCCCCACCGCCCACCTACACGGCCTCGACAACGCCCACACAGCCGGCGCCAGTAACCATGCCCTGCTTCGGACGTAGACAACAATGAACCTTAACACCCCCTGTGGCGATGGCGGCGACCTTGAAAGCAACATCAGAACAACAGGTCACAGGCCTAGGCCTGTCAGTGTCACACCGCCGCAACAGGCTGAAAAACCGCACCACTTTCAGGTGTCCATTTTCAGCTTGACGTTGACATGGTGCAGACGTCTGCAGGTTAGGATTGCCGGTGGCGTACAGTCCGGGCCATGCTTGGTGCGGAAGGAACCTCAAACCTTGCATGGTGCAGACGTCCGCGGCTCATGACTGCCGGTGGCGGACAGTCCACGCCACGCTTGGTGCGGAACACGACACACCCCGCCTAGGCTGGTCGCAGATCGGTGACCAGCCGCACCAAAAATAAACCATGGTGCGGACGTCCGTGGCTTACGAACCAGAGTCCATGGTTGGCGCGGATCTCATCGAAGCAGGGTTCCGGCGCGGCCTCCTTGGCGCAGCCGGTCGTACCAGCCATGGTTCGGTTTCGTGGAACCCTGGTTCCAAATTGCTTTCCGCCGTGTATAAGACATGCATGCATGCATGGCAATTGCAGCCACTTGCACATGCGCCTTGGTTAGCGGCCTTTTTGCAGTAGCAGCCAACAGCAGGAAGATTAGGACGTGGACTCCCCCTCCCTCCCCATCATAATAACAAAGTACGCGACTTTTGGCGAATTAAAACACTATAGTACACGTACAACAAGCAGTTGTTAATAATACATTGAAAGTACGTGAAATCTTACGATATTGGGCTACAATAGGTCATTTTTCGTGAATAACCGGGGATAGCGCAGCAAACGGGCTTTTGCGTGCGACTTGTCACGCGCCGGGTACGTCGAGGCAGTGCCGTGTGACCCACCTTGCATATCAGCATTGCAAGTAACAAAGCATCTTTGAACCAGTTTTATGATATCACAAATTAAAATGTTATGTGACATCATTGATAATGACTTTGATCATATTATATCATTGGTGGATCAAACACTGTATGATAATGCATTATATTGTACAATGAGTTGCCCATCACTTGTTAGCACACATATCGCATCACAAACATCACTAATATGTCTTAATATTACGCATGATTAAAGTATGAATAAAATACTGGCCGACGCATTGTGGGAAAAGTACGGAAAAACACGCGTACTTTGCATACCACGTACTAATACGCGTACTGCATTCTTTGTAACTATGCTCCCCATCGCTCGCCCACACCCTCGCTGTTACGACGAGGGTCCGGCCATCTAAGCCATAAAAGACCATGGTTAATATTATGGCTATTTCTATTCTTATGTACGCCCAGCTCCCTGGTTGCCGTAACACACCTCCCCCATTGGAATGTAGCACGTCCTCGGCTACTTCTATAGGGTCCTTTGTCTTAACCCTTCGCCCTCGGGCGACCTAGCCATCTCGACCGACGACCACGCACGGTCGTCTCTTTACAATCACTTTCGTTCGCGTTTTAGCAAACGCTCTTTCAAGATCCCTCGATCTCATTCTTGGGACCGTTTTGAATCGCATTCTTTGCCGTCCCCTTTCATTCCTTCCGACATGCGACTTTTTTCCCAAGGCCGCAGAAAAATCTCTTGGATCTTTACCAATTGGAAAATTGCCGCTCTATCCCCCTTGAGGATCGAGCCCGCGGCCTTTGGATTGTCAGCTCCAATACAAAATGTTCCAACAAGGATCCGGCCATTTAAGCCATAAAAGACAATGGTTGAAATTTTGGCTCTTTATATTCTTATGTATTACGACCAGCTCCCAAGCTGCCGTAACACTCATCGCCTCTTCCCCCGTCATCTATGCTGCCGCTGGCAACCATGGTTACAGTTACACGCATTGGCGCACAGCATGCATCGGCAGAGTATGTCGTTAATATTGTGCTGGCACGTCGTCGCTGTGCGTGCTTCTCGCTTCAAACGGGCAGACGCCTCTGCTCCCCAGGTAGCCTCCATCAGATGTTCTTGTCTTACACACTGCCATGCATGGCCAATAAAGCGGGCACTACTACTAGGCACAGGATCTACACTCACACATGGTGCCCCCAGTCTAGCACCAACTACCTAACATACATCACATACCCATGCATGCGTCACAACATGCAACCGCCGTGCATTCACACTGCTTTAGCTGCACATTCCACACCAATCGTGCCCATTGAAGCATGCAACCATATGCCGCAACATAGGGTAGCCAGGCCCACATTAATACTGCATGTAGTACTTAAGCGCATACTAGCATAATGAAGGATACATTATGTGCGACATGTAACCTTAATGACACTTCTATGATTTTCAGACAATTTGCATGTAGTACTTAAGTGCGTACTAGCATAATAAAGAGTACATTATGTGCGACGTGTAACCTTAATGACACTTCCATGATATTCAAACAATTTGCATGACATGCCAGTTCTTGGTGGAGAAGATACATGACATGGATTATGTTCGTCGCGTACATTCAATGTTAATTGTATGGAAGTGACGCGTTGGTTGGCTAGTTAATAAACACGCTAGCGCTTCCTTGGGCCCCTATTGATTGTTTGCTTGGTTTTGCCTGGCCGCTTGCATTCAAGTGGCATGTGCCTTATGTACATGTTGCACAACTAGTAAGCTTTGCATTTAAGCTTTGTACACATACATCAATATCATACATGTGCAGTCAATTAGGCATGATATGTAAATTCTGCAGTACAATCTCCCATGAATGCAACTATATCATGGTAGTGCATTGCAATACACGACATGTGTTTATGGTCATAAATGTGTATTGCGCTGCGCAAGCGTTGACAATGTCAAACTTTCATTGACAAACACTACCACACGCATTAACAAAAGACAATTAGTTGACAGAGGATGGATAACATCCTACACCATAACTACATATTGATGACATACAAATACACCCACCTTGTGTGCACAATGCAAAGAAAGGTGTCTGATATGCAAGCGAGTACCAAGATTTATTGCAGTGCACGACCAAAATGCAAGCAATGTCCGTCAACATACATACAGCCCCATTTTAGATCTTGCTTAGAAGACGCGCTCCCCATGCAGACAGTAACATCAGTCAGAGCGCGAAGTTGGGTGTGGTAATCTCGCAGGTTGTGTGCATTTTATCCACACTTGTACCATGTGTGAGCATTTTGTGATGGAGATGGTGCAGTGCTGCTGAGATCTCATATGAAGCTGATGTTGGGTACTTTGCGTGCTAAGATGCAAAGGATGGAAGGCATTCTGTATAACATGAGTTACCAGCAGCTGTATGTCCTGATGTCCCGGAGAGTCTTAGCCACGCCGTGACAATGGTAAGTGAGGTGAGGGAGGTATGCATGCATGCATGCTGGCACGTGTGTGGGGAGCAATGTATCTGCCCGCACACGTATTCTATGTAGGCTTGTATGAAGTGATCATGCTAACGGACTAACTGCCTAACCGACTACCTGTCTGGCCTAGCGCACCAACTGCTGTTATCAAGTCATTTGCTGCGTCATGATGACGTGGCGGCAGCCATTGCGACTATATTCACCTGCGGGGCTTACACTACGAGCCTCAAGACCTATAGCCTTGCAACCGCCACAACTTCGCCATTCACGCACAGCATCCCCACCCTTCTCGCCAACCCGTTGTCTGTTGAGGCTACCCTTGTTGCGGCCTGCACGACCACAGCAATTGCCTAACCCTTAGCACCTATTACTCAGATCGACTAAATTGTACCCTGCTTGCTGCTTACTGCTCCACCCCGTGCCCTCACCCCGCTCATGCACTTAGCTACAAGCACATAGCCTACCATGCCCTTGTCAATGCCTTGATGATGCTTTGCAACTGCCTACTTGTGTGTGTGTACATACAATGCGAAACGGCAATGCACATGCATTGTCACCACGCAGACAGCAATCAGCAGGCGCACACTCTCACATATATTCAACCACCGGGCTACACTAATACATCTAGGCCAACAACTACACCACCACCCCGTTATTCATGCAAGCATGCATGCAGCAAAATGCAATCACCTGCACAACGGCCGTTGGTTAGCGGCCCAGTCTTAGCCGAGGCAGCAGCAGCAGCAGCAGACCCAACGGACTCCCCCTCCTCCTCCGCCCACATCACCTCCACCCACAACTGCATCATACACCCTGCTGCGGCTGCGTCGTTAGGGTTTGCGCCCATTAGCGCGCAGCATGCATACGCACAGCATGTCGCACTCCCTTTTCGCAGTGCTGTGTACTCCACCGCGATGACACGGGCAGACCTCGCTGCTCCCCATGTACTGCAATTCGCCGTAGTAGTCCTGCTCGGGTGCTCCTTGCACGAAGTGAGGGCGAGGCTGTCGATGCCGGCCAAGCACTGCCTGCATGCATGGCCAACGGGTTGCTGCCTCGCTGTGCTATTCGCATGTCTATGCATGCATGGTGCCCCCGGTCAAGCACCCTATTTACACCCAACAGTCACAAGCAATCAGCAACCAACCTATGGGACTAAGGGGACCTCCCTATGCCTCAACATAGGGTAGCTAGGCGCACACCTTAACCAGCGTGGGCTGACCTAGCTTGCCTCTGGCTCGGGACGGCCTGAAGGACTGCCAGGGCGTAGTATGTACACGTCGCACTCCCTTTGCAGTGCTGTGTACTCCACCGCGATGACACGTGTGTGTGTGTGTGTGTGTGTGTGTGTGTGTGTGTGTGTGTGTGTGTGTGTGTGTGTGNTAGGGTATGTGAAGTGCTGTGTGAGACACACGCATACATATGCCACATGCACGCCAACACTCACATGCACACTACCAATTCAGTTTATCGAGTTGTACACCATCACTACCGGGCTAACCACTATCACTATGACACTACCGCCCGTCCCCGTTAGCCATGCATGCATGTTGACATGGTGTTACCTGCCCACAGGGCCGTTTCAGTCAGTTCTGTTCAGCGTCGCAGTTGCTGCAGCATCAAAGACCAGCAGGACTCCCTCCCCTCCTCCCCCTCCTCCCCCTTCTCCGCCACCCCCCCCTTCCTCTGCCTCTCTCATCTCCCAAACCCTCTGCGCGTGAGCCACCCCCGCGGTGGTCCTGCTGTCGCTGCCACCCTTGCGCTGCAGTGCCAACGTCAGCACTGCACTGCGCAGGGTCCTTGCGTCCTTGCTGACAGTTAGGTCTGGTCGGTGGGGTTGGGTGGTGGGGTTGGTGTGGTATCTTCTTCGCACAGGCACACTGCGCTACCACGCAGTGTGCTCCCCGCGCACGCTCAGCGTTGTCGTTGTTGTGCGGTGCTGTTGCAGCGACTGACACAGCATTCTGTACATCAGTGCTGGGGGCGTGCAGTAAGTGTATTCGGCGCTCCGCCTCATGTGTTGTCTGAGTGTAGCTAGCATGCGCTTCATGGGATGGCCTTTGGCGTGCATCGCTTGCAACAACTGTGTCATGGCTTGCAGGCAGTGCTTGCGATAAGTACATATGCGTGTAAAGCGCATGTATTGCGACTCCACTACGCCCAGCTTCACGCTGCTCGGGATGTTGGACTGGGGTAGCGGGGCTCTGTGGTAGGGAATGCGGGTGTAGTTTGGCAGTTTGCGCTTGCAGTACCATCGTGTACACAGTCCGTCCACTGTCTGAAATAGTGCCAAGTCCAAAAACGGCAGTGTTGTCGCAGCCGCTGCACATGTGACTGTCAGTGCGCCTCTCGGGTACAGCCCACCTCCTAGCACGTTGGGGTCTAGGTACAGTAGCTTGGCAGAGTCCACCAGATCCACTACCAGCAAATCATCTATATAACGCAAGACGCCTCGGGCACATTGCGCCAGAATGCGAGGTTGCCTGCGTGTCGCAGGCGTTGTACAAACTGCAGCTCGTACGTCAACAAGTAGCCGTTCGCCAAATGCACCCCGGCGTTATTCCCCATGGGAATGCCCACTCTTTGTCTGTACAGTTCATCTCCGGCCGTCCTGATATAGAGATTGTCCAGCAGGAAGCTCAACATGTCTTGTAGACTCTGTGGCGTGAATGTTCTCCACACTGCATCATCGTCTACATGATATGAGGCCGAGGCTGTCCACTTATGTAAGACTGAGCCATCTGCTTGCAATGACAGATGCAGATGCGTGTTTCTGGCGTGCCTCCGTTGGTAATCAAATGTCAGCGCCACCAACCAGGTCATGCGCTTCAGCAGGTCATAATGTGGAATTGTTGTATACAGCGTGGAGAAGTCATAAGTCTCCAGTAGTAGATGGCGCCGCTTGGCTGCTGTTGTTCGCGTCGTGTTGAAAGCTGATTACAATCGACCAAAGGCTCTGCTGTCTCCCATTATCCAGCTGTGGTGCACACCATGCAGTGCCACCTCTGCCCAGACATCATGCCAAACCGGTTGCATTGCCTGATAGACTCACGCCAACCAGATACTGGCATCCGACAGTGTCGTGGCGTAGGCGGCCGCGATAAAGCGTGGCTTGGGGGGTACCTTGTGTAGTTTATACAGCAGATACAAATGTGGCAAACGCTGTGGTTGTTGCGCGCTGCGGAAGCCTTTGATGCGATTCCATTCTTCATGGCGGTCGATCACCAGTTGGGGCGACAGTTCTTCTCGCTGATACGTCGGTGTGAAGATTTCAGTGGCAAGACATGTCAGGTAATGTTTTTTGCAGACCAGCACAATCACTCCGCTACACTTGTCAGCTTCGGTAATGATGAAATCACGTTGCAGCCGCTTCAACTCTGCAGCATCTCGCTGCAGCATCACTTGTTGGCTGGATGGTTGTGTCGTTGTTAGCGTCGACGCTCGCTCATGTATCAACGGCAACAACGTGGTTGTCCATTGCTGTAATGCCATTGGTTGTGCCCAGTGCTGTTCCATGTCTCGTGTGAAGCGCCACACCGCTGAGTCAATTGCTGGCAAACAAACTTGCACATCTGCTGGCACTGGGGCACGGAATTTTGTCCCCCGTTTCAAGATCGTTCTCATCATCTCTGAGCTGGTCACGGCATCGTAGTCACACGTCACTATATGTCCCAAGTCCGGATGCACCAAAGCCGCGTAGCTTGTGCGTGAACAGATGCAAGTGCGTGCTGACATGATGGACAGCTGCTGCTCCGCTGAAGCATCTGTGACTGCCGTGGTGTGGTTGCACAACATGCTGCCCACTGTTTGACTGCCGCGCCATACTACCAGAGGCAAGCCCATGCGTGCACGCGCATGCGGGGGTAGCGCGGACTGCACAGATGGATGTGACAACAGCTGCTGTACCGCCAAAGCGTCCATGGCGGCGTTTTCAAAGGGGCAGGCAATCAGCAAGCGGGCATTCCTTGTTTGTGGTAGGGCAGTTGGGTAATTGTTCAAAAGACGTTGCAGCGTTCCCAACAGTGCTTCTGCGTTGGCTGATAGGATGTGCAGATCTTCCGGCGCGGTATGCTGGAGCACATTGAGCATCTTGTGCAGATTGAGTAACTTGCAGTTCAGCAGCTCCATAACATCGCAACGTCCGCTTCTCATGCGCTCCGCCCAGTGCTGTATGCGCCTGAAATAATTTCTGTATCCAAACACCCTCCCCGATAGTAGTGTGTGCAGTGTTGTTTGTCGTTGGTGGCGCAGTTGGCGGCGGTGCCAGTGTGGCAACCTTGCCCTTTTGTATGGCGAGTGTTCCACATTATACCCGCGAGGTGTTACTGTACGAAGGCGTCTTGTCCATAGCCATTCCTTGTGGGAGGCGCGGAGATGCCTCTGTGCTGTCGTCTCGTTCGTCAACAAGGGTATCTTCTCCACTGGTGAGACTCCCCAGCAGTGCACGGGAATTGTGCGCATCGTCAGCTCCAGCAGTCTCGCATTCGCATGATGTGACGATGTGTAATGTCCTTTGAACCTTTCAAACGCTGTTGTCACCGTCATACCAACGTAGCACTTCTTCGCTCCTGTCAAAGAGTACATCACGTAGATGACGTGGGTGTCTTCAATGGGTGACAATGGCGGTATGGCTCCTACTATTCGCTGCACCATTGTGCGTATTCTTCGCAGCACTGGCAACTGCCAGTGTAAATGAGCGTCCAGCAGTCTTTCTTTAACGTGTGCCCAGTCCCAATGCGATTGCGTCATCGCATCCATCCACTGCATTGCATGGGCAACGGGGTAGGGCCTATCACTTGGACATACTACTACCTAGCATGCATGGTGCCCCCGGTCAAACACCTGTTATCCTCATCAACAACCTCACTACAATCGTCGCTAGGCAACTATCAGCAGCCAAGCAACACACCACTGGCACATGCATAACCTATGCCTTGGCATAGGGTAGCCAGGCGCTTACCTGTACAGCGTAAGCTAACCTGGCTGGCCTCTGGCGTGGGCTGGCCTCAATGCGACCACTAGGGCATGATGTGTATAGGGCATGTGAAGTGCTGTGTGAGACACACGCATACATATGCCACATGCACACCAACACTCACATGCACACTACCAATTCAGTTTATCGAGTTGTACACCATCACTACCGGGCTAACCACTATCACTATGACACTACCGCCCATCCCCGTTAGCCATGCATGCATGTTGACATGGTGTTACCTGCCCACAGGGCCGTTTCAGTCAGTTCTGTTCAGCGTCGCAATTGCTGCAGCATCAAAGACCAGCAGGACTCCCTCCCCTCCTCACCCTCCTCCCCCTTCTCCGCCACCACCCCCTTCCTCTGCCTCTCTCATCTCCCAAACCCTCTGCGCGTGAGCCACCCCGCGGTGGTCCTGCTGTCGCTGCCACCCTTGCGCTGCAGAGCCAACGTCAGCACTGCACTGCGCAGGGTCCTTGCGTCCTTGCTGACAGTTAGGTCTGGTCGGTGGGGTTGGGTGGTGGGGTTGGTTTGTGTGTGTGTGTGTGTATAGGGTATGTGAAGTGCTGTGTGTGTGTGTGTGTGTGTGTGTGTGTGTGTGTGTGCATTTGGTGTTTGCTTCCTTGCGTGCGTGTGTGAGCACACTTGCATCAGTACCACCGGAAAGCCTATACAATTTAGTTAATTGGTTAACCCTAAACACTAGACCTGCAAGTATGCACATCTATAGGAGGTGTGTCTGGCACAACACTCGGTCACTGTAGCCATGCAACTCCTAGCGACTGAGCTGAAGAATGACATGCGCCAATTATGTACACAGGGCAATCTTGCCCTCAGCTGCCCTATGACACCTGAATAGTTTCACCCTTCCGCAAAGCCTGTTCTGCCTTAACCCAGACAAGAGCGTCCTGGTAACCATCATCATGGAACTTGTCCAGCATGGCGTCTTCTGGTGGCACCAATGCGTACTGCAGCAGCTGCGGCATGAACAGGCAGTAAGCAACCAACTATGCAAGCAGCAACACATAGCAACACATCTAGTCACAATGCGTGCTAGCATGCATGACAGGATGGTATGGCTACCTCTAGGACAGGAACGCGCGCAATCTGCGGGTTGTTGTCGGGGCTGATCTGTACATTACTCATGCGCATCTGCGAAGCAGGGAAAGGAGACACTCTGATTGTTCTCTGGCCAGTTGTGTCTGGCATGAAGGCTGTCACGGCGCCATCAACACAGTATCGTCCTCTGAATAGCGTGAAAAATTGTGGCGCCAAGTAGCTGTGCAATGGCAGAGTAGGCCTCAGTAATCGCTTCACGCGTCATACATCAAGTACAGTGTGCGGTGTCTGAGCCCTTACCTGGGGATATGGCAGGAAGTTACCAAGGCGTCAATGAGATCTTGACGCGAGTTGAAGTGACTGAGTAGCACTCCGCGAGGCGTGTAGAAAACATCAGTCACAGCCACTGTGGCATTGCAGCATGTGTCAAATGACGTATTTCAAGCTGTTGTGTCACTTAGTCAGTATAGGACCACCAAAGTGCGATATATCCGTAGTCTTCCTTACCCCTTATTCTGCCGGCCACCAGCTCATGTGCGTTTTCTGGCAAGACGTCTTCAAGCACACGTCTCAGGACTGCCTACGATGCAGTCACAAGTCAGCACCAAGCCCATGTAATGGAATCCTGCATGCATTCATCCCAAAGTCCAACTGCTTGACCAACTTGATGAAATACTCCTCGCTCACCCCAAGACGATGCCGGGTCCCGTTAGCACGGCAATCCGCTGCCAAAACCTTGGTCATGTCCATGCCCCTCTTGACCCCAATCCCCGCAGCAACGGTGCCGCACACCAGCGCCCCAGCAGACGACCCGGCCAAAGGAGTGTTATCCTAACAAGCGCTTGGACTTAGCGATCTCTTGCCAACAAGACTGAGTAAACATTCACATCATGACAGCAAGCTCACCAGCATGAAGCCATGGTCTTCAAGACATGCAACGACACCTAGATGGTATGGGAAGAGAAGACCGGCTGCGCTGAAGGAGAACCCGAGGGGTGCGGTGGGTTGTAAGGCCACCGTGTCGGACAGCAAGGGCGGTGCATCCGACACCAGCCGTCCGCTAGGCAGCAACACTCTTCGCGACGCAGTCATAAGCCTGCGCAGCGGGTGCACCACTTCCTCATCTTCGGGCAGCAGAGGCTCAGGTATAATGGGTGCAGGTTTTTCTTCTGTGGCAACTTGTGAGGCCTGCGATACGGTTCAGTAAAGATCAAGGAAGGCGACGCACATTGAGAAAGCACAAAATCGTGCACGCTTAACAATGCCCATGTACTGCATGCTGGTGTGCAGTTTACACAGGTGACTGCTATCAACTGTGCTTGAGGCGTATTGCAGTGGTTTGCTTTCATGCAGGCCAGCGTTGATACACAGACTACGAGGACACATGCAGATAGTGTGCTGCAACTGTTATCCTATGTTGCATGAGGTGTGCAGTCTGCACAGCTGACTTTTAGCGGCTGAAATAAGGTGTTACGCTTTGTTTTGCACTACAACGGTGATGCATGCCATTAGAATACACATGGACTGATAGACTAATGCCACAGGGTGACAATGTGACGATTATAAATCAGATGTGTTGTCAACAGAGTGCACGCAAGCTGCTCACCTTCTGGTCGGAGAGCAGGGCGGCAGGCCTCAAACGCAGCAGGCGACGCAGGCGGGGTGTCGTAGCAGAGAGAGCGGATGGCTGGCCAACAGGCCGCTTTGAGCGCAGCGCACCGGTTGCGGCGGTGGCCTGCGGCTGCTCCGACCTGGCCGTGAGGAAGATATACCTGCCGACTGCGAGCATCCTCCTCCAGCGGGGCAAGGCTCCGGGAGTGGCGGGACCTGAGGAGGAGGCGGAGGACGACGGGGAGGCGACGGAGGCGGCAGCGGGCGATCCTGAAGAATCCAATCTACCAGAGGGGCGGGCGACGCTGCCCTGCTGATCTTGCTGCCTCTGCTGCTGCTCGCGCTGGGCTCTGCGCCTGCAAGTGAGGCCAAGAAACGCCTGCGCCGGAAGAGGCGGAGCCGCTGGCTCCGTAGACGTCGCCGACCCCAAACGTCGCCTCAACACCCCGCCGACGCGCCGCCCAGCCGCGAGTCGCTGCTGCAGCCGCAACACCTCACTGTCCTGCTGCAGCAACAACACGGGAGCCTTCCTCAGCA
Source organism: Chlorokybus atmophyticus (assembly GCA_009103225.1). Classification (NCBI taxonomy): domain Eukaryota; kingdom Viridiplantae; phylum Streptophyta; class Chlorokybophyceae; order Chlorokybales; family Chlorokybaceae; genus Chlorokybus; species Chlorokybus atmophyticus. The sequence goes on from RHPI01001715.1 coordinate 1,158,684, forward strand.
GTTGCGCCATCAGCCACCCCTACCCTTCCACCGCCACCGCTGCCACCGCCGCCACGCCCCTGCCAGTGCCACTGTGGCGCTGAATTGCCACAGAGCGACACGTAAGCAGCCAGCCGCCGTGAGAGTGCAGTGTCGCGCAACGACCGTCGGACAGGGGGCAAGGCTTGTGGACCACAGGCGGGAAGCTTCGTTCGCTCTTCGTTCGTCTGGCCGAATGGCTGTGGTTTCTTGTTATTATATTACACGTTGTACGCTAACATGACGACGCGGTTGACAACACAGAGCCTTGCTTGGGTCCACTAACCTCACCGCCATGCATGAATCTGCGCAAACCGCTTCCCACGCACACAATCTCAACTACTTTGCGTGCACACAGCGATAGCAAGGGAATGCTAAAGCACATGCATGACATGTGTGATTATACATGTAACCGTGTATGTAACCCTGCATTTATTAAACCCGTAAAGTACGGCAGTCACGGCGGCGGCAACCATTGGTGGGCGAGGGTGTGAAAGTGACGACGCCGGGAAGCGGAAGGGAGAAGGGCGTGGGAGTCCTTATCGTTATTGAGGCTGCTGTTGTCGTCAAAACCAGTAACAGCAACCTTTGTGGGCAAGTGATTGATTTTACTACTGCTACTGGTGCATGCTTGTATGACTGATGGAATGTTAGCTTTGTGTAGGTAGTTGTCGGGCCGCGCGGGGTCAAGTGCAGACTCGTCTCGGGCTGTCATCATGGCGGTGCCGATGGTGAGAACGTGGTGATGAACTGCCTCACCTTTAGTGGGATATCATAATGAAGGCTAAAAAAGTACCCCCCACATTGCGGCTGCCACGAGTACTGCTGGTTTCGTTAAGTTATGCATAAGGTCAGCAATGAGGAACATGCTATGGAACAAGGGTAGGAGCAGTCAACGAGCCCCCCCCCCCCCCCCCCCCCCCCCCCCCCCCCCCCCCCCCCCCCCCCCCCCCCCCCCCCCCCCCCCCCCCCCCCCCCCCCCCCCCCCCCCCCCCCCCCCCCCCCCCCCCCCCCCCCCCCCCCCCCCCCCCCCCCCCCCCCCCCCCCCCCCCCCCCCCCCCCCCCCCCCCCCCCCCCCCCCCCCNCATATTGATAATCCTGTAAAGGAACCTTCCGCAGAGGAGGCTCCACGCAGTAATTGTGCATGCCGTTGTTGCATCCATTACATAAGATCATTAAGTCTTCATCGGCAATGCTGCCACACTTCTCACAGCGTTTACTGCGGCCGGGGCGCAGGTGTTGAATGACGTAAAAGCCTGCCACTTGAGGAAGGTGACGTGGCGCACAGTTGCAATTAGTGATGTTGTCCTTGAGCCGCTTGCCGTTGTTGCCCAAGAGGTCAAGCACCGTAAAGGGTACACCCACATGGCAACTTTTCGGCGGACTGGACCCCTGTCCGTTGCCAGGTCCACATGGGCCGCGGACTGGTCTCGAGACTGACCTAGATTGGCAAGGAACGGTACTGTTCCCTGTTCCTAGAAACGACAAGTTGATGACAGGCCAATTTATGGCCCTAATGTTGGTCCAATGTTTACACAACCGGCCGATGCTGGTACCCAAAAATGGACCAATTTTGTTACCATTTTAGTGGCATGCTGCATCACTGATGAGCCCGATGCATGGACCATGAATAATCATGCAGCGGTTTAAGTCGACATTGTCATTTGCTTCATTAACCATACTGGTCTTACAGGCTGCAGATTCCATGTGCATAATAGTGATCAACAGCGTGCACTCAAGAGCTGCAACACATGCATAAAAAAACCTTATGATTTAATAGTATTCCACCTAATACCCTGTATAAACAACACTACAACAATTGCTACACGCTTAAGGCGAGGTGTACGCCTGCACGCTTGCAAAGTGTGCAACTCGCCTGGACGCCTACAGCTGTGCACATGGAGAATAGCATATGTGTGCAAGCACACGCGTGCGCACATGCTTGAGCTCCCGCACGCCGTCCAGCATGCAGCACGCCTGACCCCCTGCAAGCCACCACTGTGTTAGCTAACACGCATGCCATGCACCTATGTGTGGCAGCAGCAACAGAGGTGTGTATATGCGTGTGCACGCATGCGCACGTGTGCCTTCTGCAGTGCAGGCGTGGGCGTACATATGTACACGTGTGCGCTTGCAGGCATGGGCAAATAGGTATGCGTGCAAGCTTGCATGTGCATATAGCCGTGTGTGTAAGAATAATGTGAGCCTGCGTGCATGGGTGCCTGCAGGCGTGCTTATCGGCACAGGCGAGCACACATGTATGCAAGGGCGGAGGGAGAGTTGCACAACCTTTTAAGCGCAAATGTTGTAGCTTGAATTGCGTGCCATAGCCTAAACCATACAGCACGCTTGAGTATGCACGTCTAGCCACGCACGCGCAAACAAGATTGAACTTCGGCACGTCTGCAGGCGTGAAGGGCAGCGTACATGTAAGTGCAAGTGCGTGGATGCATATGTTTGCACCCACATGCAATTGCATGTGTCTTTGCGTAGGATATGCACAATGGTGTGTACGCGTGCGCAAGCACGCGCGCCTGCAAGCAAGCAAGGCACACAGTTGTAGCAAATGAGCAACTACATACCTGCATGGCACTTCTCAAGCTACATTCTTCACACGCTGGCACTAGGCACCATCATCATCCCAAAAGAAAAGGGCATACATGTTCACCTACAACTTCTTAACTTGGACTGCACACGTGCAGCTCCACCTGCTTACAAACAGCCAGCTGCCGCGCCAAGCATAAGTTACAGACTTGTGCGTGGCAACATAGCGAAGAGGGTTACGCTTTGCAAATTTGGGCAATTAGCTCACACGACATGCGCAAGCTAAGAAGCGCATCCCCCACCTCTCACCTTGTCTCACCAAATACAATACCAATTCCTTTGGCAGCTTGCGCTTCAGCTGCAAAACCCAATGGTTGTGACACATAAGTCTGTTGCTCAAGTAGTCATTGACGTAGTGTAGCAGCAACGCAGATGACCACACAACTTGTACTCGTGGCTATGTTGTACGGCAGACTGCCGGTGGAGACCTTCAACCTGCCAGCAACAATTGTAACATGTGAGCTCAACAGCAGCACTAGCACAAACACAACAGATATGACAACAGTGACATGACTAGCCAGCAATACCTGCAGGCATTGCCGGCTTGGCTGCAAGGTGTGGAGGAGGAGGCAAGCAGGAGGAGGCGAGCAAGTCAACAAAACTAGTAAACACGGCTTGGCGAACCAATATTGGGCCAGTACGCTTACGAGACCACCAATGATGTTGCGCGCCGATATTGGCCTGGCCTCGTGGAACAGTGGTCCGCGCATGAATTGCCCTGTGACCTTCAGCACCTTGTACATGACACGCTGCACGCAGATGTTCAGCTGCATGGTGTTTTGGAGGGTGTTATGAGCACGTGCACATGCCATGTAAAAGACAAAGTCCTGCTTCGCCGACTGCGCTGCTTGTAGAAGCCAATGCGTATGCGTTCGTAGCGTAGGGTGTCATTGCGTTCGGCGATATGTAGCTTGTTCTTTGTCAGGGGCACCAAGTGGCGGAAGAGGTCAGTGCGGACCTTTAGGTCATAGAGCATGAGGTTCGGGTCTTCAAGGTTGACCAACACCCGAGTTGCCTCCTGATGTGTGAGGAAAAGAAGAAGTGGCTCGCGTCCAAACAAGAGTTGGCTAGCCCGTATCAACTCTTGTTATTACAAGTACACCGGTGTACTTGTGGAGGGCAGCCTGCTTGGACCACCTTGGGAAGGTGATCACTCCGGATGCGCTTGTTGTGGTCGATGACATACTTTTGGAGGGCATTTTTAATGGTTGGCATGGTGCGCTCTGCCAAGCCGTCAGCTTGGGAAAATCCTCGGAGGTACGTCTGTGGCCAATGTAGGTATGGTTGATGAGCTTACTGAATGCTTTGTGGAACGCGGTGGCTTGTCATTCATGACCTTAGCGCAAGAACTAAAGCGGCTGAGGACATGGTCGAGGAATGCTTAAGCAACTCCTCTGCTGCTCTTGGCTGGTAACGGGAGCAGCTCTATCCATATGGAAAAGAGCACGATCATGACCTGGATGTACTTGCCGCAGGCCGAAGGAGAGGATTTTGCAAAAATGTCGATGCCCAGCGGTAGGATATCTCAGAGATGGAAAGTGGATGCAGCGTGGCGCTGCGGGTGTTGAGGCTGACACGGACAAGGTCACAGTGCCCATGGGAGCGATTTTCACATATCCGCGGACTGATGTGTACATGCTATGCCACTGGATTTGTGCGCGCACTAACTTGGCTTGAAGCTGACAGTACGCTTGACACCAAAGTGACCCAGCTCGGTGTGAAGAGTTGCGATGATGCCTTTTCGTAGATGCAAGGCAGGTACCTCTTGTCCTCAATGCGGATATGTCGAAGGAACGCCCGTCCTACAGTGGTAATATCACGTACGCTGGCTTACGCGGTCACGCATTGGTGCACTCATTGATTACAAGACAAAAAGTCCTAGCTGCCTGTGTTGCAGGAAGGCGAGGGAGTGGGTGTTGAGCCAGTTGTCCTGTTGAAGGTCTGTGTGTGCGTTGGGAAGGGGGGGGTGGGGGGTTGATGTCGTCAATTACCCCCTCATTGGAGACCTCTAGTGTGTCGTGCATGCCATGGTCGAGGGTCACGCTGTCTCGGGCACACTGCAGACGAGCGCTCATAAGCGCAGCATCAGCATGCCCACGGCATCATTGGAGAAACACAAATAAAGACAACCGCCCAGACATCGGCATGGGCTCGGGGATGAACCTATGTGAGGATCGGTCAGTAGTAGATCCGGTTACGCTCTCCTCCTTATTATACCTACTGTGCTGTAATACACATAGTAAATAAGCACCTACGATAGGTAGTGCTGTATACACAGTTCTTTGCATGAGTGGATGATGTATTACACTGTCAAGTGAGGTGAGTGAATAAGCAACTCAGATATGCTATATCCTAACTAATGCAGCAAACACACCACCGCCAAGCTCACATCAACGACAGGCACATCGCACAAGAGCATACCCTGTGTCTCACGTGGTAAGGCAGTCCTTGGCAACCAGGACAGTGTGCTTCCAGTTCAAGTCGCTTCACAAGCTCTTAAAGTCAGAGTCTCTGCTCTTAGTACTCATAGTGTCACTAGTGAGTCTAGTGACATGACTTCCTACTTATACATGTCAAATCATGACTGTGCAGTGCCATGCGGGCATTAGGCCAAAGGTCACATCAAGGCCGTATACTACTACGAAAATAACCCAAGACTTGTTATAGCACAGGAGCTGATAACAGATTCCTAAATGATCAACTACACGCGGTTCCAACAGAGAGGTCTATAGGGTAGCCCTAGCTACATGCTACATGGAGTGCGAGGTAGCTAGCAACAGGCTGGGGCGCGCGCGGTCTCCATGCTGGTAGCCTGGGGCTGGATGTAGGCATGCTCGAGGAGGACTGGCATGCGAGGGTAGTTGGCATGACAGCTGTCGTGCCTACCATGAAGGGTCACGCTGTGTCGGGCACACTACAGACGAGCGCTCATGCCGTGGGCATGCTGGTGCTGCGTGCAGCATTGGAACACAAACAAAGACAACCTCCCAGACATAGGCTCCCAGGCATAAGCTCGGGGATGAACCTATGTGAGGATCAATAGTATGATCAATAGTAGAGCTGGTGACGCTCTCCTCCTTACTGTATCTACTGTGCTGTAATACACACAGTCAACAAGCCACACCCCCTGAAGTTCTAGGGTAGCCTCCTGCTCCAGGACTCAGCTTTTACCGACTGTGTGGGGGACCGTTAATGCGGCAGTCATCGCACCAATACTTCCACAGCGGCACCTTGTCCTTGGAGGGTAAAGGCAGTAACAGTGCATGCCTTGGTTGCAGCCTTCGCATAACAGCATCACCGGGTCATTGTCGGCACTGCCACATTTCTTGCAGCGGTTGCGTGTGACGGTGCTCGTGCCTTGTTACATATGAGTTGGTCCAATCAACAACCCTCTCACCAAGACAAGGTATTTACACCGGAACCTTGCCCCCTCTGCCAAGCACACGCGTGCGCCCCGCCACTCACGTACGTACGCGCGTGCTGTCATGCGCGAGCATATAGTGTCATGTGCATGGTGCCCTCGGGGCTGGCAGCCTACATGGGCCCTATGACTTTGGAGCCCTGAGCCATTATAGAGGCTCTTTATGTTAGGTTTTCACTTGGGACTCGAGTTTGGGTCGTCTTTTACGAGTGGGAGGCGTATTCGAGGCGTATCCATAGCCAGATACAGAGTTTTCGGCGTAATTGAGTTAGTATGGTATCCCGCGCAGCTGTTTGGGAGTCATGACTTGTAGCAGATGTAACTGACAGTTGGAGTGGTGGTTTGGCGTGGGGATGGACTTAAAAGGTGCGTCTTAGTGTGTATTTAAAGAGGATAAGCTTTGGGGAGCCATTGCTATCCATTTACTACCACGTATCGGCCTCATAATGACGAATGATGTTATGTAGCTGGTGCAGCCTGTAAGTCATTAGAAGTTGAAGAGTTGGTTAGGAGTTGGTTGGGCATGGACTCAACGGTGGTATATACGCCTTAGTTGGCTTGTGTTACAATTGGTTGAATGCAAGTTGGCTCACTGGAGTGCAAGCAAAGCCTTCGGGAAGAGGTTCTTGGCTGAGTGTATGCGTGTGTGCATGCTTGCGTGTGTATGCGCGTGTGCCTTGCTTGGTTGCCTTGCATGAAGAAGTGTGTATCATTGTTGCGACCTTGATGCACCGTATGAGCTGCCTTAGCATGGGTGAGGACTGAGTTTCATGAGCAAACGGCTGATTGCAAGTCAAGTTGGGGTCATCTTGCGTTGCTTGTGCAAGGAGATACGCATCTTTCACTTGCATTCAACCCATCAGCTGAGTTTGCTCGAGTTGAAGTGAGGAGCAGGCGTGTTCATGCCCCTACGATCTGGTGAGGATTGGCACAAGAGACCCACGAAGGCGGCTCCAAAGAGAAGAGCGCCGAGAAGGGCGATCACTCCGGTGGTGGAGGGCGTTGCTAAAGAGGTGGAGTCTTCGAGTGACGAGGAGTCCGACTTCGAAGACGAGGGTGGGGTGATGTTTGACTCAGCTTCAGCCATGGATAGCACACCGAAGTTCAGTGGGAGGCACGGCACGGCGGACTTACGCGACTTCATCGACCGCTTCGACTTTGCGATGGTCAAATGGGAGTACCGCGACAAGTCGGGGTGGGACGAGCACAAGGCCTTCAAGATGCTGCCTCTATACCTTAAGGATGAAGCCTTGAGCACGTGGAGAGAGGTCAAGGAGCAGCTGGAGATGTGAGAGAGGGCATTGCGCGTGGGTGCACCGGCTGAGTTTAAGGCGGAGTGGAAGAATGAGCAGCCCGTGACTGAGTTCAAGGCGCTTCTAAGGAAGACTTACCCACAATCAACCCCTGCCAAGGTTCGCGAGCTGAGCTACTTCAAGCGCCACACCGGTGAGACGGCGAGAATGATGTACATGCGTATGCTCAAGCTCTTAACGGACACGGACTACAAGGTGATGACGGATCAGACCGCGGCGGTGGTGTACCTTCAACAACTTGAGGGGGACTTGAGGCTGAAGGTGGAGACCATGTTGACCACTCAGTCAGAGTTTGGTACATACACGCTTGCGGATGTGTTGAAGGTGGCCGAGACGGCCAAGATTCAGCATGAGTACCTCAAGAACATCGACCGGCAGCGTCGTGGGTTGAAGTTGCTTGAAGCATCGGAGGAGAAGAGCTCTTCCAAGCCCGTGGCAGCAAGCAAGGCAGCTGGTGGCAAGTCCGGGCAGCTCAAGCACGCCAACAAAGCGAGTGTGGAAGGTGTGTCGGGTGCCAAAAGCTGGTCGTGCGGCGAGCAAGGTCACATCGCAAAGAATTGTGGGAAGGGTGGCAAGAAGGACGTGTGTTCTCATTGCAAGAAGGGAGGGCACGTCGAGGCCAAGCGTTGGAGTAAGCACCCAGAGCTGCGTCCACAAGCACGAGGAGGTGCAGCCGGTGCTCACTCGGGTGTGAAGGAAGAGCCTTCAATGTTAGAGGTGACAAGAGCCCTAGCGGCTATGCAATCTGAGTATGCATCGTTGAAGAGCATGCTCGAGCGAGGGAAGTGGCCCGAGAGCGGAGGGAGGGATGTGCCTAGCAGCTCCGGAAGCTACCTTGCGTTTGGTGCGCTCCACGGAGGCACGGAGGTGTCAGCGGCGGCTACAACGAGAGCGTCGGTGCGCGGCGGGGCTGCACCAGCTCCCCCGACTATGATGGTCGAGGAGGAGGCCGCACTCGTCTGCGAGGAGGGTGTGGACCATGATAGGATGCGTGCACCACCTGCCCGCATGCCAAAGTCATTTGAGTAGCTGCCAACAACCCCGTTGGAGCAAGAGAGTTTGCATCCGGAAGGTGCGAAGGTGCAGCCGACTGCTACGGCAACGGCGCGACGTGAGGTCGGCGTCGGTAGCGGTGGTGAGCACAAGACAGTGGAGGAGCTGCTCCAAGTTTGTGTAAAGCTTCTAGAAGAGTCTAAGATGCTTTACCAACAGCCCCCAACCCGAGTCCATGAGGGAAACTCGGAGTTGACAGCGCCGTTGGAGGGTGTCGCGACGGTGCTGGTCGGGCAGCCTCTTCTTCGCTTGGAGGACCTTGGAGTCACCAAGGAGCAGGTGGTAGGGCTGTTGCAAAGCTCTCTAGACACCATGAAGAGTGCCTCCACAAAGTCTCATGACCAGATAAGCAAGTCTTAAGGAGATATGATGGCGCAAGTAGGCCGTATGGCTGCGCGGGCAATGCTGGCGGCGTCGGGAGGGCCCGCGTCGGAGTCGAGTTCTCTCACTCAGCTTGGAAACAAGCTGGAGGAAGGTATGGGGAGTGTAGGAGGGATGTTGGCACAGCTTCCCGCCACTCGGCCGGGCTTGAGAGAGAAGATTTCGCCCAATGTGGCTATGGTAGACAACCGGAGTGGTCACGTCAGCCTGGACGGCTTTGTACCAGATGTTGTCTTGGTAGATACAGGCGCACAACCTGTCATCTTAGGTTCCAGAGCTGTGGCAGGCCTAGGACTTACCTCCAAGGAGTGGGAGACATGCCCGTTCATGATTAAGACCTCGGCGGGGACCGTCGAGACGGTGCGAGGCATCACCGTGCAGCCGGTGGAGATCCATGTGACTGCAATGGGAGGTGCTACCACATCATTCAGAGTTCGATGCCTCATCACGGATGCAAGAGGGTATGATGTGCTGCTCGGACAAGAGTTCTTGTTCCCCGTCGGTGGCGGTGTTGATAATTGGATCGAGCAAGGGTTCTTTCGGCCGCGTTGGCGCACGGGAGGGGGAGAGAAGGCCTACTTTCCGTTGAGCATCACGCAAGGGGGTGTCGAGAGGGCTCCAACCTCAGCATCTGCACTGTGGGCGTGCTCGAGTTGGCGACCAGCTATGGGGTGGCTTGGTGACAGCGTCGACTTGTACAATGACCATGTGGAGAAGGGAGACGTTGTCTTCAACCACATGGAAGAGGAGAGACCTCTGGAGCTGCTACAAGCGGCTCATGCTCAGCAACAAGAGCTGGAGATAGCTGCACAACACCGTGCTCAGCGGCATCAACAAGCTTATGAGAAGGTTGGCCATGCGTGGACACGAGATGTGATGGCATTGGCGCCTCCGTTGCTGCCCGAGGGTGTGCGAGCTGTACATCCGCCTATCAACTACAACACCATTGAGTGGGAGGTCCCCGAGGGCGGTGTTGTAATGGTTGAGCTGTTCGGTGGCATTGCAAGTGGGCTTGCGGCTGCGTTGAACGCCGGCATCAAGGTGCGGCGTTACGTCCATGTGGACCCTTCCCCAACGGCACAACAAGGTGCTCAACATCATGTGAGGGTGTTGTTGACGAAGTACCCGGACCTGCTATGTGAGAGTGCGGTGAAGGGCTTCCAAAGTGCATGGCCTCAAGACATTTGCTTAGTGGGGCCACATCATCTCGCGGCAATCGGAAAGGTTGATTTGCTAGTAGCGGGGTGGGAATGCCATGGGCATTCACGGGCTGGTCATGGGAAGGGATTGATGGATGCGCGCTCATCATTGTTTTGGGAGTTGATGCGTGTTATCAACATGATTCAGCAAAGACAAGAGCAGCCCATGGCGTACATCATGAAGAATGTGCCGGCTGAAGACGATAAGCGCAAGCGCGTGAAAGAGGACTATCAGCTGGTGAGACATGTTCTAGGCCATGAGCTGGTCATGGATGCGGCACGGCATGATTCGCGCGCACATCGGCTGCGTGTGAAGTGGACAAACCTCGCGCCTATCGAGATACTTCGCATGGTGCAGCAAGAGTATAAAAGACCGCAAGGTTTGACAGTCAACCAGGTGCTGGAGCATGAGCGCACAGCACAACAGGTCAGCAAGGCTGATCGGCCGCCTCAAGAGGTGGTGAACCAGGTCGGGCACGACATGGCAGCGTTGCCGACGCTGGTGACCTACCCAGGCTCTTATGCATTCCGCAACGAAGGGCCAGGGCTGGTGTGGGACTCACGACACAGCAGGTTGGAAGAGCCAACAGCTGATGAGCGCGAGCGAGTGATGGGGTTCTTGTCAGGTGCGACGGCGGCGCCAGGACTGAGTGAACAACGACGCCGAGTGCTGCTAGGGCAAGCCATGGACCAGAACAGCATGGTGTGGCTGATGGTTGTCAGCTTGGCGGCACATGAGTTGGCATCAGGCTTCGTGCCGGTGCGACAGCAAGCACGTCAGGCGCCTGCGCCTCTGTCGAGGGGGGGGAGCATGGTGTACATGATGGTGAGAGTAAAGGGGTGTCTTTTTCGCCTGTGACAGCTGCAAGTGGCAAGAAAACGGCTATAGATGGTGCCTTGAAGCTTGAGAAGGCTACCGACCAGACCATGGAGTGGTGTATGGGCGAGTGTGTGACACCAGAGCACTGTGAGCGGCTCGAAGCATTGTTGGCTCGCAAGCGCAATTGCTTCGCCTACTCTATCAAGGAGTTGGGAGTTTGCAACTTCTACACAATGAACATTGAGTTGACCTCTCCTGAGCCCATCTTTCGTCGGCAATATCGGGTGAGTAAGGTGGAGAAGGAGTTCGTGTTTGACAAGTGTGCTGACTTGTTGGAGGCCGGACTCATTAAGGAGTCGACTTTAGACTTCTCGGCTGCGACAGTGCTGCCATTGAAGAAGGATGCGCAGGAAAACTGGACCTCAAGGAGGATGTGTGGTGACTATCGGCCATTGCATTGAGAAGACCAAGGCTGATTGCTACCCCATGCCTATTCCGGAGGCAATCTTCGATGACATCGGCGATGCAAAGGTGTTCTCAATTGTGGCCGACTTGAGTCAAGGCTTCAACCAGATTGCCATCAAGCCTGAGGACCGTGGCAAGACAGCATTTTGAGAAGTGGATCAGCTCTACCAATGGAAGGTCGTGCCGTTCGGCTTGAAGAACGCACCAGTGAAGTTTCAGTGCGTGATGGATGGTGTGCTTCGTGGGCTACCCTTTGCAAGATGTTACATCGATGACATCTTGGTGTTTAGCCACACAATGGAGGAGCATCTTGTGCACTTGGAGCGCGTATTCGAGCGCGTGCGCGAGGCCGGCATGAGGTGCCACCCGGAGAAGTGCTTGTTCGGGGCTGATCGCATCTCGCACCTGGGGCATGAGATAATGCCAGACGGCGTCTGCGTGCAGCGAGCAAAGGTGGATGCCCTGCTGCAAGTGCTGACGCCGACGGACATCAGTTGACTACGCGCATTTCTCGGCTTGGCGAACTACTATCGGCGGTTCGTCGAGGGGTACAGCAAGATTGCAAAGCCCTTGAATGAGTTGTTGAGGAAGGAGAAGGCGTGGTGCTGGTCGAAAGAGTGTCAACGCGCCTTTGAGCTTCTTAAGGAAAAGCTGTGTACTGCGCCAGTGCTGAGACGGGCAAACTACAACCGTCCTCTCATCCTACACACAGACTGGAGCCGCCTGGGCATAGGGGCCGTGTTGTGTTACAAGGATGACAATGGGAAGGAGTATGTGGTGGCGTACGGCAACCGAAGCAACAACGCTGAGGCCAACTACAGTTCTTATGAGGGGGAGTGTCTGGCGGCGGTGTGGGCCATTGTTCACTTCAGGCCGTTCTTGTATGGCCGTCCCTTCACGTTCATCACCGATCATCAGCCTTTGCAGTGGTTGATGTGCAACGACAAGCTCATAGGGAAGCATGCCAGATGGGCGCTCATACTGCAAGAGTATGAGTTTAGCATTAAACACCGAGCTGGTGTTGACAACATGGACGCGCATGGGCTGAGTAGGAACCCAAACCCATCGTTTGTGGACGAGAGTGAGGCATGGCATGACTATGCCATGCCCGTGGCTGGGTTTTTGGCCTTCCGTGTGGCGTCATTGCTTGTGTTGGCGGGTTCCGCGGACGTGTGCGCAACCACACGCCACAACGCAGCAGATGAGCGCGATGGTGATGGTATTATGATGGCTTTGGCATCTGCACCAGCCCCGACGGTCGACAACGTTAATGGGGAGGAAGCCGAGGCTTCAATGGATGTATGGGGTGATGAGCAAGTGCTTGCTTACCTCAAGACCGGGCTGTTTCAAGCTGGGTGCAGCACGGCGACACGTGATCGTGTGTGGCAACGTGCGCAACGGTTTCGGTGGGAAGGAGACCACCTTGTGCGCTTAATGCATGATGGAGGTGTGAGGATTGTGCCTCAACCACATGAGAGGAAGCCGCTTGTGGAGCTGCTTCATGAGAAGATGGGCCACTTTGGTGTCAAGAGGACACTTGGGCTTGTGCAATCAGCATATTGGTGGGCTGGCATGCAGTCTATCGTAGCGGGAGTGGTCGCGAGTTGTGTGGAGTGCGACAGGGTGAAGGCGAGCTTCAATGCCAAGCACCCACAGCTGCACCCTCTGCCAATACAAGGACTATTCTATCAATGGAGCCTAAATTTAGCCGGAGACCTGCCAGTCAGCAAAAGAGGCAACCGCTACGTGCTCGTGATGATTGAGCACTTCTCAAAGTGGGTTGAGGTGGTGGTGTTGCCGTTGAAGGAGAGCAAGCTAGTTGCTGAGGCTTTCCTTGACCAAGCGCTGAGCAGATTCCGAGCCTGTGCCGAGGTTCTCACATGACCAAGGCACTGAGTTTCTTGACCAGTTCGATGACTTGTTGGCGCACGCCTTCATTGATTGTCGCAGGACTTCCCATGATCATCCTCAAGCTGATGGGCTTGCAGAGAGAATGGTACAGGTGGTGAAGAAGAGGCTTCGCAAGTATTGTCTCACTCACAACAAGAGAGACTGGGACTTGGCGTCGGCGTGGCTGGGCTACCGCATGACGCGACAAGCTGCGCTGAGCTCATACAGCCCCTACTTCTTATTGTATGGGAGAGAGCCCATACTACCAACAACAATCAGGAGGCAAGTTGAGCAGGAGCTTGACTTGGAGGATCCCACTGTGTGAGTAAGAGAGATAGCAAAGCGTGCAGAGTTGTGTCGGCGTGTAATGCCAATGGCACTTGGCAACCTGCAAGTGGCACAACACCGCGACACGCTGCGCTATGCCAGGGTGAGGAGTGGCTTCTACAAGCCAAGACTGCAGAAGTTTCAGTCAAAAAACTTCATCTATCTGCAGAGGAAGACCAAGGAGACATTGGACACGAGTGCGAGTCGCACCATTCTGCGTGTGAAGAAGGTCCTCAGCAACGGAGTGTTGTTGCTGGAGGGAGCTGATGCCCGCACTACCCAGGAGCACATGAAGAGCTGCGCTCATTGTCATCTGCCCAACGTGGATGACTACGTGGATCCGTCGACGGCAATATCAGGTGTGGATCACCGTTGACCGTAATAACTTTGTTGATCGTAAATGGTCCCAACCAGCGTTCATTCAGCTTGCGAACTCCCGTACGCACCCGTACATGCTTCGCGGAGAGTAACACAATGTCGCCTTCCTGAAATGTGAGGTGTCGGCGATGCGCGTCCGCGTGCTGCTTCTGCCTATTTTGTGCCACCAATAGCGCCTTTCGAGCTGCCTTATTAATGTCCGCGCACTTTGTGAGGAAGTCATTAGCTACCTCTACACGCACGTCATGTCGTCGCGGTGTTCATGCTGTCAACGGTGTCAATGGATGTTGCCCGTAGTTCATAAGGAAGGGAGTGATACCTGTGCTGGCATTGTGGTGGTTGTTGATCGAAAATCACCAACTCAAGCAGCTCCGCCCAATTGTCTTGTTGCGCGTTAACCTAGCAACGCAGCATGTCCTCAATCACACGGTTGGCCCGCTCCGTTTGCCCATCGGTTTGCGGGTGGAATGCCGTGCTAAACATCAGTGTAGTACCCAGTGCACTATGCAATGCCTACTATAACTTACTTGCAAAGCGCGGGTCGCAATCACGAACAATGTTTCGTGGTAATCCGTGAGAATGAAACACTTGCTTCACGAACAAGCAGGCGGCCTCCGGTGCCGTGCAAGACTCGCCACACTTTGCCAAGCGTACCATTTTGCTGGTTTGCACGACGAACACAAATATAGCGTTGTACCCTTCTTTTGTCTTTGGTAGCCCTATGATAAACTTGCGATAATACCCTGCAAGGCTAAAAAAGGACATAACCTCCTTACGTTAGTCGGGGAAGCCCACTCGCGCACCACCTGCACTTTGTTGGGGTCCGGCTTGATGCCTTCAAGCGACACAATGTGGCCTAGGTACTCCACCTCTCAAAGCAAGAATTTGCACTTTTGTAGCTGGGTGTACAACTTGTGTTCGCGCAAACGCTGCAACACGCGCCGTAGAAGTGCCACGTGCTCCTCTTTTGTCTTCGCGTACATCAAAATGTCGTCGAGGTACACGAGGACTCCCTTACCAATTAAGTCAGCGACAACGCTTTATTAGCGTTTAAAATGTTGCTGGCGCGTTCGTAAGTTCGAAGGACATGACCAACCACTCGTAGTGCCCATCACGTGTTTTAAAAGCTGTTTTCTCCACATCCTCGGGCGCGATGCGGATTTGGTGATAACCTCCAGCAAGATCAAGTGTTGTGAAGTACTGCGCACCTTGCAATTGCTCCAGCAACTCGTTGATACGTGGGAGTGGAAAGCAATTTCTCTTCGTGATGTTGTGAAGAGCTCGATAGTCGACGAACATGCGCAAGCTCTCGTTCTTCTTTCGTACAAACAAAATAGGTGCACCATAAGGGGACTTACTAGGCCTGATGTAGCCTCTTTTCAGCAAGTCCGCCACCTGCCTCTCGGCCTCTTCCAGCTCCAAGCGTGACAACTCATATACGGGTCGATATGGTGGCTTGTGCCCGCCCTCAATCAGCTCCACACGGTGGTCTATGCTCCGTAGAGGTGGTAGACTAGATGGAAGTCCGTCCACCATGATATTTTGGTATTCTTTAACAAGTTTACACACCTCGGGGTCCATTGTAGCCGTCTTAACATCGTCACTCAGCTCCGGTGCTGACTTTGCAGTGTTTTCGCACACAACGCACAACCATGCAGCCTTTGCCTTCCGTGGAGACGATAACTTCCTTGATTGCGCATAAGAGATCTGGGCAATTGTCGTACCACCTGATTGTGCGTGCCGCGCCTCGATGACGTCCAACGCAGCTATGGCAAAATCTCTCTTGCTTTCCATAAAGCGATCTTCCTCTTCAACAGAGCATGCGCGCATACCTTGAATGGACTCTCCACCGTTTCGTTCGATGGTGAGCACGCGCTTCCTCTAATTGATGGATGGATTATGTTGCTATAGCCACGGTAGTCCTAAAATCCCGTCAAACCCGCTCCGTAGGGTGATGCAGGAAAATCGCATATTCTCTTTCATCTTGCCAATGCGAACGCACAACTCTTTGGTCATAAACGCAGCGCCATTACCTCTAGAGGGTGGCTCTCCATCAGCGAGCTTCACTTCACCTCGTAATGACGAAAACCAACCGTAACGCCGCGCAATATCAATACTCATAAAGTTGCTGTTGGCACCGCTATTACTCATGAGCTTACACTCCCTCCATCGTCCTTGGTCATCGCAAATGTGTGCTCGAAGCCCGAAGTACTTTGTTGTCTCCTCTTTTGCATAACTCACCACCGTTGGCGCGTTCATAGCCATCTCCTCTTGCTTTCTTGATGGAAATGTCACAGCATCCGTCCGTGCATGAGGCTCCCTCTTATCCCCAGCAGTAGCCTCCTCACCTACTGGGGGAAGTTGTTTTCCTGCTCCACGCCAATTTGCTCCATGCTATTGACGCGACAATCGCGGCGATGGTTGCCATCCGGTGTTGGCCTTTGCGTGCTTCGTTTGAGGCATCCGTACGCCAAATGCTCAGTCGACCCACACGCATAACACTTGCGCACCCCTTTACCTCTTTCACCACGTCCGCCATGCTTCGCCTCACTTCCACGCGTGTGTATGGCACCCACCTCCATTGGTGCAGGCCCAAAGTTAGCTCCACCTTCATTGGCAACCGCTAAACTTGGTTCTCCTTGTCTCCATACATGTTGAAAGCCTCCCCGGGGCTGATCATCATGCCTTTGCCTACAATCAGTGTTTCTTGTGGTGGACTTGAAGTACAGCGCGTCGAGACGCTGCGCGATGCATATAGCCTCCGCGAGTGTCTTAGGGTCCCGTAGCTCCACTTCTTTACGCCCCGAAGGTTTTAAACCACGTGTATACCTGTCCAGCTGCTCCTCCTCCGTCATATTGGGTATGGACATCACCAATTGCTGAAACGCAGCCGTGTACGCCATCACCGACCCCATGTACAAGGGCTGCAAGTTGGTCGCTTGCGGCCTTCACGCTCTCAACGGGAACAACAAATTGAAGCCTGACCTCCAGTGCCAACTCTTCCATGGTGGTCATTGGTAGCGCCAACCCATTTGCGACACGCGTACATCGATGCCTTCACCATACAAGTGCTGCACCTTTAAGCAACGTCGCTGCACCCTCCACGAGCAGATGCGTGGGCACCTCCGTGAGCTTCAACCAAGACGATACTTGAAAAATCCATTCATCCACTGCATTCATCACGTTGACCCTTGAATGGCTTGGGCTTTGGCACCTTCACATGCACGCGCGAGCTTGATGCCATGGGAACTTGTACACGCGCCATCGCATGCTCATACGCCTCGCGTTGTGCTTGTGCCGCCGCTTGAGTGTGATGAAGCTCTTCCCTCAATGCTAAGATGGCAGCATGAAGCTCTTCCATGCGAGCATCCTCCATCTCCACTAACACACCACACTCCGCTTCCGAATGAAAAGTGTAAACGCCCACACACTTCCGCTCTCCCTTCGTAAACCGTGCTCTAATACCAGTTGTGACGGTGCTCGTGCCTTGCCACCTATGAGTTGGTCCAATCAACAACCCTCTTACCAAGGCACAGTATTCACACCGGAACCTTGCCCCCTCTGCCAAGCACACACGCGCGCCCCGCCACTCGCGTACGCACTCGCATGCGCTCGAAGCTGCACACCGACTTGTGCAGCGCCTTGGATTGTCACACAAGCAAGCACACACCAGTGGACACTCGCTAGCAACCCCTGCTAACCACCACCAAGCTTGCACACAAGAAACTAGGGAGCTAAAGGTTGTATTGCAAATTGTAGAATGTCACTTTTATACCTACCAGTCTGCACATGCTACTATCTAGGCAATTCTAGCGCTAGTCGGAACTAGAAGCTAAGATATTCTTGCAGAATCTTGTAGTACACTTCTAGACCTTTCCGACGCACCAAAGATTTCTTCATTTGCTGCTCATATGGTTAAGTTATACTACTTGGCGCCAGGCCCTTCCAGAAATCTGGTCGAGCCCTTCTCGACTGGCCCTCCGTTTTCTGGCGTCTTCCAGACTGGCCCTGGGCCGGTCGACATCTGCGGCAGACTCGCAACTCGCCGATATCCGCCACAAGTCTTGAAAAACATGATATCTCACAAATAAGGCCTAAAATGGCCATGAAAATCACGAAATTTGGCCTTGACTGTTACATCGCGGGTGTTGGATCTTGCCGAAGCCAGCGACGTGGGGAAGATGACAGGGCGCGCACTTCACCATGGTGTCCTTCATGCGCTCGCCGTGCTGTCCCAGAAGGTCCAGTACCCCAGTGGGATACACCTTTAATACGTCATAGACAGTGCGCCCGCCGGAGGTGTCGAGGGTGTCGTGTGTGGCCGCCATAGACGAAGTCCTCTTGGTTGGAAACGGCGTTCTCGCTCCTTGCAGAAACCGCTGCGTCACACGCTCGTAGCGAAGCGTGTTGCGCAGATTGTTGAAGGCCATGGGGACAATGTGCTCGAACAGTGCGCTGCGCACTGTCAGATCATGTAGCATCTCGTCGGGGTTGTCGAGATTGTCCACCTCTCTGTCGACCTCCTGCTGTGCGCGGAAAGGGAGCAATAGTTGCCTTCCAGATAGTAAATAGTACGGGCGGTACTCCCGCAGTGCTGCCTGATTGGACAGCCGATACCCTAGTGCTTCCCATGCGAGGTGGTCATCCCATGTGTTCTTCTCGTAGTCAAGGACGTACTTGCGAAAAGCCTTGATGGTCTACACGATACGCTCAGCGAAACCATTGGCTTGTGGATGGTTGCGTGAAGTGCGGCAATGGTTGATGAAGCATCTGTCCATGAGCTTGTCGAAGGCTCCTTTGAACTCCGTACCTTGGTCGATAATGACTTCAGCACAGCTACCGAAGCATCCGAGTACATGGGAGAGGAAAGCGTGGGCTACTCCCCTCGCTGCTCTTGTCAAAAAGGGGCACCAGCTCCACCCACTTGGAGAAGTGCTCGATCATGACGAGGATGTAGCGGTTGCCTCGTGTTGATGGCGATAAGTCCTCGAGAATGTCTAGTCCCCAGCGGTGGAAATGTGCCGAGGTGGGGAGGGGATGCAAGATGGCATTGCGCGTGTTTAGGCTCGCGCGGACCATGTCACAGTGCTGGCAGTCGTTGACGCACTTGTGCACCTGTTTGTGCACCCATACCCCCAGTACTTAGTCCTGACCAGACTAGCCGTGCGCTTGACACCGAAGTGTCCAAGCTCGGTGTGGAGGGTAGCGATGATGCCTTCTCGCGCAGCTAGTGTTGGGACCTCCTTGTCCTCGTTCTGTATCCGTTCATACAGCTTGTTGTCAGCCCAGCGATAGTGCTGAGTGCATTAACTAATGCGGTCCTTCTCGCGCGCGCTCATGCCTGCTGAAAATTGTCTAGTATGGAGCAGTGCGAGGGATGGCTTGTCAAGCCAGATGTCGTGTGTCGGTGGGTGCCAACTCCTCATCGTCCACCTCAGGGTCGTCGGCAATCGCTTCTTCTGATAAGGGGTCGGTGACGATGGGCCCGAGAGAAGGCACCTTCTCGTCTGCTGCTGCCTCGGTGGCTTGGGTCTTGCGCCTTGAACGTAGCGCAGCGACAGCGAACATGGCCGCTACACCTGCAGGTGCGGTTGCAGGACCCAACTCGTGTCGTGCTCTCACATCGTTGGTGCTGAGGTGGGGGTTACGACTAAGGCTGTCTACAATCTGGTTGGACAGGCCTGCCCAATGCTCCACCTCAAAGTTATACTCCTGCAGCAGTAGTGCCCACCGTCCCAACTTGCCTGTCAGGTGCTGGTTGGTCATCAGCCACTTCAGTGGTTGGTTGTCGATAATCAGTCGAAGATGCCGTCCAAGTAGAAAGGGGCGGAAGAAGGATATGGCCCATACTGCGGCGAGACACCCCCCCTCATAGCTGCTGGAGTTGGCGTCAGCGCTTTTGTTGCTACCGCTGGCATACGACACTACGCGCTCCTTCTTGTTGTCGTTGTGTTGCGCGAGCATTGCTCCCATGCCGAGCTTGCTCCAATTTGTGAGCAGAATGAATGACCTGTTGTAGGTCTCTGCTGAGAGGAAGGGAGCTGTGGTGAGTCGGAGCTTCAACTCTTCCAGAGCCTCTTGTTGTGCCTCTTCCACAGGAACTCCGTGTTCCTCCGCATCTTGTTGAGTGGCCGCGCGATTTTTGCGAAGTCCTAGACAAACTGTCTATAATAGTTGGCAAGGCCGGGGAAAGCACACAGTCGCGTAAGATTTGTGGGGGCAGGGATGGCCACCAGTGCCTCCACCTTGGCCTGCTGTAAATACACACCGTGGGGCACAATCATGTGCCATAGGTACGGTACCTTGGGGGTACAGAAGGTGCACTTGTCGGGGTGCACCGTCATCCCTATTTTTTTTCAATCTTTGTAGCACCACTTCCTCGATGTGCCAAAGATGCTCCTCATTGCTGCGACTGAAGATGAGGATGTCGTCGATATAGCGGCGTGCGAAGTCAATCCTTTGAGGGCTTTCCATGACGCGCTGGAACTTGGCAGGAGCATTCTTCAGTCCGAAGGGCATGACCTTCCACTAGTACGGCTGTCGGTTGCCCCAGAAGGAGGTCTTGTACTTGTCCTCCTTTTTTATGGCAATGTGGTTGTACCCTTGGCGCATGTCCAGGGTACTGAAGACTGTACAGTCTCCTACATTATCAGAAATACCTTCTGCAGTAGGCATTGGGCACCTATCTTGCTTGGTCTTATTGTTGAGGGGGCGGTAGTCCTCGCATGTGCGCCGGTCTGTCCAGTTGCCTGCTGCCGCCGATAGTAGTTCGCCAAGCCGAAAAATGCGCGTAGTCAACTGATGTCCGTCGGCGTCAGCACTTGCAGCAGGGCATCCACCTTTGCTCGCTGCACGCAGACGCCGTCGAGCACTATCTCATGCCCCAAGTGCGAGATGCGATCAGCCCCGAACAAGCACTTCTCCGGGTGGCACCTCATGCCGGCCTCGCGCACGCGCTCGAATACGCGCTCCAAGTGCACAAGATGCTCCTCCATTGTGTGGCTAAACACCAAGATGTCATCGATGTAACATCTTGCAAAGGGTAGCCCACGAAGCACACCATCCATCACGCACTGAAACTTCACTGGTGCGTTCTTCAAGCCGAACGGCACGACCTTCCATTGGTAGAGCTGATCCACTTCTCAAAATGCTGTCTTGCCACGGTCCTCAGGCTTGATGGCAATCTGGTTGAAGCCTTGCGCCTTCGGAAGGTAATAATGGTCGCGGCCGTAAAGTCCGATGTAAACTCCTCGATCAGGCCTGCATCCAATAGAGCCGTGCACCTTTGCTTCACCACGTCGTCTTCCAACTTGGAGAGTCGGTAGTGTCGTTGGAACACCGGTTCGGTGTCCACCAACTTAATGTCCATCTGGTAAAATGAGCAGCTGCCTAGCTCCTTCACGCTGAAGCAAAACTGGCTCCTTCACCTGTTTAAGAGAGCCTCGAGTTGTTCTCGTGTCTGACCTGTAGCCGCAGTGGTCCAACGTCACGGGACTTGGACCCATGACTAATAACGACTGCTGAAGAGAATCCTATGGCGCGTTCGCGCTCACGATCGTTGGGTTCCTCCAGCAGGCTTGTATTGAAATCTAACATCATGCCTTCGCCTTTGTTGCGGAAGGCGTATGATCCTGGGGATGACACAAGAGTGGGCAGCGCACGGCGGTTGACCAGGCTGGTTGCACTGGTAGAAGTGCTGGTGATTGTGCCGTGCAATCAGGGTTCAAAGTAGCGTTGACGGTGAGATTGCGTGAGCGACTGCTGTGCAGATATTCATTAGCGAAGATATCCTCGACTGTAGCCGGGTTGGTCCACTTGGCGCGGACACGATGAGCACGAGATCCACGACGCGCTGCGTTGATTTTGAGAGGATGCCCCAATAAGGAACACACCTGTCAAAAGCTGTTGGCCACGTGATGACGATTATTGTCCTCGGAGTGCATGTTCTTAATGATGTACCCCCGCAAAAGGCCTGGAAATCTGGTTGCTTTGCAGAAGTTTAATGACGCGCATCAGCTCCCATAATAGTTGCGAGCGAAGATCAAAGAGTCCTTGGCCTATACCTGCCCTGGAGTGTCCTTTACACTCCCGCCTTGCTATCAGTAGGTCGATGTTGCCCACCGCCAAGAGGTGATCCGCAGTGATCAAACGGATGTCATGTGGTAGTGCCTTCCGACTGCCTTGCAGTGCTGATATTGGCAGCTGCTGCGGATAGCATTTGTGTAGGTGGCGCGAGTGGTGGCTTAGGGCAATCTGTGCGAATGGATCAAGGTCACAGTAGAGGTACTTGGTGACCGTCATGCCAGTGTTGAGGACAGCGGCGAGGCCACTACCTATACCTCTAAACAGTTCCAACAGAGCGATGTTTTGTTGTCGTTGAAACACGTGCAACTCCACTACTCCAGTGGCCATCCGGTGTTGTTCCTGGACGGCAGCTTGGTCCTTGTAGAGAGGGAACCGTGCAGTGACCCGTGGTCTAGTTAGTAGTAGATGCGACCACTTGTGCGCACCAACGGCGTTGAGATGGTTTTTGTAGGGCAACTTCTTCAGTGGCATCCTCCTGTAACTCATCGTGTGGGACAGGAGATCCCTGGTCAGGGTTGCGGGTGACTACCGCTACTGACCTGTCAGTGGTTGCCGAAGCCAACCTGTAGGTGGCTGTTGCAGCTGACCTTTAGTGAGAGCGAATGCGAGCCATCAGTTCGAGAGGCAGATATCCCTGAACCTTTCCATCCTCCTCATCTCAATGTTGACAAAACTATGCCTTCTCTGTCTAGCAATGCAGCCCCATGCTAATAGGAAAGTTGAAGTCCTGTCCCAACAGCAAGTCGAGGACTCGCGTCGGTGACCACACTTTTGTATGATCTCGATGCTATGGGAAGGGTCTAACCTTGTCAAGCAAATGCGGAGGGCCTGCTTGGTGATGCCAATCACCTTGTCTCGGCTATCGATCGCTGTGTCGAGCACGTATGGGCAGGGCATCAGCTCAGCGCTGGTCATGCCGAGGTCGCGTGCGAGGTAATGTCGATGACGACAGACTGGACTCTAGAGTTCAGCACCATGCGCTTGCGTGCTCGACCGTTGATGGTAACATGCTTGGCTTTGTTGGCGATCATGGTTGCGTTGGCGTTGATGCGCAGCCGCTTGAATCATTGGTAGCGTGTGCGTGGGGTGATTGCTGCAATCTCTTCCGGTGGTGTCGAGCGCAGTAGTGCGGCAAGCGCCCCTCGACCGGCTGGGGCTTGAGAACCCCCTTGTTCGCGGCTTGGCCCGAACCGTCCTTGTCTTGGCTGTTGGTATACACGCTACGGCCTGGGTGCTAGCAGTGCTGCCTGTAGCTGCCCCGATTGTGGCGCAGGTGGATTGCGCCTATGTGTGGCCGGGTTCATACATGGCGGTGTAGCCAGTGGCTGTGGGGAAAATCCTGGAGGACCTGGTGTTTGTGGGCCCACCTCCCGTGCAGCCTGTTCTTCCACTTAGATCCAGCGTACAGCATGAGCCGCCTCCCTGACCAGTGTACCTTCCCATGTGGCCGTTGGGTTGTTGACCACGTCATTCCAGCGATGGTTCTGCGGCATGGGCTGAAGATACACTGCGCGCCGCGCTCTTGTGTCGTGATAGTGGGAACCCTTAGGATCCCTGCCATGTAGGCATCCCATCTGCCATTGACCACCCCCACTTCTAGCACCGCTCTTGCTCGTGCACGCACAATGAGGTAAATCTCTGGTTGTTAGACATGCTGCTCATAAGCAGCTGCGATGCGTATGCGTTGTCGCGATGCTTCCACTCCTGGCAACCTCAGTTTGGCCTTTTGAGCTCCATCTAAGGTGTCAGTGGCTGCCGAGGCAACCTCGCCATAGGCTTGCCGCAGCGAGTGAAGGAAGGTGTGCAACCATAACAGTCCGGTGCCGAATGCGAATAGAGGGACTGCGTGGTGATTTATGATAGCCAAGTCACTAGTCTCGCTTGCGCTGCATTGCCACCTTTTCTCATCCCCATCATCTGTTTTGGGCCGATGCCTTCTTGTCGATGTAGCATGGTTGCTTGTCGTAACATGGCAGTGCGAACTTTCTGTTCTCCAAGTGAGCCTGCTCCATCCCGTTGTATACACCCTTGTGGTGTAAGGTAGCCTCTCCTTGGATGTTGTTGATCGTCAGGCAAGTCTTCCACCAAGGCGGGTAGCAGCGGGGCGATCACCCCCCTGGTTTGTTGGGCTAGCGCCCTCGCCTAGTCAATGTCGGGTCGAGCTCAACGGCGAGAGGTGTCGTGCTGAACAATGGGCCAGCAATTGTTGGTTGGTTGAGGAACGGAAGCGCAAGCAGCAGCAAGGGCTTGCGCTTTTGCATTGATGGCTGCAGCTTGGTCCTGCCGCCAAGTGAACACTTGTTTCAGAGCGGTGTAGCGCTCGTGAAGCCGAGCAGTGTTGAGGGGCCTCAGCGCTTCGTCGTGACCCAAAGGCATGTCAGCTGCATCATTGATGTGCTGTTGCGCATTGGGTTGCCGGTCTTGATACGTGTCCAGCGGACTTGGCTGAAAAGGCTCGCGACGGACTTGTGCGGGCTGGCATGGCGCGGTCTGCATGTTGTCATGCAAAATTCAGAACAGCTGCAGTGCCAACTCTAGCACAACAGGTGTTTTTATCACAACGACACGGTCTCGCATGGGAGGCGTCGTGCCGGCAAAGATATCAACCTCCAAGTACCGCTGAGTCTGCTCTGACATGGTGTGATATTCAGACAATGGGAAGACGCAATTACTGCGTTCAACGCGCGTGGTGCGCTCTCCTCGCCCAAAAGCACTGGTAGTGGGATCTGCTCCACGCATGATGGTCTCCCATGCACGCTCAGCTTGCTAACCTTATGAGACAGCCTGAGTAACGTCGAGGACGGGCAATGTAGCTGCGCGCGTTGTCGCAGTGGCAGCGAACTCGATGATGGCACTGGCAATGGTTGCGATAGTGCCGGTCCGTGGCGCGAATGTGGTCTCAACGCCCACTGACACATGTGGTCCTGCAGCTGGAGCGGTGCGGTCTACGGTTGCAGAGTCGGTAACAGCAGTGGCTGTCGCCATCGTGCTCATTAGTGTTGAAGTCACGGTGCCCACTGATGTACCAACTCCTGTTGCAGCTGGAGTAGTTGCTGCTGATGTTGACGGAGTCGACGTCGTAGCCGTTATGGCTGTTGCTGCTGATGCACCACTGGTGGCTTCAGAGGAGGTAGCTGCTGACGATGTTGTGGCTTACCCTCGTGCCCGTCGGGATGGTTGAACGCGTGACGGAGTGCTCGTGTCTCTCGTGCGCTTCGGAGCCATCAGTGCCCATCGGGCAGAGTAGCAGGCGCGTAGTCCAGAACCTTGTCTTCCTCCAAGCGTGCCATACGCGCCATAAGGGCAACAATATGGTCATCAACTGGCGGGTTGGCTGAAGCCTTGGCGGCAACAACGGCAGCGCGCGGACATCGTTCAAGTCCCTTGCGCTGAGGAGGACAATTCTTCCCCCTGTAGCCTTACTCTTCCTTGCAAGCATTGGCATTGTTGTTGTTGTTATTATAACCTCCGGTGCGGTTGCTATTGTAGCTACCAGAGTTGTTGCCGTTGTGGCCTCTAGTGTTGTTGCTGTTGTAGCCACCAGAGTTGTTGCCGTTGTGGCCTCCAGTGTTGTTGCTGTTGTAGCCATTAAGGTAGTTGTTGCTGTAGCAGTTGGTACATCCAAACGGAGGGAACTTGAGCCAGCAGACTGACTCCAAGTGGCCCGTCTTGTGACAGTACTCGCAGACTAGAGTTAAATACTCTTCTTTGCACTCCTTTTAGTGGTGCCCATGCCGTCCACATCGATAACATAGCACAGGGCAGGCAAAGCGGTATGAGCTGGCCGTTTCCCTTTGTTGCGTGCTGGTGGAGCGTCCCGGCCATGCTTGCGGTGAGGAGGCTTAGTAGTTGTGCTGGCTACAGGCCGTAAGGCATTGCGGTTGGTGTTTGGCACTGCGGTTGGTGTTAAGCACTGCCTTCTCATACACCGAGCGCTTGTGGATGGCTTGTGCAGTTTCGAAAGCTTCTTTATGCGTGTGATTCAGCTGTAGTTCAGGGTCAGGTGCGTCGACTCGCTTAGGGTGGCATCCAACTCATTAACATACACCACTGCAGCGGCCTCGTTACTGACGATCTTGTAGTCATCGTCCTTTAACAGCCCTTCCAGTCTGGAGTACAGGCGTAGAGGGTCCTCGTTGGGCTTGCGTGGAAACTGTCTCAGCTCCTCCACTTTGCTGGAGGTCTGAGGTGGGAAGGTGCGATAAAGTGCAGCGTGTAGGTCCTTGAGTGGAGAGTCAAAGATGGCAGCACCTACAATGATGGCTGGTACGCGCAGTACAACTGACCCGAGGGTGAAAGCGCTGCCTCCCGCACGAGAGCCAGATGTTGCCAGAGGTAGAGGTGTGCCCACCTCAACGGCTACAGCTCGTTGTTCTTCAAAGATAGCAGCAGAACGGTCTAGGACTCGGGCCC
Source organism: Chlorokybus atmophyticus (assembly GCA_009103225.1). Taxonomy (NCBI): domain Eukaryota; kingdom Viridiplantae; phylum Streptophyta; class Chlorokybophyceae; order Chlorokybales; family Chlorokybaceae; genus Chlorokybus; species Chlorokybus atmophyticus. The sequence goes on from RHPI01001715.1 coordinate 1,185,051, forward strand.
GTCGTGTGGCCGTCTTGTTGAAGATATCCCTACATCCAAGCGGATGGTTAACCTGCCCTCTGAACAGGAATGGCCGCGAGAAGGCTCTAGGCGAGGACTTGAATCGAAAGTTCCAGGCGCGTGAAGGTTCCAGGTGTTGAGAGTTATTCCTACATACGATCAGCATCGACCCTCCTCACAGAAGTAGAAGGTCGTAAGGATGAGCACTAGGTCCGGACTTAGCAAGATGGCATCGTCGGACCAGACTCCGGACTCCAGACTGGAGCCTTACTACCTGCTTTGTATCTCTGCGTATAATTACTTATACTAGGCGTGTAAGAGCTTGTTGAAAAGCTCTGGTTGTGAGAAAGACAACGCAGTCTAGAGCGCGTTAATGGCTGAGTATAGCTTACGCAGTACTTGCAAATGTAGACGTGTGTATAACTGGCTGGTATAAGAACTAGCGGACAACTTGTAATAGATGAATGTGATGTGACTTGTGTATGCTCTGGTGGCGGTAGCTCTGTCTCTGTGTGTTTATGCTTGCCTCAACTACATGTGCATGCTAGTCCTTGAACACCTAGCGCGGACTCGAGTCCGGAGTCTGGCAACTTCCGGCCTGCACGAGAATTGTCATAACTCGGTGGTTACTGCACCGATTTGGGCGTTCTAGAGCTCAGTAAATAGGCCTTGAATATAGCTACAAGATGCTATCTATAATGCAACATTCGAATAAGTTCGAATAAGTGTAGCAAACTTGGTGGCTTTTAGAGTAGACAGGTGGATTCCTGGCGGGTATAAAACCCGCGGACATGATGGCAATAGATGGTTGCAGAAGTGCACCAAGGGAGGAGAGGATGACTACCAACCTCTCACACAACTCCAGCCCCAGGCACACCCACGCCCAACACACCCACATGCACACACACCACACCACACCCCACAAGGGATAAGGGGGAGAGCCCCTTCAACAGCTACAACCAGGCACCCCACACACAAGGCCCTCAAGTGGCCCTCAAGTGGTGAACACACTCTGATCCCTACTCAAGGTAGCAACTGAGCTTCTATACCACTTGCCGCTCTCCCGACCTGACACACAGCATTGCCAAGGTCCAAGGCCTTGTCACTGTGTGCTGACCCTCCAGCACATGCTGACTATGTCCACTTAGGACGTGTCCCACCACAGGACATCAACCTCGGGATTATCAAACTCCCTCAGTTTTCCATAGGAGAAACAATCCTACCTTGGAACTACAAACAAAGGCTCTCATAATACAGTAGTACTTGCGGATTGCCCACAGGCATCACTTAGCCTTGCAACTGTCATCACAGTGGCAAATCGCACTACCACAGTATGATCATGTGGTTTGCCAACTTGGCCTTCCAGCTCTATGCTAGCCCTCATCAATGCCTTGTGTAGTTCATCACACTCAGGGACTGCGGCTCAAGAGTAGACCTACATGAGAGCGCACCCCACAAGCACTACACATGCTTATGGAATGGAAAACCCACTTGGTCTCTTCTTACTACATAAGTAAGGGACAATGACTTTTGCCAGCCTTATAGGCGTGACAACTTTTAAGTGAGGTGAATAAACAAGCAACTCAGAGATGCTATGTTTTGACTGATGCAGCAAACACACCACCGCTAAGCTCACAACAATGACAAGCACAGCGCACAAGAGCATACACTGAGTCTCACACGCATAAGACGGTTCTTAGCAACTGGGATGGTGTGCTTCCAGTTCAAGTCGCTTCACAAGCTCTTAAAGTCAGAGTCTCTACTCTTAGTACTCATTCACAGTGTCACCAACGAGTCTAGTGATATGACTTCCTACTTATACATGTCAAATCATGACTGTGCAGTGCCACGCCGGCACTAGGCCAACGGTCACATTGAGGCCGTATGCTACTATGGAAATCCCCTTAGATTTGATATAGCACATGAGCTGATAACAGATTCCCTGATCAGCTACGCGCGGTTCCTACAGAGAGGTATATAGAGTAGCCCTAGCTACATGCTATATGAAGTACGAAGTAGCTGGCAGTAGGCTGGGGCGCGCGCGGTCTTCATGCTGGTAGCTCGGGCTTGGGCTAGGATGTAGGCATGCTCGACGAGGACTGGAATGCAAGGGTAGTGGGCATGACAAAGGGCCCCCACCGTCTTGAGGAGGCACGCCACCTGCCAGCTCACCCTCCCTCACACTGGTGCCTGCTCCAGTGGGGCATCCTCCGCCGGCTGCTCCGCCCTAGATGGCGGGGACCACAGGAAGAAGCGGCAGACTCGTTGCAGTGATTGATATCAGCCTTGCAAGGGTTGACCACTGCTGCCAGACACCAAAGGCATGAAAGAATGCTCTGGTTGATCACCAGAGACCGCCCCAGAAGGGAGAGATGCTGCTGTGCCCAGAGACTGAGCTTGCCCTGTATTTTGCGTAGCACCTCTGAATACAGCTGCTCCCTCCGAAGGGAGACCCCCATCGGGACACCACGGAGAATTGCACCTTCTCCCCGCGAAAGCCACCGCACCCCCCAATTGGGAGGGGCCTCGCGCTGAGCCAACTCGAGAAGAATGCCAACCGATCTGTGGTGGTTGAGTGCTGAGTCAGACGCCAAGCACTAGTCCTCTAGTAGACGCCTAAAGGCCTCAAATGCTACGAAGGAAACTTGTAGGACTACCGAAGTGTCATCCGCGAAGGCAACATACATGAGCTCGGCTTGAGTGCAAGCCCTGGCCGAAAGTCCTCGCCAGGAAGGAGGCCCTGCATGTCCTCGCTGGCTGCGATCATCGCACCCAAGGCCTCCACCGCCAGGACAAACAGGACCGGTGCCAACAGGCACCCCTGACGGACACTGCATTTGAGTGTAAAGGGGAGGAAGCCATGCCCGTTTACCAGCCCCTGGCGGACCCCTCCACCGTTCAGTGTGCGTACTCGGGAACAGAAGAGGGGGATGAAGCCTTGCTTCCTCATCACCGCCTCCAAAAAATCCCAGTCCAACTGATCAAACGCCTTCTCAAGGTCGAAAAGCAACATGGCCGCTCTCTGCCTGGTATTTGAGGCATGAGTCCACGCGCTCATGGCTGTGAGGAGGTTGTCGAGGATGTAGCGGTGGCGCACACAAAGCCCGCTTGCTTTTGCGCGATGATGTCCGAAAGAACCACCGACAAGCGTGAGCTGAGCGCCTTCGCCAAGATTATGTAGTGCACAGGCAGTAAAGTGATTGGCCGCCAGTTGCGCAAGTCCGTGATGGAGCCCTTCTTGTGGATAAGAGCTAGCATGCCGGTGCGCTGGGACGCGCCTGCACACGCACCCTATAGCCCCAGAAAAGAGAACCTGCTTGCAATACTCCATGTAGTCCTCTTTCAGAATGGGCCAGGCATGTTGCTAGAAAGCTACTGTCAGGCCATCTTTCCCTAGACTCTTGTGTGTATCCATGGCCCGCAAGGCAAGGAAGAGCTCCGCTTGGGAGATGTCCGCATCCAAGCCCGGAAGGTGATATGGAGAAAGAAGCACCGGCACCGCCTCAGTACACCTAAGCACCGCCGCCTGCCTGGCTTGCGGGTCCACCGGCGTCGTGGTGTACAACGCAGTGAAGAAGGAGCTCGCCGCCTGCAGGATCTGCTCCGCCTCCACAAGGGGAGGGTTGTGCTCTTCAAAAGAGTAGGTTAGCGAGCCCAGTGACGGGGACTGGCTTTGTTGCTGGCCCCGCGAAAAAAAGAAGGAAGTCATGCGCTCGCCTTGCGTGCGCAGCTTGTGATTGAAGCGGATGTGTGCACCCTCCACCACCTGTATGTCTAGCTCCTCCAGCTGAGCCTGAGGTCCGACCTCTCCCTGAGCAAGCCCTCTCGCTGTGGGTTGGCGACGAGCCCCACCTCCACCTGCGCTAGCAGCAGGCGCACAGCCTGCTGGGATCGTTAGCGCTGCAGGCGGTGATTGGTTATGTGAGATTGCGCCAGCACCGTGAGAGAGTGCGGGCCCTCCTCGAACCACTCCACTATCTCTCCTCTTGCTGGTCGAAGCAGCCGGTGCCTTGCCCATATAGTCTCCAGGGCGGTGACAAAGGCCGGGTCCTTTAGCAGAGCCGGATTAAGCTTCCACAACCCCAAGCCCCTCGGGGATGACTCCGGTGGTGGTGAGAGCTCAAGGTGAATGGGCTTGTGATTGGACAAGCTCTCACCAAGTCGCACGCCGTAGTCAGTGATCAGAGTGCGCAGCTGGTGGCTAGCGTAGAAGCGGTCCAAGCGAGCCGCCCGAAAATCCTGCCCCTTCTTGCCATTAGACCATGTGTGCACCTCACAGTCCGTTGACAACATGCGCAGGGAATCCTCAAGCTGGTACCGCTCCATCAACCCCGCGAAGGCGTTTCCTTCCTCCGTGGTTGGTTGTGTGGAGGGGTGAGATCGATCTATAGAATCAAAGTTCCAGTCCCCCCCCCCATCACGCACCAATTAGCTTCAGGCAGGCTAGACTGGAGGGACAAGAAAAAGGACGCTCTGTCAGCAGAAGGGTTGGGGGCGTAGACGCTGATTAGGAGAAGCAACCCCCTTCCCCAATGGCGCAGAACCCAGCAGCAGCGAGAAGGCACAGCTACCCCTATGCTCACCACCGACGAGGCCCATGCATAAGGGTATAGAATTGACACGCCTCCTCGACCGTCATCAGCATGAGACCACACAACTGGGCCTGCCCAAAACTTGCGCAACCAGTGCGCATAAAAGGTGTCTTGAAGCTTTGTTACCTAAAGGAAAAGAGCAAGATGACGCCCCCTCCCGCCAAGACCGAAGCCTCGATAGTAGCGAGCTTCGCTTGCTATAGCCTGAGGACGTGCGGGGGCTAGGTAGGCCTCGCACATTTCAGGTAGTCAGCTGTAAGGACGTCCCATCACCTCCCCGGTGAGGTCAGGTCCGTAGAGCTAAAAGGTTCTTGAGACTCCGCGAAGAGTTGGCGAGGACGGAGAGAGCCAGCACCACCTTTGGGCTCACCAGCAGGGCCACGCCGGCTGAAGGAGGAGAGGAAGGGGAAAGCGGAGCTCCTTCTTCAGCCGTCCCCCCCTCCCAAAAATAAGATGTGCGCCAGCCCAAAGTCACTGCGTGGCGCTGAGCGCCCGTGGAGCGAGACTTGCCTGAGCTGCGGGAGGTGACGTGCTGAAGCCAGTCAGCCAGAGTTCCCCACCGTTGCATCGTGCACAATAGTCCGGCTCTGCCAGGCATGGAAGCAGCACATAAGCCACCCGCTCTCCCGCCACCACCACAGTGACAGCCTGGGTATTCAGGCTCGTAAACTCCATCACCATATCTAGCTGATTCTGAGGGGGGAGGTAGCCCACCTTCTCCAGCGCCGACGGCACCTGGGGGCGCCACTAGCTGCGCAGCTCAGAGTCAAGAAGGTTGTCCGGGGGAAGGGCCCGCACAAAACGCAGCCCCGTAGTCTGGCCTGGGTCTACGAGCAAAATAGAAGTGCGCCCTGTGCCGCCGCTCAGATGATTAAAAACCGGAACAATGTATGCCTTTGTCACTGCACTTGCCTCCTGCTCCAACATGCCCAGCACATAGCAGAGGAGGCGGGGGAGAGGACGCAAGGACTGTGCCGACTGCTCAGAGCGAGGGGGAGAGGACTCTAGCTGTTCAGCCGGCGCCCGCTGTGCGATGATTGTGCGCCACCGACGCACAAGCCACCCATGCCCGGGGGAGAGACAAAGTGTACAGGAGCAGAGTCTTGAGACCCCCCATTCTCTGTCACCACCCGCTCTTTGGAGTGTCGGGGGGTGGGCACCGCCTGCTCTGCTTCCTGCTGCAACACCCATGTCGCCAACGAGCTCTGGCCAACGGGTTGAGAACGGGGAGCAGTCTTCACCAAGCTGGCCTTGGTCTTCTTGCGCTTGCGTTTCGAGTGATCATCCCCCACCTGCGGGGCCTAGCGTCATTGCTGACTGGTGCGGGACAGCAACTGGCACTGAGAGCACTGGAGGCGGGGGTAAGACGGGGAGGAGCAACGCCGACCGCTGATGAGGGGCTGATGAAGACGGCGCTGCAGACCTGCCTCGATCAGAGGTGGGGAGCGGAGAGGGAGGTCTGTTAGAACCACCAGCACCAGAGCGGCGTGGGGGGGAATGTCTAGCAGCCGCTTGCGCCCCTGCCGAAGCAGGAGTACGCCTACGATGCTGGTTGTGCGGGCACATGTCTCGAATGTGTCCTTCAGCCAGACAATGAAAGGAAGTAGGTAGGGAGGACGGGGTGAGGACCACCACCATGTGAATCCTGACCTCATCGCCGTGCTGCATATGCACTCGCAGCCTTCGGGGGAGGACCCTTCCCTCAAGAGGTGTAAATGCATATCGGGTGTTGGGGGTGAGAAATAAGTTGCGCACCACCGTAGAAGAGATATGATCGCCAAGCTTGCCGTAGCTCGCCAACGCCACCCGCACAACCGACTCCAGCTCAGTTGTCACTCCAAGGAAAGAAACTCAGAACTTAGGTGGAGGGGCTGCACCCCACCGCACCACACGAACAACAAGGCCTCCACACAGCGGCAACGTCCCCTTTCTGGAGCGCTGGACGATGTCCGCAGCCGCACCCTCCAACGAGAATACGCAAGTGAATTCCCCAGCAGCGCCAGGGTGCGTTAAGGAGATAGTCGAACCCCCTCCCCCATCCGGACACCACACGTAGCCATGCAAAACGCATCGATGTTACAGAGGTGGAGGAGGGAGTCAAAGGAAACTGCAACACTAGGCATGCTCCATGAAGATGCGTGCGTTAAGTGTCCTTAAACGAGCTAGGGGGTTTCACACCCAGCAGCACATCGTCTATCGCATCCGGGCACACTTCCACCGATGCAGCACACGAAAGCAAAGCCTTGTGCACCTGAGTGGTGTGGCGTGAGGGAGGGTGAGGAGCTGCCCCAGGATGCGGAGAGGGATCGGTCCGTCTCAATGATGGCCCGGACCTCCAGGCAGCTAGGCTGAATGAAGAGCAGCCGACTGATTGGCAGGACTCTAGCAAGGGAGGGTGGTGGAGTGAGTGGGATCGGTGATGGGGGAGGGTGGAGGGGGATCGGGGGG
>RHPI01001715.1:1192151-1229836 GCA_009103225.1 Chlorokybus atmophyticus
GGGGTAGGGGAGTCCGCCAGCTCCATGAGATGGGAGCTGTCGTCCTCCGCCATCGTAGGGGAGAGGGTGGGATGTTAAGCGTGGGGGGTGCGGGGGGAGGAGGCTGGTCAACGGCGTTGACCAGCGAAGGGAGGAGAGATGGGGGCAGCGCAGGCCTAGGACGGCCGCCTGAGGACGCTGGAGGAGCGGAGAGGCCCCCCCAGTCAATCCCCAGGCCGCCACTAACACTTTGAACGCGAACTTGGCCTAGGAGAACGGCGCCGCCGTTGCCCACGCAACCCAATAAGAGCATTATGTAATCTTGAACTTTGTGGCAGCTGAATACATTTTGTGTAATGTGTAAGCCGTGCAAGTGTATGACATGTTAATCCACACACATGCACCGGTTGCTAACCAGTTAAGCTCAAAATGGCTTAGCCATACATCAAATGTAATTTATAAAAGAAGTTTACAATAACTCATGTAACAAGCATAGCTACCATATCATATTCAATGTAATGGACCAGTGTGACATGCCCTCTGACCGGCCGTATCAATATAGCCATATGAAAAAAATATTAAACGCTTGACGCCATTGCTTGCCTATGCATTGCAATGTGACCAAGACTACCAAGCATGAGCATGAGGTATGAGCATGTGCAGCTACACCCACTTGCCAACCGATCGGTTGGCAAGTGGGTGTAGCTGCACATGCTTTTTTGGCTGTTAAACAACCAAAGATGACTGACCAATGTCAAACACGAGCAGCAGCCTAGATGTAAGCTTTTCTGGCTGTTAAACAGCCAAAAATGACTGACCCACATCAAACACGAGCAACAGCCTAGATGTAAGGTCAGTCAGACATGTCGCAACCGTATCATGAAGTAATAATGACTGCCTACTGCACGAGTGCAGAAAAAGCACACCTGGTGCATAGCAGTCATGATGACGACCTAGGGATTCGTCAGGTTGTGCCGCGCGCGCACTAGCGACTTGCCCAAGCAGTGCCCGCGCTCTAGCTACGACTGATATGCAGAAACGCGGAGCGCTAACATGCGCTTGCGCTAACATGCTGGGTTGTAGCCGGTGCTACCGGCCCGATAGGTTGAAGCACTGTCCGTCCCTTTTTCGTTCCAGTGTGTGCAGCCTTTGGTGTAGGCTGACACTGTGTAGCCAGGCTACGGTAGCCTACCGCTTCCAGGCTTGCCTTGCGCCAGCATGTGCGCTTGCGGGTAGCGGGGTGCACCTGATTGCCGCCGCCGCCGCCTTCGCCGCTTACGCCACGATTGGCCTGGTCAGTTTCCTGGGTGTTTGTCTGCGTCGCTGCGGAACGTAACGCAGCTCCCGCCGCCTCGCCCTGTATGCTGCTCCGCTGTGCATGTGCATGTGTCTGTCCGTGAGCTCAAGCTTCATGCACGCATTCCTGTCTTTTCTTGGCCTGCTTGATCTGCTTCGTCCATGCGCCATTGCTTGGCTGCTCCTCACATTCGCAGCTGCACAGGAGCTTCTTTGCTCATAATACTGGTCTGCTCGACTGCGTTTCAGGCCACAAGGTTGGGTCGAGCTTCTCCTTCTTCACTGCCGCCGGTGGCAATGGCGGCGGCATGGTTGCTTCTTCTGGCGCTTCTAGTTGCGTGCGCCTCCGCCCTCACTGTGGACGAGTTGTACCCCTTTGGTGCTGTCAACGGCGACACAACAATGAACAGGTATGTTGTCAATCCAAGTGCAGTATGGTTTGATTTCAAGTGCAGTGCATGATCGTGCGTTTTGCACACGATCATCAACAATGTCGCTCGTGTTGGCAAAATACGAATGTCGTTTGTCATCACATAGCTAGCTGGCATTGGTGTCAGAGACAGATATAGTCCTCCACCCGGCCAGTCCAACATGAGCATGCATGTGTCAACTGTGCATGATGTGTTTATGTTACAAATGGCATGCACCAGAGTGTCCGAGCATGTGACACTTGTCTGTATGAAACCAGGTGCTACTCATGTGCGTCTGACATGATCCGTCTGCCATTCGCGGTGCCGGTGTTTGGAGTTGCAAGCGTGCGCGGCGTCTACATCAACAGCAACGGCAAGCATGTGACCTGCCCTATATGCATTGCGGAGCATGGTGCTGTGAAATACCTAACACAAAACAGTGCATGGCAGCTGAACGTGCTGTGAGCCTTTGCATACTTACGACTCATCTTGGTACACTTGTGGTCTGTGTCTTTTAGGGGCGGTGCATTTCCGCCAACCGTACAGCCAGGGTTCTCCTGCAAAGTTCCCCTTGCAAGCCCCTTACTACAGCATGGTGGCAGGCTTTTGGGCAAGGCTCTGGAACGTGTGCCCAAACTGCGGGGAAACCACATACCGCACGGTCGACGACACAGCCGTCCTTGCTGGCATCAGCGCCGATGTCCGTGCAGCCTTTCCTACCGAACAACTTGCAACCGGCTTCATCGCATTAACAGCCTTCATCGTCACTTGGAACACGGTGTGTGCATGTGTGCGTGCGTATGTGCACGTCCGATGTTGCTGTAACAACACCTCGTTTCGTGAACAGACTGCGCGTTGCTGTATGGCGACAGATGAAGCCGAGACCTTCCAGACTGTCATTGCTTTCAACATCGACACGACCTTCATCTTCTTACTGTACGCCAATGATAGACCCCAAACTACTTTTCTTAGCAACTTTGGTAAATGGCCACTGCACGCCTCCAGCTCTTGACCCTCTTGCACAAATTGGTGCGTGCACAATCTGACCATGAGGGGTTATTCATGTGCTTTGCACAGCTCAAGCGGGATTCAATGCCGGGGATGGGGTCCGCGGCTACAACCTGCCCGGCTCCCGCACCGCTGCGATCGGCAATGCATCCAGACTGAGTTCAAACATTGGGCAGGTGGGCACAACTGCCATCCGGATGCCTCCGTCATCCGGATGGCAGCGATGTTGAGCATTGCATACATGCATGCGCCCGCACTGACTGCAATCAAGCACGCTTGCACATGCTCGTACATGTACCCACATCTGCACTATGCAATTGCATGCGCACATATGTATGCCCTCACGCACGCGCGCATGCATGCAGACACGTGCATGTGCGCGCATGTGTCCTGAGCATCTATAAACATGTGTCCTGAGCAGAGGCTTGGCAGTCTCACTACTAGTTTCGTGCCTCTGCAGCCTGGCAAGTGGTGCTTTGGACTGAATGCTTTCCAAACGCTCAGCGGAGTCCCATAGTAAGTAACAGCTATCCGTCTGGCATCAGTGACACAGCGGGTATGCGTCTCGACGCTTGCGGCAATACGAGAGTTTTCAAATGGGATGTTAATGGCGACGGCGCCTTTGACGATGCCGATGGGACCCTGACAATTCTTGACAACTCTGTCCAGCGCCTGCCTGTTGGCGTGCATACAACAAGCGTTCAAGTCAGCAGCCCCTCCTGTCCGGCATCTCCTCCTGAAGTGCGCAGCACCACTCTCAACGTCATCACTACACCACCTGTCATCAACAGCGTGCGTGTATCCACACTAAGCGGCGGGCCCAACACCACAGTGGGAGTTGATATTCCTGTGTCTACGCGAGTAGCCCTTCAGGAATGCTTTCCTTTTACCCAAACCGTGGACTGCGGCCTGGACAATGTCGCGAGGGTGTGCTTTGGTTGCCCGTTAAACTTAGCTTGCTCATCGTGTGTCATATCCACTAACAACTTGTGCACGCACGTGTACATGAGCTTGATTGTGCTTGACTCTTGCAATGACAGGACACTGAGCCAGACTGGATCTGTCAATACAGCAGCATCGGAGTGAAAGTGATTACGGTGACGGTGAGGCAATTTGACTTCGTGGTGTCCCACAGCATCACCATCACCATCTTTGGTTTCTCGTAAGTGTACAGAACAGAGTTTGCCTATGCACTGCGCGCATCCATAGTGAGCTGAGATCATGGTGCGTGTTTCAGCATAGGAGGGCCGTATGATGCGGACATATGCCAGACCATCCGACTGAATGCTTCCCCGAGCCTGGATGCATGCCGCCTGCAGCAGTTACTGGCTTGGGACCTGGACAATGATGGCAAGTTTTATGACGCTACCGGGCAGAATCCCAGCTTCAATGCATACAAACAGGGCCTTGGCCCGGGGATCCACACAGTAAGCGTCCGCGCCAGCAGCAGCAGGAGGTGCTCGGATAATCATGAGAAGTTGAGCACCACCGTCAATGTCACCATCGCGCCCCTAGCCATCCGCAGCTTGACGACACATCCGACCCCGAGCGGCAACAAGGTTGCAAGTGTCGCAGAGGATATCATCGTGAGGGTGCAGCGCTCCGGCGCAAGCTGCGCGCCTGTCAATCTTACAATAGACTGCGGTCCAGACAGCGTGGTGAGTAGCGCACTTGCATGAGCGCGTGTTAGCGTGCGCGCACTCGTACAGCCAGTGGCATGTTCGTGTTTGGCGAAGTTCAACTTTAAAACAGAGTCTTAAATAGTGTTGTGTCCATGCACTTGGATTGTCTCAGAGTGCTGCGATGGGATACTGTCGCTACAACAGCGCTGGCATCAAGACGATCACCGCCACAGTTGTGCAGTATGGCGCCACAGCGTCCCGCTCACTCAACATTACGGTCACAACTTTCTAGTGAGTGCAACTAACTAGACCTGTTTTGTCGGGCTTGCGCATGCAGTGCACTTACCGCTTGTGTGCGTGTGTGTGCGCGTGATTGCAAACCTGTACGAGCAGCATGGGAGGGCCGTATAGCGTCACCCCGTGCTCCAGCCTTTTTCTTGCAGCTCCCACTACAATTGACGCATGCGGGGGAATTCGTCAACTTGTATGGGACTTCAATGACGACGGTTCGTTTTCCGACGCCGCAGGGAGCACACCTTACCTCTCCACGGGAGACTTCCAATTGGCGCCCGGTGTCCACCCCGTTCGCGTACAATCCAGCAGCAGCCCAGCCTGCCCCGCCTCGCCAACTGAAATGCACACAGTCAATATGACTATCACTGCGGGTGTCAAGCTTGCCATCAATGGCATATCCACACACCCAGCGGGCAACATCCCAGTCGCAACAACTGGATCCGACATCGCAATTGTTGTCACAAGACAGGATATACACTGCCTGCCTTGGACCGTCACTCTTGACTGCGGCGCAGGCAGCGTGGTGAGTTGCATGCGTGTTGTTGCTGCATGTTACGCTGTACCCATGGACCTTTGCTGACTGTGCGCACGTCTGTGTGCACAGAGCACTGCATATTTATGCCGATACAATACTCCAGGAGAGAAAGTCATCTCTGCAACCTTGACGCAGAACGGTGTCTCTGTCTCGCGCTCTCGCAACCTTACAGTTGCTGCCTACTAGTGAGTGCGACCCCACATGCATGCGTTGTTGCTGTTGTTGTTGTTGTTGTTGTTAGCGTCATTGTGCTTGCGATCAAATGCTCATCCCAAGTATGCAGCATCGGGGGGCCGCACTCAACTTACCTGTGCGGGAGTGTCAATGTGTTTGCTGACGGTGGTGCCGACGAGTGTGGCAAAGCCCGAACCCTGGCCTGGGACTTGAACAACGACGGTCAGTTTGACGATGCGAAGGGGTCGAAAGCCCTGTTCGATGCAGCCGCTCTGCACCTCCCCCCAGGGTTGTACCCAATAAGAGTGCAAGCCAGCAGCAGCGACCCCGCCTCCTGCCCCAACGCGGTCCCTCTCGTTCTCATCACCAACGTCACCATTACCGGCAGCATACCACCCCCAATAATCTACTCCATGAGCGCGTGTACCAGCAAGTGGCAACGCAAGAGCCGATACTGGAGAGGCTATTGAAATCACCACACAGTTATCATTGGTTTACTGCCTCCCGTATAACCTGACTATCAACTGCGGTCCAGACCACGTGGTGAGCGCACACGCACGTGTGTACGCTGGTGCGTTGTCTCCCTCATACTGTGACACTCTGGTGCTTGCAACAGGGCAATAACACAAGCCAATGCCAATACATCACTGGTGGAATGAAGCTTATCACAGTAACGCTTTCACAGGAAGACGTTGAGGTGTCCATCAGCCTCAATGTGACAGTGATTACCACACCGCCATCCTGCACAACGTAAGTGTGTGTATACAGCCATGCACACGCATGCTCTCACATTAACATCACTCTCGACCGCATGACGGACAGGGCGGCATTTCCGAAGGGAAGAGTGCGTGGGAAGCACGGCTGTTCCAGCTCTCAATGGCAGCAGCTCGTAGGATGCTACCATCCTGACAACATCAAGCCTTACACCAAGCTCTATGATGCTTTTGCTAGCCGCGCGAGCTACGACGCACAGGTACAGACGCTTTATTTATTCTTCTTTCTTGCGGTTAAAGTCACTTGCTAGCGCCATGCTTGCAGTACACATGTTGAAGTGGCTTGTGTGCAGCTGATTCAGCGCTACTTTGGCAACCGTACCATTGCCCAAGCCCTGGGCGCCCCATTGCGTCAGGTATGTGTGTTCTTTGCCGTAAATGCGTGTGTGTAAAACCACGTCCTTGAAATGCGCACAGGCCTGCCTAAGTGCGCGCGCTTGGGCGCGCATGGGCGCGTGGGCATGCGGGTGTCAGCCAAGCATTAATACAATTGCCTGCGTGCTGTTGTTACGCATGTCGTGCTCATTGACACTTAGACAACTCAGGTTGACTTGTTGGCACTGGAGGCCACCGCAGCTCTGCTGAATGCGGAAACGGTGTACTATGCGCAGGTTCAGCTTATATGACGTACTTTGTTGCATGCATTCTCATGTGATGTTGGTTTACGCGTGTCAATTGAATGTTAATTAATGCTCAGTGTCCCCTTTCGGTCAAGCTCAACTTCCGCCACGGCTTGTACAACGCAAAGAATCGTACAAAAGGTAAGGGGAATCGGAGACATCACGCATGCATGTGGAATTAACCAAATCGCCCCTTCCTGTGCGCAGTGCAAGGAGTCTTAGATAAGTTCTACTATCAAAATGTTGCGGCGCGGGCTGGGTGCCCTAGCTCCGACGACTTTGACAACCATTGCCAATGAATTGAATCATCCACCCCTTTTTTAGTATGATGTGCAAAGCGTGTCATGTGAATGCGTGTGCCCACGCTTGTGTTGTTGCGTCAACGGGTCATCCGCCTAAAGGCAACGTGGTTGTGCTTGGTTGGTATTTTGTTTACCAGCTAGTGCCACTATGAACATTGCATGGACTTATAAAGAGTCCATGCTGTGTGATAATTTGGTTTGATGTATAACCAACAATAGCGCTGCGGTAAAGCATCTGATCTTGGAGGTGTCACAACAAGTCAACATCATGCAAGCAACTTGGAAAATGGATCAGATTTGCATGAGGGCCAAGAAAGAATTAACTACTTCGCTTAGACAACAGTTCTAAGACTACTAGCACTAAACTCTCAAGCAGCAACATGAGCAAGCAGTAGGCGAGCGACCAGTGCAGGGACATTGGTATGCGCGAGCCCAACTTCACACACATGTGGATGTTGCTGCTCGCTAGACCAGCTCTTATAGCATAACACATTCCCAACATCAATGTATAAGTTAGCAACAGTTGAGCACCTATGTTCATGCAATGTTAATGTGTTGTGTGCTGCGAGCTCTGACGAGAGTATGCATTAGTGAATATGTTAACAACAATGCATCAGCATGATGCTGTGCATTGCATGCTATGATCTTTGCTTCGATTTGCATATGAGGATATAATGCATGCAAGTGGACCAATGCAACACATGTTAGAGTAAGCCAAGGCACATGGTATGGGCCGGGGGCCATAGCTCGGGGGAGAGGAAGAGAGACGGCACGCACCCGCGGAGCGCAGTGCGCAGCGTGTCAGCCAACAACTGGAGGTTGAGAAAAATCTTGGTGCTGCAGCCGACGCGCGCACTTTTCTAGGTTTTTACAAGTCAATGCTAATGTAATGCTAGAATAACATGCTGTAACAACATAGCACAAGCATATGAAAAACTAGAACAGCCTAACCTACGTGGCACCCAAGGCAACACATGACACAAATAACAATAGGCAACTATGTACATAACTTTCGCAAGAGTTGCTAACAGCAAACTCTTCAAGAAGAAGCGGGACATACAAAGCGCACGCTCACTCATGTGCACAACTAACAACAATTGCAACAATCAAATTGGGGCCAAGTAGAGCTTTAATTTAACTAGGCCAACGGACACTATGACCTCAAGGCAACCGCAGCAAGGCACATCAACGGTAGGGCAATGGTAGAAGCCGGCAGGCAGATAGCAAGGGACGAGGCACCACCTGCAGAGCGCAAGAGAGGAAAGAGGTGCGGTTGGGCTTGAGTCTAGCAGCGGTACCATCTACTACAGCGTTGACTTGACGACTGCTTCGCCTGCAGCGTCTAGCAGCGCCGTCAGATGAAGTAGCGTCCACGGTTGTTACCACGCAGGCTACTTTCTGGTTTGCTGTTGCAGGCAAAGCCCCAAGTCAAGTTAAATTGCTCGCGCAGTCAATTGTACAATCAGCCCACCCATAGCATAGCATCTGAAGTAGCACCAATCAGGCATGAATTATAAGCAACAGCCACAGCACAGCATGCTGCTTACATGGCACAACCTGCATCATCATTTAGCTCCAATTGAAACACTAAGCAGACCCTGATTTACATGTGGGCAGTTGCCTGCTCCCCACACTCAGTTATCTTCACCTTACATGTAGTCACCTATTTATTGAAATAGTTGGTGCTTGTAGCTTGTTGCAAACCAGTTGGCACTACTTGTACAAGGCATTATACACCATTCTGCGCTGTGCATGCATCCACTTGCAAAGCTGAGACAACAGTGTCTTCCTGGGAAATCCCTCTCACTGCATTGCTTTTGGTAGGTTAGTCATTTTCAGCACAAAATGAGAGCGGTATGTGCTCAATCTAAAGAACCTCACACACACTGCAAAATAACCACACCCAGCTTGGCTTGTTTGAAAATGTCAGTACCGGGTGTGGCGCTAGCCTTCTTGCAATATTCAAAAATTGCAATTCATTCAAGTTGCAATACACGCTCGAGCATAGACCAATGTCACGCATTAAAATAAAGGCATGTTCAAGAAATGATCCATGGGCCCCAGTGCGAACTGTGTTAATGTAAAACTTTGTGGTGGGTAGATACCACCACCAACCTCTAATTCACCCGCATACATGATTGTCAAAGTCTGAGTTGTTCAGCACCAAGACATCATCCACATACCTCATGACGGAGTTGCACTATTGTTGCAGCAGTGTCACGCCTAACAGATAAAGACATAGTTACTCTAAGGCTACCATATTGACAGCATGACTTGTGTGGGGGTCTATTCTCTAGAATCTGTACAGTACCTTGGGGATTCACTCATATAGTAAGTCATTGTGCTCATGAGCCCTTGACAAGATGACTTGTACACTTCACGGATAAGCAGCTGGACAAAGCTGGTTATTCATGTATCACACGATGTGACAAGGGCTCTGAGAGTCCGGAGATGTGCACGTGAGTATACATGTGCCAGGTGCACATAGTGCTCGCAATTCTTAAAACCTGTGCGGCCAAGAGGTGCAAACATCAAGGTCAGCACGCGTGACCAAGATACTGGAGTCTCTTAAGCAATTTGTGACCAGATGGGAAGGCAACAAAGGGAAGTGCTTAAGGCTTAATTAGCATGGGGCTGAGGACTTGACTTGTTCAATTCGAGTTTTAGTGAGCTCGGCCGGGTGCTGAATCGCTCTATGTATGGGGTGCCTGAATTAGCTGTTAACGGGGCCTTCCTTATTCTTGTATAAGGGTGGTGTTGCTGGGAGCTGGCTAAGCGAAGGATTTCTTGGCAATCAAAACGAGCTGACCAGAGCTTGGTCTATTGGTTCAGTTTCTTGTGCATTGTGCTTGGCAGCATTGTGCATTGATGCAGCTTGTGTAGCTGGCGTGCACTTGCCTTGTGGTGCACGCTTGCATCATTAGGCACTAGCACGCTGTATGTGAAGACGCGGGTGTGTCACAAGCAGGTCATCATGCCCTTGCGCTTTGAGTTTACGCATAGATGGTAACTCCCTTAAACTGAGATAGCAGTTGGCTACGTAAATTCCGCCATGGTTTCCCATTGGGATACCAATGGTTTGCCGATGCAAAACATCTTGTGAAGTGCTAACAAATAAGTCGTTGACTGGGCCATTGGGATGCCAACGGCCCAGTCAACGACGGTGCTGCGTGTGTGTGTATGTCTGTCATTGTCCTGCACGCTGTGGTACCCACCGGTGCATTATGGCACAACACCACTAGTAACGATCAAATTTAAATGGTGGCGCCTCTATGTCGTGTGGATGCATGTGCAAACAGCACATCATCCACCAGGTTAGACTTGCAGAGCAAGTCTTCATGCGATATGTTGATATATACAAGTTGATGAAGCTGTACAATGCCATGCAGACTGGCACCAACTTGTCAGTTAATGGTGTTCCAAAGCTGTAGATTCGCTGGACCTCCAAAAGGTTATTCAGGATTCAACTGCACGGCACACCTGGCACGTTCACACTGTGGGACCACGATTGATCGAACTTTGTTGAACATCGGTGCAAGCAATTTGTAAGCCCGCGTCAGCCACACGTTACTATATAATAAAAGAAATGAACGCACCTGCGATGAAGCGTGGCGTGGGTGGTGTTTTGTGGAGCTTCACAGTTATGTATAGTTGTGGCAACCGCTTGGCAGCATGTGGGGATAAGTGGTACCCCCAAGCTGCCACGTCTTGTTTGTGTCTGTGCAGCTGCGCGAGCAGCTCATGCACCAACTCATATGTTGATGTTAGCAATTCAACAGCGATAGATAAAAACTTTTGCACAAAACACCACTGCATTTGTCCACCTCTGTAAAACAAAAAGCATCACGTAACTCATGAACCAAATGTCGGTCGGATGTAGTGTAAGTTGGTGGCGTAGTGGATGGCGTCTGAGCTAACACATGAAGCACAGCGGACACTGCTCTAGACTTTGTCATGCCCATTGTCCTCGCATGCCAACCTTTATCGAGCATGCCTACATCAAGACCCTCGCCCGGCCTACTAGCATAAAGACCCGCGCGCGTCACTGAACCGGAAGCTAAATCATGACTCATGACCACCCGTGGCCCACATAGGTTACGCGCGTACCTGTTTAATTGTGAATTCTGTTGTAAGTTGTGTTCTATATTAAGTGGGGGGGTCGTTGATGATAGCCTCAATACGAACGTTAGCTTATATTCCAAACAATCATAATTGGACTTGTTTAAGTAGTCACAACATTCACCGGATCAGCTGGTGACACTATGAGCGAGAAAGCTAAGAGCTTGTTAAGCGACTTGAACTACAAACCACGCCGTCCCGGTTCCCGGGAATCCTCTCACCGTGTAGGAGCCTGTGCATGCTCTTGTGCACTATGCTTGTCATTGTTGCGAGCTTGGTGTGCTTGGTTGCGGTGTGCTTGTTGACATTAGGGCACAGCATCCACGTGTTGCTTGCTCACCTCACTTAACAGTTTAACACATTTCCCACTCATGCAAAGAACTGTGTGAACAGCACCACCTATAGTCGTGGCTTGTCGACTCACAGTGTCACCCTTTTTGCTCAAGTGAGTGTGGTTGCGTTCTGCATATCAGAAATGCAGCTCTTAGTTGGATACATCTTGGTGCATTGTTCTCACCATTATCACATAGTGCGCACAAGCACTAGTGTGTTGAGTGGTAACAGCATTAAGATAGCTTTATAGAGCACAAACACTCCAACCTTCATACACTTTCACCATCGCATTAACTGTATGAGCAGGCCCACCCCGTTCTCACCAATAGACGAGGGGGACCTCAGCAGCTGGAGCCCAACCTTTAACCTCACCTACGAGCGAGCAAGTGAAGGAAGCAGTTACCGTAGCAGCGGAGGCTCTCAGCCCGTCTCCGACTTCACCTCCTCTCACTTCACTCCTCGACAATCAGCTTCTTGACCTCCTTCGCAAATTGACGACGAGAGATGGAGCCTTCCAGCTCAACCAACTCCTGCGCTTCTCCCGACGTTCAGGGACCACACCACTTATTGAGTTCAGTATCAAGTTCCACTTTAAGATGCGACAGCAAGCCTTTAAGAACAAGGATCGGTCAGATGAGGTGTCATTCCATATTATGGCTTAGTATCTGAATCACGAGGCACATGACGTGTGGAAGACCATTGCTGAGCTGCACAGAGTTAATGGCTATGGGGAGCTGACCAGACCCATAACATCCACGTTAATCTAGCAGCTGCTGCCCAGGCAGCAGTGGTTCCTCCAACCCGACTCACTGGTCGGGCATTAGCGGCAGCTATGTAACAAGCAGCGAACGAAAAAGCCGAGCTGGTTGTTACCTCCCTAACCCCTGCAGAGATTGAGGCCAAGAAGGCCGACGGACGTGTCAGGATACTTGACTGCACCACCGCCATCATTAAGGAGCAGCAAGCTGCAGCTTTAGAGATGGGTGCATCTCCGCTAGCAACACCGGGGTCACATATTCTAGCAGGAGGCAGTGTCTTTACCCTTGGATCGGTGGCACTGCGCACACCAACTATTACCGCTGAGGCTACCATGTCTGAATCTCCGCTCAAAGACCTCTACGTCGCACTGCGGCGCACCTTCCCACCACCATCCAACAGCAAGATGGAGGAGTTGAGGTGCTTCCAACAGAAGCCCAACGAGGACCCTCTTTAGCTGTATTTGCGGCCGGAAGGACTGCTGAATGACACTGACTACAAGATTGTTCTTGAGGAGGCAGCCGCAGTGGTGTGCGCGGCCGAGTTGGACCCCACCTTTAGTGAGTCGACGCGCTTGCCGCTAAACTGCAACAGGGCCCTCCGCTACACCCTGAAGGAAGCTCTCAGGACTACACAAGCCATTTACAAAGCGCACGGTGTATGAGAAAGCAGTGTTGAACACCAACTGAAGCGCATCACGGCATATGGCAAGCACAAGTGCAGAGCCCCCTCGGCGAGACCGCAGTCGGGATGCTCCAGTCACTCGCAACAAGGATAAATGGTCAGCACATGATGCCCTTGTTGCTCCAGTGCTGTGCTATTGGTGTGGTCGGCATGGGCACCACAAAAAGAGAGCACCGAAGACTATGGCTACGTTGTGTACACATCTGCGACTACTGCCACAAGATCGGACACTGGAAGTATGATGGCTTAAGTTCCCCGAGCTTCGGCCCTTTATTAGCTACAACAATAGCAACAACGGTGTTGGCTACCGCGACAACAACAACAACAACGCTGGTGCCTACAACAACAGCAACAACGCTGGTGGCTACAACCCCAGCAACAACAACACCGGCGCTTGCAAAGAAGAACCTTGGTATGAAGGGAAGAACCGCCCTTTACAACGCAAATGACCTAAGGGACAAGTCGTGTTGAAGCTGCTGGTCTCAAAGCACCAGCTAAGATCACCAGCTGTTGACTAAGTGGCAGCCCTGACGCGCATGGCACAGTTGGAAGAAACCAAGGAGCAGGCCTATCAAACCTGCTACTCTGTCGCTTGGCACTCATGGCACCAAAGCAGAAGAGGGACACTCCCACGCCATCGCGTGAGCAACCGAAAAGACGCGAGCAGAGAGAAATTGGCGCATCATCAACAGCGGCATTGTCGGAAGCCACAAGTGGGGCTGCATCCGTCGCAAATATCACACGGTGACTGTTCAGGGACTGAGGGACTGATGGGTACCTGACCCCGCCTGACTTAATGGTTTGGTTTATGTAGGGACTTACAGGATGGCCGGTGCTACTCCGCAACATTTAATGACGGCCAGCGGTCGATAGCTACACGCGATTAAAGCCTGCCTGTGATGAGAATGTGACGTCACCGCATCATCATATGACGGCAGATCGCCGGTCGTTTGTTTTGCTCAATAGCGACCTATGTAGCATAGCAGACAATCACCTTTCGGTCATTTTTTGCGACGGTCGGCCGCCGGTCGTTCAATAACCATCTTACCGTATGCTCGGCGGCTTGCCTACCATGGCAAGCCAGTCACTATCAGTCCCCATTCTGTGACCTGCCCGCTTGTCAAGTAAGTGGCGGCAGACCACCGGTCGTCTGTTAGTGCGGCGGCAACCTACTGACTATGACAATTACACGACCGCCCGTCCTTTATTGCCGGTGAGCAATGCGGAACGATGCTAATGCAATGATTGTACCATACAACTGGTACGAAAATCCCACTATTACCATAGCACTATCGTACCATTTTCATGGTATCATGGTGCCATTATGACAACGCGTTTGAATCACCTGGGTTGCCCAAGGTTCAAACGCTCAACGGCTTCAAGCAAGTTGAACAGTTGAGTTGTGCAGCAGCGGCGGCAACGGCAACGGCTAACAGTAAGCAAGTTTGCTTGGTGCTGTAACGTTGTGTTATGCGCAACAACGCATGCAGCCTAACCGTCCTTCTGATCTCAGGGCGGCTAAGCCAGGCCAGGCCAGGCCAGGCGGCGGCGGCGGTATATGGCAAGCAACAGAATGTGTATGTAAGTTGTCACACTCTGAGCATTGGTGTGTAAGTTGCTGTTGATGGCGTTGCTGTGATTGACTTGTGCTTACAGGAGCGGAGGCGGAGCGCAGGAGCGGCGGCTCGGTATAAGGCCTTGGATTGGGGTGGTAGTAGCAGTAGTAGTAGCAGCAGCAGTAGTAGCCGCTCACAGTAGTTCATGTTGTAGCATAGTACCAGTATGACTTGCAACACATGTGATATTATAATTTACGATTATTTCATCATCGTTGACGACACTCACGTAAGGTATCGAATCATGACTGAACGGTACCCAACCGGTACCTTTGAAGGTACCCTTCAGTAACGGCAGGTACCATAAGATACCTGTTTGTTACAATTAGTTACCGTACAATCGCCGGTACCTAGCTATTAGGTACCGGTTAGTTACTTATCAGTTAGGTTAAGTCCCTTTTGCTTGACTGATGGGTATCCTTACAGGTACCTGTCAGTTAGAGTTAGTCCCTTTATGCAGACGATCGTCGACTGATGGTAACGGCCGTTATGCTCAGGCCCTTGTATCGAGATCGCCGGCAGACTGAACAACGACAGTCTGACTGAGTATCCTCAGATCCACGACCGTCTTATATATTTGGTCGGCCGTCAGGGGTAACATCTTGCGACGTCGGCAGCCACAACCACTACTGGGCCGACGCCGTTGTCGACAACACCGTCGACAACCACACCAACAGTTGCAGCCAGTGCAGATACACCTGGCACCACTCTGGCCCCAGTAATGGAAAAGCGCCGACACCGCAACTATAGCTGTTAAAGCCCGTTGGTGGTAAAGATACCACCGCTACTACCACTGAGGCCGTCGCACTTGTCACGAGTACCGCTGCACTCAAAGTTACTTCGTCGTAATGACTGCTGCGAGTGCCACAACCATTGCAACCGTTGATGCCGCACCCTCTGCAGCTGGCACACTCTCAACAATTGCCACTGCCGCACCATTAAAGGTTCGTTTAGCCCTACCACCACACTTTAATGTCATTCAACATGTCCCGCGCGGACCGCAAGCAAAAGCGCGCCTGGGTGTTTGTTCTGCACAACAAAAAATAAACAATCATTGCGTACAGACCAAGGGGGCAACGCACCACGAGTAGCCTGAGATGATCGCATTCTGCCATTCCCACCTCTAGAGTACCACACACTTTCGGAGCCCACACAACAACCATTGCAGGATGAGATCATTGCAAACACTGCACCGGAGATGCGAGATCGTCTCTTCGGGGTCACCTATCAACAACATGCTGTGTTTGAATTAGCAATCCTGCTATTCTTGGCAATGCACGCAAAGTTGCAAGAGGCACCCGCTCGATCACGACAGGCAATGCCTGCTTAGCAAAGACTTGGACTTCGAGCCCTCACCATTGGACCCGCTCGAACTCTAGTGTCGCTCGGTGCAAGACCTCTTGGTGACCACATCAGACATTCTGCTAGGCGCTAACCCAGCACTTTGTTCAAGGGAGCCGGCAAGAGCTATATCTCAGCTCTTGAGCAAGCATACCGCTATCGATCGGATGCTATCAAGCGGCACAAGTGGATGCGCGACGGCAGGCGTATGAAGCTTCACGTGCTGCTGCTAGCCAATCTGCATCCAAGTTGGCATCAGGCGTCGCTGGTTCTTCCACCACACTTGCGTTGGTACCACCTTTAACCGTGATCACTCCGCTGGGGCACGTGCCCCTGTGCGCGCAGCTGCTGCTGACCAAGCGAGGGCGTTGGCGCGACAATAAAGGGGGGTAATTGCCCCGCTGCTTCCTTCCTTGGTTGTGGATATGCTCGAAAACCAGTGTGATATAGGGTGAGGTTACCTCACCCCATAAGGGGACACCACACAACGAGGTGGAGTTAGTATGGTAGGAGAGCAACAACTCCGTAATGCGCTCGTATATTAAACAGTCATGCTGCACAGGCCGGAGGGCAGTGCTTTAGGACAGATGATGGGGATGCTGGAGGGCAGCGCAGCTCGAGCACGGATAGTGACATCCGCCGTTGACATCACCCTGATGTTCTCATGCTTGCCTTTGGCAATAGAGCATCTTGGTTGGGGGCGTTCATCCGTTCGCTTCGACAAGCATATGATGAAGTTGCCGCCACTGCTACGGACACCTTGGAGGGAGTGCAAGAGCCAATGCTACGGCTGCCATGAGTAGAAGCAGCATCACAGCGTCGGCGCATCATCATCGCTCATAATCCACGCACGCAACAGACCAACCTTCAATGCGCCATGACGGTGCTCGATGTGGGTGTGGTATAAGGAAGGTGGGATGCCTACATGGCAGGGATATTGCGGGTCCCCTGCATCACCCACGACATGCGGCGACAGCTACTATGCATAATGTACCTGCAGCCCATGCCGTAATATCACCACTGGACCGATGTGGACACAGAGCCCACGGCCACGTTTGAAGGGGCATTTGTCTGTGAGGCAGCTTATGCTGACCGATGGACCTACGCCGTAGAGCAAGCTGATCGCGAGGCTGGCCCACAAACACAGGGCCCACCAAGCTTCCCTTTGACACAGCCATCGGGAACACCAGCAGGCATGATTCCAACCGCTCAAAGGCGGCACCCACCATCACCTCCACCACAACCAGCACCGGAACCCCCAGCGCAAAGACCTCCACGTGTCTATCGCCCAACACAACAAGGTCGGTTTGGCAGAGGGAGAGGGCAAGGAGGGGATCCCCAAGACCCAGCAGGCAGAGGAGCTCTGGCTGCAATGCGCTCAGCACCCTCAGCTAGGAGATGTGAGGTACAGGTGCCAGCAGCCCACCAACAGAGGCTGCGCATCAATGCCAAGGCTGTCATGGTCGCCAACCAAGGCAAGCATGTAACTTTCAACGACCTGGCACCCAAGCATGTGATGCTGGTTACCGGAGCACAACCTGTCATCATCGGGCGCTTTCGTGCTCGGTCCCTCAGCATCACTAGCTCGCACTTGATGCTATGTCCGTATGTGTTGACACTGCCATCGGCAGTCGCGATAAGGTGATGGGGGTCACTGAGGAGGCTTTCTGCATTCGGTTAACAGAGTTGGACCCAACCCACACCACAGATATCGGTTAGCAATGCGTGGTCACCAATGCCGGCTCCTTCGTTTTTCTGCCTGGGCAGGGCTTCAACTTCCCCGTGGGCATGGGCGGCCCATGATGGGCCGCGACGGCTGGATAGAGCGGGCTTAATTCCGGCCACATTGGGATGGGTTCAATCATAAACCCCCATCACAGCACCAACAATGCAACTAAAGCTCGACATGAGCTCGGCCCTGCAAAAGCAAACCCCACAGTTGCTGCCATGTTTGCTGTCACCGTGTTGCGATCAGGGCGCAAGTCTAGCACCGCTGCCACAACAGCAGCTGAGGAGATGCCCGCCGTTAAGTCAACCAGTCCTACACACAGCAAAGGGAGACACTCGCGCCACCGATGTTGAGGCCGATGATGTGGAGCTGGCACCCATTGACATCAGGCAGGACATATGGCTGGACCATACCTTTCCTTCCTCCAAAGTGGTCAGCTCTTTATATGCGTGAGTGCGCGTGACAAGGACCGCGTCTGCCAACGCACTTAGCACCGCTGTGCAGATGACAAGCTATGTTGACGCCTTCATGGTAAAGACAAGGAAGTGCCGACACCAGCCACACGTGAGGGCATCATTGCTGCTCTCCACACTGAGCTTGGACAATGTGGTATCAAACGAACAGGCAGCCCGGTGAAGGCACAATATTGGTGGCATGGGTTGTACAAGCAAGTGCAGGAGTTTGTAAGTCACTGCCAACGGTGTGACATGGTGCGCACCAGCCTCAACACGCGCATCGCCACACTGCACCCTCTCCCCATCTCCGATCTTCTTTATCGGTGGGGGCTCGACATCTTGGGAGACCTGTCACCCTCGGCACGCGGCAACCACTATGTATCCTTGTAAAGATCGAGCACTTTCTCTAAGTGGGTGGAGTTGGTGCCACTGCCCGGTAAGAGCAGCAGGAGGGTGTGTCAAGCCTTCCTCTCATGTCTTCAGCCGGGTTCGGCATCTGCGCTGAGGTCATCACCGACCAAGGCACTCAGTTCAGAGGAGAATTCGACGCTCTTTTAGCAGTTGCTACATCGATCATCGACGTACCTTGCGTGACCACCCTCAAGCCGACAGTCTTGCCGAGGGCACGGTGCAGACCATCAAGAAGTCATTCCACAAGTATGTGCTAAAGTATAAAAAGAACACCTGGGATAACCACCTCCCGTGGGTGGCCCTCGGATACCAGTTGTCAAAGCAGGCGGCTCTGCGCGAGTACAGCCCGTGCTACTTGATGTTTGGCAGACCGCCATTGCTTCCCCTCCACGCAAAGCAGGAGGTGGATTGCGTAAACAACCTCAACGACCGCAACCGGATGCACCACGACATCATCACGCGCGCCGCACTGTTTGAGCGCACCGTCCCCATGGCCTTCAACAACTTGCGCATCGCGCAAAGCCGCAACACGCTATGCTACGAGCGCGTGCGCAGTGGCTTCCACAGCGAGCGCCAACGTCAGTTTCAAGCAGGAGACTTTGCCTACCGCATCGAGGCTATTGAAGACACGCTTAACACCTCCATTGGCCGTACTGTCTACAGGGTACTCATGGTGTACACCATAGGGGTGCTGGACCTCTTCTGCCAGAACGACGAGAGGTTGAAGGACAACATGGTGAATTGCTCGCCATGTCACCTCTCTTACGTAGCTGGCTTCGCGCGCATTAAGCACCCTCGCTCCGCTCGCAGCAAGCGTTGCGAGCGCTGCGGCAGCGCCGATGATGACCTTCTTGTGACGCTTTGCGATGGCTGTAGCAAGGGACTGCATTGCTACTGCCTGGAGCCCGCGTTGGATGCAATACCCATGGAGGAGTATTGATGCGACTGCCGCGCCAACGGCCCTCCTCACTTGCGCTAAAAGCTGAGCCATGGAGCCGGAACCTGTCCACAGGCTTAAGGGAGGTGGCTTGTTGACTGTGTGCCCTATCGCACAGCATGTATATTATGGTGAAGCACAACTCCACAAGTCCATATTACTCCGCAGTGGATGAGCTCCGCTAAGCACTTGCTGTCATAAGAGCGGGGTTATCTTTTGCTTTTGCTGAAGGCTACAGCTGTTCGCAGTAGCATGTTTACCAAGCATGTCTTTTCCTACAGCTGTCCGAGACAGTGTGACCCTCGACTCTCCTCGGCTTAAGACCTTAGCTGCCACACGATCAGCCCATTCTGCAAACATGTGCGTACAACCATCCGGCTCAGAACAGCCATCCGCTTGGTCGTAGATGTCATGGGTAATAGCAGAGACACAAGCATCCGCACACGCTGCAGCAGGTGGGCAATACGATATGCCTGCAGTTAACAGCAGACGTAAAGACGTAGACTGGATCGAATGCAACGTTACAAGTAACAACGGCCTTGTGTCACATGCACGTATGGCATGAATTGCGGAGAAGAACATGGTATCACAAGCACTTCAACTACTTAAGCTTAATCGATGATATATGTCAGGAGAGATCTGACATATATGATAACCCAAGATGTTAACAAAGAATATACGACATGCTCCATCAAATGTGCTTATGAAGCGCATTGTTTTTGCATTACCTTCAACACGGCTCTCAAGGCTCGCAGTTGTCACCCTTAAGATGTCAAAAGAAGTGTGATAGACAACGCGGAGCACTTACGCTATTGTTGAGATTGGTTATATCGACGACATAACGGGCTATTGTATTTGTGCATGGTGTGAGCCACTAGTGTGCGTTTTTGTGCCACTCGTGTATGTGCCTGGCTCCTGTTACGCTATAGCCATCCATTATAGGCACAGATTGTAGTGCATAATGTATGCTGTTGGATCGTTAATTGAAGAGAGAGATTGTACCGCTGTGCTGATTTATTCTCGTTAAACTCTTTACTCAAGTCTGACGAGAGTTGTTGTTGAGCGGACTTCTAAGCACATACCGGTAGGCCTACAACGTTAACATCATTAATTCATGTTCTACTCACCGCACCATAGCACTGGCCGTACCAGCGAAGGAGAAGCAGGGGCGGCTGGGTGAGCTACACGCCGCCGGCCCCGACTCCGCACTTGTTAGCTTAGCGCCTGGGTCAGGCTAGACCAGGCCAGACCAGGAGCAGGAGGACGAGAAGCAGGAAGGTTGCTGCCACGCTGGTGTGTGCCTTCCCTACCCCACCGGTATGAACGGCCGGCAGTCGCAGGGCGGCGATGGTGGCGGCGGCGGCATCTCATATGCACAGCGAGAAAAAGATGACGACAGCTGCAGCCTGCCTGAGTCTACGTCCGCCGTGAGGCTGTTCAACGGGGTGACCGCCGCCCCTTACGGCCGATGGACGACAGGTGACTTGGCTGGGCTGGGCTGTACTACTCACAGAGACCAACACTAAGCTCTCTAGAACTTTCACTTGCAGCTGCTGGAGTGTCTACTCAAGTGCTTCATGTAGTGTAGTGTCCTGTATGCCCTCCTCGCGGTAAGTTGGGATGTTTGCATGCTCCGATGTTTTTTTTTACCTTGCATGATGTGGCGGTGCATGTGCGAATGATATGCAACAGCGCAAATGGTGCGCAGGTGCATGCGCGTGATATTGGGTGGGTGTCAGTGCAGGTTTTTGGGCATTCTGGGCAGACGGGTACTTGCCGTGTCTGGCGGGGTGTTTCCTCCCGTGTTTGGAGTTTGGGCGCAATGCTGAGGCGATAGACGGGTCCAACCGCTATGTGGCCGCCGCCCTGTGCTGCAGCCTCTGCCTGGTGGGGTGAGTAGCGTGTGATGAGCTTCTTGTTGTGTCTTGCGTACGCATGCGTGCGCGCGCACACACGCTTGTAAGGGCAGTCTTGTTTTATCAGTCCACTGCCTATATGTAAGCACGCAAGAGTGTTCACACAGAGGCATGCGTGTGAATGTGCGAGCGTCTTACGTGCGCACATGTGAGGGCTGTATTGTTCTATCACTACGTTACTCGTGCATGTCAACACCCGCACTGCTAGTTGTGTGCGTGTATGCGCTCGCACATGCACACGATTAGCAACGCCATGTGCGCACACCCACACACATTCGCAACAATTTGCGGCAGGTTTCGGCAAGACTTTGGGCTTCCCTTTGCGTGCGGGCGGGTTGTTTACATGTGCCTGCAGCGCGGGAAGCTGCGTGCGAAATACGGCCTGCCAGGCCATTTCACATGGGACTTTGTCGTGTCTGTGCTCTGCTGCTGCTGCAGCCTCTGCCAGAACGCGCGCGAACTCAAGGTGCGCATGACAACAGCTTGCTGTCAACAGACCCTGCAATAATGCATCACGGAGTTTTTGGAAGTATAGACACGTGTGTCGTACATTACTGCGCTTGACAAATTTCGTTCGTGCGTTTCAGGTGCGTAGCGCCTTTCATGATATGGCTCAAGCCAAGGCGCACAAGCGCGAGGCACCTGCATTGCAAAAGATGACAAACGAGTAGGTGGTATTTGCACTGGGTGAAGGACATTCATTGAAGATATATATAACTAGGTATATGGAAGCATGGGCAGAACCAGGCAACTATCGATTATGTTACATATACGGCTATGTGCTGGCTGAAACTGGCTTCCAATGCCAACTACTCGTGTTGTGTGACTTGGCCTAAGCACTGGTGGCTGACTGGGTGCAGCTGCTCAAGTCATTGTCAGCTAGCCATAATGTGAATATCTACCAATGGCTTTGACTATATGTTGACAGAGACATAGGTAAGAGTTTATAGCATGGCAAGCAATGACTCAACTAGCTCAACAAGCTAATCAAGCTTACTCCATCGCATTCGTCTGTGTAACCACACCTATCTGACTATGTACGGAAAGATTGAAAGTCATGAGCCGCTGAAGACTTTAAGTCCACTGGTGTCTCTCCGGAGGACACCAATATGCACCAGTATTTGTATTGGGCCCCTTGATGAGTGAGTTGCTACTTTGCAACTAATATGTATGCTATGCAGTACAGCACAGCTGCGCCCATATTGTGCTATAGGGTTGACTAGACCAATATCTCCAAATAGCCAATCTATCATCTACATGGCATATCTCACTGCAGTGCAATTATTCCATAGATCACATGTGGAGCAACACCAGGTTGCTACCTGATAAACATTGCACTGACTGAACAGCACGTGTACATTAATGCGAGACACAGGTACAAACAATGCGCAATAGACATAGTGGCATGCAGTCAGCAACATGCAGAGTGACAGTGCACGCAACTCACACCATTGTGAGGTTGACTACCGGGTTCTTTCAATAGCTAACATACTTTCTAACACATTGCAGCACACCCCCTATGAACACTACACTATCCCGGCTATCCCGCTAGCCATTCAATTCAAGCATGCATAAGTGATCACCTGCCCACAGTGTGTGCAACAAGTCATCATTCCGCAGCACCTTACCTCAATTCCGCCACTGTCCGCGCAAATGCAGAAACCACCCGGGACACGTGCTGCTAAACAAACATGTTTACTATTGCCAATCGTACGCTTAGCCAAAATGCGCTGTGGCCAACACAGCTCGCAGCATTAATTCCAAGGTACTGCCTGCACTAGCAGTTCGCATGGCTCCAACCTACTACGACCAGGAAGCGCCTACAACTCATCCTGCAGAATGCATGAAGAACTCAGCAACCTTTCAACAAACAGAACACCACTATACGTGGGGTCTACCATCGGGGCTTACCTTTTCAAACTCATCCTCTTCCTCATCCTCAGGTGGAGCGTAGTCATCCTGCGCAACACATAAATGTCATGCGGCAATAGCGAATAAAGAACCATGCAGGGGCAGAGTGCACACACTGCAATGGCTGTAGGAACTACTGTGCCGACAATGTAGCAACTGCAATTACCTCCTCTTCTCCATCCATCTCCGCATCACCCCCATTCTCCTCCAAGTCCTTTTCCATGGCCTTGCGTTCTTCCTGTTGCGCGGCCAGTGATATCAGAAGTGTGAGCATCAGCACTCAGGCAGAGTGAGGGACCACCTACACGCGCATACCTCAGCCTTAGCATCTTCCTCCTTCTTGTGCTCTTCAAACATCTCCTTCTCGTTCTGTGCAAGGGGTAGCCACGATTGATGAGCATGCAGCTAAGAAGCTTCGCCATCATGCATACAAGAAAGCCCACACGCCTGGAGCAGGCAACCAACTCACCTTCTTCAGTGCGCCCCACGTGTCCTCAGCGAACTTCTTGGCATAATCCTCGTCATCAGTGAGCAGGATGTTGTCAAAAATGGTCCCGGCCGTAACCTACCGTTACACAGAAAAGCGAGTTGGAGATGGTTATGCATTGCCATGCACACAACTAAAGTTATACTGCATGCAAGCAAGGGCATGCACGCAGCTGCATGGCCTGCTCCAGTGCACACACACCTGCCACAGCTCAAAACCAACATGCTTGATGTCGGTATACTGGTAGATGTTGGGGTCGTCTTCAAACTCTGCAAGCAGTTGCAGCGTTACTACAAGTGTGGCGCTATATTCCCAATGATGCACACCACATTGCTGCAGTCATTGCTCACCAGGGTTGTCAATGAGAGGAGCCTCCCACTTGCCCTTGTAGTCAGGGTTATCAACCATCTGTATAGTACGCATCATTTTAGCTGGCTGCCAATACACCATTGGCGGAGATCACATGCATGACGCATACCTTTGGCTTCCATGGGCCCTTGTACTCTGGGTTGTCAATCATGGGAGGCTCCCACTCTCCATCGTCCTCCTCATCCCAGTCCTCAGGCTTCTGGGCCTCGGGATCCACAATCTTCTTGGGGATATCGTCATAGCCCTGCACAGAGATTCCAATGCGTACACATGGCAATTGCCCACAGTTGCTGCTGCATCGAAGTCACACGCCAATGACACAGTACATGACACATTGACTATGCATGTACCTCTGGCTTCTTGTCCTCAGGGTCTGGGATCTTCGGGCGCTCATCCCAATCCTCTGGCTTCTTGGCCTTAGGATCCTTGATTTGCTTGGGCGCCAGGAAATCCCAGTCCTCATACAAGCTGCCTTCAGCCTTGACCTCATTGTCGATCAGAACCTGCGCGCTCGATCGTCAATAACGGGACTGGGAATCCAACTAAGCAAAGCACAACAAACAGTAATGTCTCTTAGGCAGTGTATGCAGTACACTATAGGTAGAAACAAGCGGTAGAAATAACCTTGTAGGTGTTATCCGGCTTCACGACCAATGTGTACACATGCGAGAGCTGATCGGTCTCGCACTTGATGTCCTTCTTTGTAAGCAAGTTCTTGCCCTTGTAGGTGAAGATCACATGCACTCGCTTGGTGCTGTAGCCACAGACATCGGGGCCGAACATAATGCTGCAAACGAGCAAGCAGAGCAGATTAATTTTCTTTACATCAATAATGCACTTGATGCCAGCATAGAATGTAACACGCAACAGACCAGCCAAAAGCCTACCTGTAAGGGGTGGCACCGCTGAACTTGCTCATGTCATTGCCGGAGGGCATAAGCTTGATGTAGCCACCACCGCAGTCGAGCTTCTGCTCATGCTTCACCTGAAACTGCAACACGAGGTCCTTGCCCTCATTGCTAAAAACCTCATCCAACTCGGAAGTGATGGCGTAGAAGCGTGCGTCGGGATTTGTCTGAATGCCTGAGACGAGAAAGGAGGGACATGTGAGAATCTCACTTGCGAGCTTGCCATTCACTTTTGCCCAACCATGACCAGCCATACCCTTGTCATCTTCGTCACCGTACCACTTTCCAGCTGTCCACAGCCAGTCACCGTCGGTGCCTTCATCCTTCTTCCAGTCGGACTTCAACCAGCGCTTTTCCCAATCAGCTGAAACCATGTTCGCTCAGTCTCATGTAGGTTGCACCGTTACACTGCATCATGTGCTCTGCATGGCATTGAACATGCACCAGATATACGGTGTGTACATCCTACACAGAACTGCTTGTGCATGCGAATGGGTGTGCACAATGTGTGTCAAACACTGTGAAGGAAGGTGCATGCAAACTGATGGCTATTGGAACCAATGCATGTGTCTTCATTGCAGGCGTTGCATTGACGACAACGTCAGTGACAATGGCGCTGCACAGCCGCAATGTGGGATTGAGGCTGTCCAAGCCTGCACTTACCGTCGTTGAACTTCTCCTCATAATAGACCTTGGCGGCGGCTGAGGAGCAAAGCGCCAGCAGCAGCACCGCCGCAATGGCGAGCCGCGCCATGCCTGCGATTACCTGCCAGCAGATGGACACACCACCTCAGCATAAGCACTCAGCAACTGCATGCGAACTGCAACGCTCAACAATGGCTGAAGAAGCCTGTCATTGAGTCAGGCAAGTTTGCACTGACTTGCAAGGCAGCATCGCATTGACCAACAGCAAGCGATAGCCTTGGACAGAATGAGACAGTGTCACGGCTAGAGCCACGCACAATGCACCCGGCAAGTCAGCAAGCCAGCACACACCCTTACGAGCACGGACGCCTTGAGGCTTCAGGCGGCGGCCTTTGACTACACCGTCAAGCGCTCAGCGCTGCCTCTCCTCACGGTCCTTTGGCTGCTGCACACCAACCGCCTCCTCCTCCTCTTCCTCCTTCGCGCTGGTGGTCCTCGCCCCTGCCGCCGCCTCTGCCCCTCAACAACCCAGCGAGCAGCATGCAGTGTCTAGATACTCCGACGACCTAACGTACCCTAACATAACAGCTTTAACATCACGTTAGTGCACGCACCAGCAGGCGGCCAATTGCAGCCAATGCTGAAGGCCGGGGACGGTGGTATCCAATCGCATGCGGCCATGTACGTCATATGTCCGTCAGCGCCCTTGGACGTGCATCGGTTGAGGGTAGCTGAGAGGGTAACTAACGTGCGCGTCTTCGGCTGGCAGTTAGGGTTTCGGAATGCTGGACCTTGGATTCTCCTCTTGCACAATGGAATCAGTGATGCATGAGACTCTCCTCTCATGCTGCATGAGAGAGGGAGGGTTAGGGAGAGATAGAGAGTCACAGCCACTTTACCATTTAATGTTTAGGCCCTGGAGGTTGTGTGAGGTTTTATCATTGGTTTGGGGAGTGTTAGATGGCCTTTTTCTGCCTCGTGTGCCTCACATATTTGCATAACATTTAGATATTGTCTATACTATACGTTAAAGGTCATTAATGCAAATAAGAGCATCATTAATAAAGTGGCACGCCACTTGTACAAAAGAAGGCATAGTACAATGTGCCAATTTCAACGCCTGTGTTAACACAATGCGCTTATAACAGCCAGCCGCGCTGATCTTACAAATGTCATATTGGCGTATTTATATTTTAAGCTTAATAATCTTGGCTTGTGCGTGAACACCATATACAAACAGACAGTTACATTTTGTTCAAATAAGTAGACATTGATAATTACATATCATCATTCATTGCGCGTTCACATATCTGACTTAAGATTAAGTGTTCATGAACGTAACTGTACCATATATAATAAAAAGAAAAAAGGGAGGGGATTTGTATTATACATTTTATAAAGGGGAAACTTAACGATTGAAATCAACATGCCTGCTTGATGATTGCAGTGATGTGCGCTACAATTAAGGTGTTGAATCATTTATTAAACAAATCCAACAATTCTACATCCATGCATATAGTTGCATCCGCACACCATTTAAAAATGCAAATGTAACGTCTTGACCGCAATGTTATTGCATCATGGTTGTAAACAAATGCGACAAAGAGCCTCTCGTTATGGCACATTCCACATGTACATCTTCATCATCATCAAGTACTTCTATGACGCATTGTAGCACATGTCACTTCCAATGCATCCGTGGTGAGCTTGATGAGAGTGCTGCAAAACATGAACATGCAGACCATGTGAGACCTGCGTAGTCGTGCAAATCAGTAGCAACAAGACTGCCCAATCAGCTGCGAACACGGCAGAGCATTTCTGATATGCAGCATTGTGCCATGCGAGCCATGGCTCATGTAATCATGTGTTGTCAGCTATTTATGGCAACCAATGCGACATCACTAGCCTCTGCAGCTGAACGACCACCAATACTCACTGCAGCATTTTGTATGAACTTGTACCAACAAGCGTGATGGACAGGCTGCTGGCTGAAGCAGCTGCAACACACAGAAACCGCCAGCTGGGCCAGCAGGGCTTTAAACTTGACATGCGTGTTGGTGTTGCCGAGCCTCTTGTGTGTGCGCAACACCAATGTCATCCGGTTCACTAGTTCCGCCACATGATCCGCGAACATATGTGCCATGCTGTGCAGCCAAGCGGCAACGTGTACTAATGCAAAAATGCAGGGCACAGACCAGAAGCCATCACAGGTACTTGCGCGCGTAAGCCCGCACTCGCTGATCAAACACCGTCGAGGTGATCGGCGTGCTGGGGGAATGGAAAGGGTTCAACAGCACCTGCAAAAGCCATAACTACAATGTCAGAAACGGAGACCATCCTTACATGCGTGGCACTGTGAAGCAACCGACAATGGCCCCACCTTTATGTACAACTCGTGCACCTCCTGGAAGAAGTTGCGGATGCCGTCTTCATTACGCGCGTCGTGCAGGAGGAGAAACCGCGCGTTGCCGGCTGACACCCACGCGGACACCAGCAGGTCATTAAACTTGTCCACCACCTTCAGGTTCCTGTGTGCGCGCAGGCACGCAGTAAGCAGGCTTATGTCCAAGGTGTGCAACGTGCGGCTGTTGCCATACACTGCTGTTGGTATACACACATGAGGTTTGTGGACCATGCGGCCTCCTGCACAATGTCGAGGGCAGCGTGCAGTACAAATTGATGCAGGTGCGCCGCGTCATCTTTCTGCACACAAGCATGCGACAATCTGTGAGCAACAACACACTCTTTGTGAGGTGTGCATGGCACTTGACAACTTCCACGAAGTGAAGGTTGCACACAAGAGATAACACACCTGTCTCAGTAGATTGGACATTGACTAACAATGGTCCAAAACTCGTTTTGATTGCATACAGCTGTGTCCCTTCTGATTGAATTAAGCACTCCAGTTGCATATGCATGTGTGTGTGCCCGTTTGTTTGACCCGATAGCCGTGCATAGTACATAAACACCCAAATATGTATGCCTGCCTCGAAGTTCTGGCATGGATGTTCAACACAGCATACATGCACATGTACATGCACCCTACTGCAAGTTTGAAGCTGTAACACATTTGCTGCAAGTCTCCACAATGGCGCCTCCTATGATTGTTAAATCTTTACAATACAAGGCATGGCACTTGTGTACGTGAGACGCATTCCTTGTAGGTGCACCAGCAACATGTTTCCCACCTTATGATGTGAGAGCAAGCGGTTAGAACAATCAGGCACCCACCTTGGCAGTGCCAAATTCGGCAGTGTACACCGGCACGTCCCCCTTGCCCACTATCACAAAGGAGGCGACCGCCGACATCAACAACGACAGCGACAACAGCAACACCAACCGCCGCCCTTACATGTTCACTATCCCCTCCGACTCTCACAAACCTCCCCTATCCTTGCCCCCCTGGCACTGCCCCTGCCTCTCTCACCCGCCGCCTCCTTGAACACGTAGCCAGTGACCACCACGACCTACTTGCCAAACCCTAATTTGTGCTCGTGCGTGTGCGTGGCCACGATGGCAGCGGCGGCGACGGGGGTGGCGTGCGGCAGGTCGGCCGGCGTGTCGGGGTTGGGCTCGGCTGGGGCGTCTTGCAGTAGCACGTCATCGTCATGGAGGAGGCTCTCGAGCATGATGCCGATGACGCCGAAGACGGGGAGGAGGAGGATGGCTGGCGTGCGCATGCAGCAAGGGCGGAGAGAAGAGGAAGCCTCAGGTGAATTCAGAACGCTGTTGCGCGGATTGTTCTTTTATGTAGTGTGGGCGCAGTTGGACGCAATCCTCAGAGCGCAAGGCATCTTGTTGGTATGGTTGCTTGTTTGTGTGCTTCGCTGCTGGATTGCGACCTTTGTCTTTGGTAGTGAATTGGCACGGAAACTCCCAGCTTCCTGTTGTGACAAGAAAGGCTGCCTTATAGTTAAACGCTGATCAAGTTGGATGCGTCAAAAAACCATCACCTAAGACTCTCTTTCCACCATGTGTGTGGCGTGCACACAACCATGGCAATTTGCATCCCAGCGCCGTCCGCAATATCGTTGTCTATTACACGCGCACAGCAGGCCTGCCTGCTAGTACCACAAGCCCAACGCCAGAACCTTGGCACTGCTTGCTGGCGTTTGCACAGTTGACGTAATCAGCTGAACACATGGTGTGTACTCAGTGCAATGGTTTGTTGTGACCACTGCAAACTCAACAAAGGATGCCTTATGTGGCATCGTCGTTAATATGCTGCAAACTATTGCGAGTAGGCTAGAGAGGTCAGTCATGCCTGACGCTTTGAGAATTAGCAATTTATTGGTTATTACTTATGTTGGCTCTGCCTTTGGTGCAGGCGAGGGCGGGGACTCGTCAACAGAGAGCCTGTTCATGAAAGAGTTGAAGCGGAGAGGGATGAAGTCGGTGCGCGCGGTGGAAACTGAGGAGCCGCAGTCTGAAAGGATAGATCCACCTCCGCCTGTTGCGCAGAACGCCACACAGTTGGAGCGCTCGCGAAAGCTCAACAGCGAGGGCCTTGAGGTAGAGGTTTTTTTGTTTGCAAGCCTATCTTGTGCCAATGGAAGCTGTGTTTCTTGACCACAACATCAGAGGGCTGGCATTGGACGTTTGGTAGTGAGTGTTGACAACAAGACGTGTGTGGTTTGATCAGGGACTGATACCTCGGGCCACGGAACTTGTCAAGTTGGGAGGCTCTTTCTGGGTTGCGTTCTGGCCGTATCTTGCGGCCACAGCCGCTGGTTTCGTGGCAATATACTTGGTCAGTTCGGCTTTGTTACTTGCCCTTAGCACCTCACCCGCACCGCAGCAAGCTCGCTCTTCGCTCACCTGTTGCCTTGTGCATGTATTCTGTCCAGGCATTTGGGTCAGGCTTTGTTCATGGTGGTGCGCCAGCTGTGGGCCCTCCGCGTTATATCGACCCTGATGAATTGCTCTATGAGAGGGTGGCGCCAGGCAATGGACCGGACCGAGTACCTTTCCGGCAGCAGTACTAGCTGCCACTGCATGCCTGCCTGCAATAGTGGTTAGCGGCTAGAAAACATCCTTGTCAGGACACCAACGAGAGCAAGGCAGTGGGTGTGACTAGTGCAGCTGGTCGTAGCAACTAGCACTGGATGTATTTGAGTTAGCTTAGGGTTGGGTAGTACATGTGAATACTAGCAGCATAAGTTGGTCTTGTATCCACCATCGAGGACTAGCTGTCATCAGTTGGTTCCACCGCACTGGCAATTGTTGGCAACCATGAGCACTGTGTAGTGTATATGCAATGCCGTGCATGTGACTGACCATGGCACGGCCCACTGTGCAATTAGGCAATGGGCTGTATACATACTATTTGCAAACGTCCTCACACGACTGGCGATCACTCAGAGGCCTAGGTTGTGAATCTGCATGCTGTCATCATGACCATAATTCCGAGTGGTTCACATTTCTCCCCAACAGTAATGGCAGCGCCTCCGCGCAAAGATTGGTCAGTTAGGCAGCCGGAGTATATAGGCGCTAACGATGCATAATATTGCACCAGTTGAGCCTGTGTAGCCCACATCATCACAAAAGCACACAACACAACACGCTGCCTGCACAATCCCAAGGTATTTATATAAACAGGATATCTTGATTTGAAGCAATCACCTAGCCCCTGCTTGGGTGACCCCTTGGAGGGGTATGTGGTCGCTGACACGTATCCCTCAACCAGTCACTAACAGACTTATCTAAACACTCGCTATCCTCTTCAACATGACACTCGCTATCCCCTTCAACCTTTGTACAGCTATCCTCAACAACACCACTATCCAACACAGGCCTACAGAAGGCAGTCTCAGGCTCTGCGGGTTCATCGGGCTCGGCAACGGCTTCGCCATCATCATCATCATGAGCATCCTCATCGGCAGCGGCCATCACGTGAGCGCAAGCAAGCGGGGACTGTGGCGATGAAGGCCCGTAGCGTTGAGGCTGGATGAGCTTGGGCACGACCTCAAGGTCCCTGCTGACTGCAAGCAGCGCGCCAGAGTTGCCCACCACGCCGCAGTAGTTAGTGGCCGAGAAGACGGTCACAAGCCGGCCGGAGGCAAAGCGCTCAAAGCCGTCCATCACGCACTCGTGAGCGCGCACGATCATGTCCAGCCCGTTGGCTTGGCAGAACGCCTCAACCCGGTCCGGCCCGAACGCGCACACCCCGGGACCTCTATGTGCGTTTTCCTGGATACCCGTCACAGAGTCCGATTCTGTGGGGTCACTCCATAGCAAATCCCTCAACAACTCACCACCCTCTGACACGGTTATTGGACGCTGAATTGCGTCGATCTCCGCAATCGTACGAAGGGTGCGACCAACGCCGCCGTGCATGCACAGCAATCTATCATCAACGCAGGCAGCCAGTGGCAACCAGTCAAACAGCTCATTCAACTGGTGCCAGGCATTGTAGCCATCTGTTTGCCCCAGCCTTTCCCTGCATTCAGCAAGAAAACCCATGCCCGCGTTGATATCGCCGCTCTCATGATTGCCCCGCAGCAGGTGGATGCGTCGCGGGTACTTGATTTTCAATGCAAGCAGCAGGCAGATCACCTCCAGGCTGTGACTTCCTCTATCCACATAATCTCCAAGAAACAAGTAATCAACCTAAACACGTGTGCCCACGGTCAGACTGCAGCCAACACGCTCGTCTCAAGAATGCCACTCCACCATGTGCATGAATTGTACCCATTGCACAACACCATGTACACGCAATCCCCTTACCATGCCAATGTCTCCCGAAGAGCTTGCACTGCACGGCGCCCCATACGCATCAAACAGCCGCATCAAGTCCCCAAACTGCCCATGAAGATCGCCATAGATCTTGATGGGCGCTCTCAACCTCAAACACGTGGGTTCCTGGGCAAAACACGGCTGCAACAATAGAGCGTAAC
The DNA here is from genome assembly GCA_009103225.1 of Chlorokybus atmophyticus. NCBI lineage: Eukaryota > Viridiplantae > Streptophyta > Chlorokybophyceae > Chlorokybales > Chlorokybaceae > Chlorokybus > Chlorokybus atmophyticus. The sequence continues at coordinate 1,224,678 of RHPI01001715.1, forward strand.
ACAAGTCAGCCCATCAATCACAGAAACAAACCACTGGCGCAAAACTGATCCAACCATAGAAAGATAGCAACCACACAAGTAAGCACCTCTGCCAGTCGACAAAGCTCCTCAACATCAGCTGCGCTCAAGCAAAATTTGGGCCGCAGGGGAGGTGTCCAGCCTCGCGGCTTCAGCAACTTGGAGATCTGAATTGCATACAAGTGAATTGATGCAAGGATAAACAAAAGGCCTGATCCAACACTACCGAAAAAGAAAGAGACTGGTCCACAAGGCACAATCCATCTGTTGAAATGTGCGTAGCTGGTGAAGGATCAGACATGATCAGACCGTGAAAATCCTTTCTGCTCACCACAACATCAGCAACGGTCTGGGTTGGGGCAGCATTGTCCTTTGTGGGGGTGTCGACAGCGCCAGCCCCGGCGATCCGCCTGGCCTCATTGGGGAGGGAGGAGACGGAGACAGCCCTGGCCTCCATGCCAGGGGCCTCCGGGCAGTCCGCGGCGACCAAGGCCATGCTGGACAGCCGCACCGGGGAGGAGGGGCAGCTGGACGCCTCCCGACGCCGCCTCTTGTGCTTGCTGCTGCCGCCCCGGCTGCCCTGGTGGTCCGCAGCCGGGGGCGGCGTGCCAGCCCCGGCGGCAGCCTCCTCCTCCAGCCCTTCCTGCTTCTCCTCCCGCCCCCGCTTCTCGACGCTCCCCAGCGCACCCATCACCCTGCCCTCGCCCTTGTCCAGGCCGGCCCCCAGGGGAAGCACCAGAGGCGTGGGGTGGCGATAGCGGCTAGATCGGCGGCAGGGGTGTGGATGTCACTGAATCGGCAGCGGCGAGACTGACCTTACTGCTGATCTGCAGCCGCCGTCGAAAAGCCCGACCAACCCTACGCCGCTACCCACAAGCCTCCAGACCGTGGTGCACCAGACCAGCCTTCCACTTCCGCCGCCGCCGCCGCCGCCGCCTCACGTCGTCCGGACTGACTCACGCACAACCCCACCCGGAAGCACCGGCGCAAGAGAATCGCCCCGACACGCCCCACGTCCAGACCGATCCCGACCACGACGCCCACGACACTCTCCGCCGCCCCGCCGCCGCCCCCCGCTGCGGTCAGCAATTCGTGTGGCGCCTGATCGCTATGAAGTTCGCGAAGCAGCAGCCCCAGCCAAGTCCGCCCTTGGCAAGGCGCGGCCCATCGGCCCGTCACAAGATGTGAGTCACACGACCGGCAGTGCACATGCACGGATGCGCATGCTCGCTGTAGATGATGATGTAGGCCTAAGCACCTATACAATTTGTCACAATGTATTACGTACATTCGCGACCGGTGCACACAGTCACAGCCTGTGTGCCCATGGTGGTGTGTGGCTAGTCCAAGGATACATCATATAGTGTCTATGATGCAAAATGCCACATAACGTACAAGCGTGCATGCGACGAGGGTTAATGACCAATGTGACATCACCACAGTCATGCAAACACGTCACCATCATACAGATACGTCACCATAGTCATATAAATTGGTGCATGAGATTGAGGTGGCTGCAGAGCTACACATTGCCATTGCTGCGAGGTGTACTATTGGGACACAAACCATTCTTATGATTTACCGATACTTTAATACTTGGCTTGCATAAAAGCGGCCTTGTATAAATGCAATGCATTAATTGGGTCAATATAGCAACCGGCAAACGAAAAACATGTGATATATCGGAACAACATATTCATAAACAGTCAGTTTACGCTACCTATCATACTACGTGCGTGCAAGCAACGTAGCATTAAGTTGTAAAGCAAAGAATGGGAGGATAAGGCTGCATTAAGAAACTTGCATAGTGCACATCACCCTTGTCCTGATGAGTCAACCTTTTGATACATTCAACATGACACCCCTATCAAGCTTGCCAATGCATTAAAGAATTGTATATCTGCATAACGTGTGCATTTTGCACATACATTAAAGCTCTGCATGCATATGTGCGCATGCATGTTTACACACAAGTTGTCAAACACTGAAGTAAATGGATAGCTGTTCGTACATTATAATCACGTTGCATGAGATGCTGTATATCTAATAATTAATATATGATCGCATAAGCATATGCGATGCTGCATCGGCAATGCACGCATCAGCGCGCACACTCGCATATACGTTGTTGTACTTGTGGGCCACAACTGTCTCGTCAACGTACATGTGTGTAAAGCAATTTATAAATTACGTTGTACGTACATGCGCAGCACACGCATTTATTAAAAGCGAAACTATATTCACATAACACAACTGACTTGGCCTCCTTAACAATTACTTGCAATTGCGCATTTGCATGTACGTTGCACATCAACATGTGAAGTTTTTGCAATTGCGATATGTGATTTATTTGAATTCAAGTTGTATGTACCATTACGCACATCAAGTTGATTATATCACTATAATTATGCGCTATTGTCACATATGATAACTTATCATTGTTGAACATAATCATACGTTCATAAACTTACCCCTTTTTGTTCACCCAAGATGCACCCAACTCAAAATCAGGTAATTGCTCTGTAGCACCATCTATCAACAAGTTACTAGGGGGCCTTCAATGTTTGGACTGTTCATTGAATTCTTGAAAACACGCGGAAATATAAGGCAATCAACCTGCAAGGCAGCAAGATTTGATGTCACCTAGAGTTCAGTAACGCGCTTGTGGACGTCTTGCTTTTTTTTGGCCGGCTCGGGGGGTCGGGGCGTGGCGTAGGGGCCCCCGACGTTTTGGGGCCGCCCGAACGAAAACGTTCTGCCGCGGGGAAAACGTCGACGTTTTCCCTCGCCCAATCGGAGAACGTCTTTTCAAACGTTTCCCCGACGTTTTCCGGGCGCCGACAACCGACCCAACTGGTCGACGGTCGGCCGGCCTGGCACGGAAGTCTTTGGAGCAGGAAGGATCGGAGAGATCCTTCCTGCTCCAAAGAGGTTCCATCAATCTCAGTCCGGCTGCCGGAGAAACCCTAAGCTCCCTCCCTCCCTCCCTCCCTCCCTCCCTCCCTCCCTCCCTCCCAACGCAGCGACGTTGCGTGCCTGTGCTGGGCGGCGAGGGGCGGCGGGGGCGGGGCTCGGCCACAGGAAGGCGCGGCGGCGCCCGCGCTGGCTGTATGCACATCGTAAGTTGTCTGGTTGGTTGGCAGTGGACGGCGCTGGCCCGGGGTCGGGCTTGTGCTTCTCCATGTGTTCAGCGTCAGCCAGGCGCACAATGCGTGTATTGCATGCACACGTGAGTGTTCGCGTGCTTGTCAAAGGCTGGTGTTGCCACTGGTTGTATGCGTGCGCAAATGACGCGCGCGCCTGTGTGCATCGAGCGGCAGCAATGCCCATATCCCTGACATTGCATGCACACGCTAGTGTCTGCTCGCTTGTCGTACGTTCATGTGCTTCTTCTGGCTGTATGCGTGTAAGTGTTGCTACGCTGCGCGCGTCCGCATGTGCGTTGAGCACTGCCATTGCCACTGCATGCACATGCATCTGTCTGCATTGAGCGCCAGTCATGCCCACAATGCGTGCATTGCATGCACAAAAAAATGAATGTCTGCTTGCCTGTCGTATGCTGGTGCCTTTGGTTGCATCTGGTTGTAGGCACGTATAAGTGTTGCTGCGCGCGTAAGTGTGTGTGTGCGCTGAGCATCGCCACTACATGCACACATGAGTGCACGACTGCTTGCTTGTCATTAACCATGTCCGTATTGCGTGCCATGCATGCACACACGAATGTCTGCTTGCTTGTCGTATGCTGACGTTGTTCTCTGTTGTATGCACTGCGCACAAAACTTACAACAGAGCTCACATGGCATGTATATGTGTTGCTGCGCGCGCGTTCACGTGTGTGCACTGAGCATCACCACAGCAGCAGCAAGCATGCGCGTGCACACATGCTTGCTGGTCGTATGCTTGTGGTACCTTCAGTGTGTTGGTTACAAGGGCGCAGGCAACTGAGGTTCTGTGTGTGCAGATGAGCACTCAGCGACGATCAGGCTTGCGCCGAGAGCAGCAAGTTCACAAGTGGGCCAAGTCATTGGCTGCGGGCCTGTCCAAGGCCAAGCCTCCCTCCATCAGCGATTGGGATGACTATATCAAGCGCTACCCCAACCCGTTGCGCAGCTTACAAACCATGAGCGTACCCGCCGAGTTCCATGCCTACGAAGCCGAAGTGATGTTTGTACATTGGGAGGTGTTTTTCCCACATCTTGTATCCGTCATTCACTGCCCGTTCTGCAAGAGTACACGACACATGCAAGGTAACGGTTGGGAGCCCAGCTTGCGCCGAGTCCATGGCATACCCCGGCATAGCTACATGCTGGTACATCGCTACAAGTGCACCAATGCAGTAGGTATGACTTGTTTGATTCAATGCAATATGCATCCGTCATAGCAATGCGGGTTGCGGGTTGAAACTTGTGGGTGATCGCAAGGTGCTGGCCATTCTGGTGGCGACAAGCACTTCAACGCAGTGGATGACGCAGTTCTGGAACAACTTCCGGCGGTTGTGCGCCAGCAATACCTCAACCGCGTCACAATCACGCATCGCAGCGCAGCCGATAAGGCGCTTCTTGACTTGCAGCAACGCAATATCCCAAACGGGCAAAGCTTTTCTGACGTATCCAACATGGTGGGCGAGTTGAACCATCAGCACTTCTATCGCTCACATCAGTTGTACCTCATGGTAAGCGCCACTCACATACACACGCGCACGCACACGCATGCACGCACGCACGCGCGCACAAACGCACCGTCGCACGCCCCCCCCCCCTGCCCTTCCTCCCCTCTTGTAAGCGCCACTCGCATACACACGCACGCGCACGCACGCACGCAGCGTCACACGCCCTCTCCCTGCCCTTCCTCCCCTCTTGTAAGCGCCACTCACATACACACACGCGCGCACGCACGCACACACGCACGCAGCGTCACACGCCCTCCCCCTCCTCCCCTCTGGCAAGCGCCACTCACATACACGCGCACGCATGCACGCAGAAACACAGTGTCACACGCCATCCCCCTCCCTCCTCCCCTCTTGTAAGCGCCACTCACATACACACACATATGTGCACGTGCACGCACGCACTCGCACACAAACACAGCGTCACACGCCCTCCCCCTCCCCCCCTCCCCGCCCGCCTACCCACACCGACACA
>RHPI01001715.1:1239284-1324427 GCA_009103225.1 Chlorokybus atmophyticus
GGGGGGGGGGGGAGGAAGCGACGGCTCAGTTTGGGGCAGGCTGACATGGGCTGCGCGCGCATACCGAGGGATGTGGAACTAGCAGGCTCCGTGTAGGGGAGGGGTCGGGCTGCCGTTGCGGCAGACAGCCCAACTGACAAACGGCGTGAACATGGTGGGCGAGCCAGCCGAGAGGATCGGACCGGGCGCCACCAAGATGAAAAGGTGAAACTGACACATATACACAGGAGTTGATGCTGCATGCTTGCTGTCGAAACTCCCTGCGCACAGTCACTCTCTCAGCAACCGGCAGCAGCAGAGCCAGTCTGTGTTCAAGGCGAGGAATTCGCAGCATGCTGCTTGGTCTGTCGTAGTCTGTTACAAGTGCACTTGTGCTTGCACTCGCTGCAATTTGCTGGTCGGTTTGGCAGGCCGCAGCGCGCAGCGTCCTCAACACCGTCTCGTCTTAGCGACTATGTGTGCGACGTTTTTGGAGATGGCCGCAAGCGCTTGCCCAGCGAGAATGACAGCGGTACTGCCGCGATCTCAGAGAATGGTGGCAAAAGGCGCAGCGAAAGCCCTATCACCTTCAAGGTACGATGAGCCTGTGTGCGTTTGCGTGTGTTCGAAATTGTATATGTTTTGTACACATTGAGAATTATAGCATGATGTCTCTTATACTCAAGTCTGCAAACGTTCTGCGCCAGCAGTTTCGGACGAGTGGTTGTGTTCAAGCTTGTACTCACAACATGCATGCATGCACACCCACATTGAGTAGGATACGCTGTGGCGCTCGCTACCCCAAACCCAATCTGCAGGACTTGCGCGTGCATAGCGGCATGTGCGAATGGTATTATCTCAGCATGTAGGCTTAGGTTTTGCGCGTGTGCGCAGGATGATGAGCGTCTTTACAAGCGGACACGCATGGGAGCCTACCAGCCTATGACCAGGACCGTGGGCTGCAGCAAATGCCGCCACAGTCTCGCTGGCTGCAAAGATTGCCGCGTCGGACCCAAACTATGCGTAAGGCTTCTCCGCTGTTCTGCTCGTAGAATGAACGTAACTATCACACTTTGGCTGTAGCCGCTGATAATACATGCATGTCTGCAGAAAGTGAGATGGAAGCCTGGCGATGGACGCTGCCCAAAGGTAGAGCCCGCACCCACATTCCGCCCAACTGAAGAGGTGGGGTTCCGAGCGTCACCATTGCACATTCAGGGATGTTTGCCTTGTGGCATTGCAGTCAATTACACGTTGATCTGCTCCCGTCATCAAGACCATGCGCAGTCCCATGGTGTGCACTGTTGTGACAATGTTTGCTCGTGTGCATGATGATGTGGGTGTATCACAGGAGTTTAGAGACCTGCTGCAGTACATTGCCTCCATTAGGCCTGTAGCGGAAAAGTATGGGGCATGCCTCATTGAGCCCCCTCCAAGCTGGCAGCCGCGCTTTGCATTCGACATGCACAGTGCATTTGAGACCAAAGTACAAGAGCTGCATCGCCTGCAGGTGCAGTAGTCAGCTGCGCCTCAACACGTGCTTGCTCCGTCTCAAACATCAACCACCGTTGTGCACAAGCATGACACATGTTGCGCTACGCAGAACCGCGGCGGCTCAGATGTGTCCCGCAGCAGGGCCTCATCGTCCTGCTCGGACTCCTCCCCGCCGCTCACGCCCTCAACCTCAGGCGCAGATACAGCTGGTGTCAGGCCAGAGCGTAGTCGTAGTCGCCGGGACGCAAGAGAGCTCAGCTCCGAGCCTGAGATTGAGCAGTCTTCAGCTGAAGGCGAAGGTCTCGACACAGCGTGGCACAGAAAAACTTTGTTTCGGGAGCAGTACTTGCAGTTTTGTTTGCAGGAGAACAGACCTTCGCAAGACCCTGTTGTTGAAAATGTGCACATTGATCTTGAGAGGTGGGGATCAGCTGCTGCATGCTGCCTCAGTGTACTTTGCACTTCACAGCAGTCTCTCAAGTGTTCGCTCCCTCCACTTCCAGGCTGTATGTTGCAGTGAGGAAGCGGGGGAAATTTCTGGACGTGGCGCAGGATGAAGGGGCATGGGCCGACATCAAGCAGGAACTGAGCCTGCCAACTGCTTTCGACATTTATGACTTGATGGCGACGTACCGCGATCACAAGCTTGTGGAGTTTGAGACTTACCAGAAAGCAAGCGCAGCTACGGGCCCCAAAGGTGGTTGATAATGTTGAGGCGGATTTGTATATTGGGACAGCAGTGAACCCTGTATGGCGCTCGATGCTGCTTTGCTTTAGGACATATGCGCGTGACACGCCCAATGTGACTGCAGGGATGGATGGAGGCAGGATGGGATCAGGTTCTGCCGCGTCCCCATCCACGTGCGAGTTTGGGTTCCATATTGGCGATACGCACACCATGCAGACGTTTGAGCATTTTGCAAACCGCTTCAAGCAGTTGTACTTCAGCAACATCAAGCCCAAAGGGCGGCAGCCAACCATAGCAGAGATTGAAGGCGAGTTTTGGCGGATAGTTGAAACCGCCTCCGATGAGGTCGAGGTGAGCTGCTGGCCTTCAGCAGGGGTCCGATTCATCTGCATCGGGCTGTGTGTTTGCAGCACACTCATTGCCTGCCTGCCAGGTGATTTACGGCACGGATCTGCAAAGCGATCAATATGGCAGCGGCTTCCCAGTTCCGGCGGTGAAAAGTAGCAAAAGCGACATGGACATTGCGCATGCTCAGCACTCGTGGAATCTGCTCAACATCGCGCATGCACCTGGTACCTCGGCGGTGCTTGGCTTGTACACACGTCAAAGTGCATCAACCTCAACCTTGCACCGCATTGCAGGATCTATGCTCCGCTACTTGAATGAAGCCATCAGTGGTGTCGCGTCGCCCTGGGTGTACTTTGGCATGTGCTTCTCCACCTTCTGCTGGGTATGCTGTCTGGCATGGTTGCTGTTTCATGTTAGGGTTGAGGTTAGGGTTAGGGTTAGGGCATGAGTGTCTGCGCATTCGTCATTAGTTGCACGTGCTGTCTGATGGTGACTGATGTCTGATGTGGCGGCCTTTGCAGCATGCAGAAGACCACTACCTGTACAGTATCAACTATCATCACTGGGGCGAGCCAAAGATCTGGTGAGCCTCTTCCTGCTCCTGAGCCTGTGTCGCTCTGTCTTGGTGTTGCCCTCATGTGGCACAGGTGTTATGCTGGTAGTTTTGTCCGTACGCATCACCTTGGTTGGTTTGCCATACAGGTACACGGTGCCGGGGAGTCATGTGGATGCTTTTGAAACAGCCATGCGAAAAAGCCTGCCACATCTGTTCGAAGGCAATGAGCACTTGCTACAGCAGCTGGTCACTCAGCTTTCGCCTACAAGGTACGCCGTTTTCGGCCTCCAACCGCTCCGTCTCCTTTTCGTGAAGACGAGCACAAGGGCCATCAGGCAGGCTGCTGATGTGGGTATGTTTGTGTGTTGTTCGGAGCGCAGGCTGCAGCAGGAGAATGTGCCGGTGTACAGGGTGCAGCAGAACGCGCGGAACTTTGTTGTCACCTTCCCTGGTGAGGAATCAGACATTTCATCTGGGGTTACTTCTGGTCACGCATGTTTGCTGGGGTATTCTTCACTGCCTTTAAGTGTTATCGTGATGCTGCTATCTGAATGATGATTGCTCTGCTTTGCAAAGGGGCATACCATGGGGGCTTTAACGCGGGCTACAATTGTGCGGAGGCTGTGAATGTCGCACCTGCAGACTGGCTTTCCTTTGGCCGGCAAGCTGTGGCCAAGTACAGGTTAGTACTGCTATGCGCAGCAATTGCTTGTCAGTCAGAGAGTCAGCCCCAGCCCATTGTGCATCACATTGGCATGGCTGCTTGTACCGCTGATGTGCCCTATCGCTAGGCGAGTTTGGTGACATGGAACTTCAATGCACACCACAGCCACAGCGCTCATTCTTGCTGGGTTTGCAGGCGCATCAAGCGAGGCACAACATTGGCGCATGATAAGCTGCTGCTGACCCTTGCAAAGGCGGTGGCCGAAGAGTGCTTCAGCCCTGACAGGTACCTCCGCTAATGAGTCTGTGGTTTGTAATCTATGTGCTTGCTGCAGGCTTTTCTCACTGAGCACTCGGTTGATGTCAACTGGGTTGCTTAGGCAACTGCTTGTATAATAGCTGCTGACTGTGAGCTTCATCTGTGCAGGAGGTTCAAAACGGCGGCCATTCAGACAGCCAAACACGCAGCGCCAGCCGTGCTGGGTACGCTACGCGAGTTTGAACGCGAGTACGCAATTGCTCAGGTGAAATGCTGATGTCCCATAGAGCGTCTTGCATTTGGGTGCAAGCCTGCATGCGCAGGTTTTGCTCACTACATGCTTTTGGCAGGAGAGGGGCATGAAGTGTAGCCACATGCCTGCCACGGAGCGGTGGCACGTGGAGTCAAGTGAGTGCTGGACCTGCAACAGTGAGCTGCGCTACACGGCTGCAGTCTGCGATTGCAATCTGCGCAGGGGCAGCTGCATCGCTCATGCCAGCAAGCTTTGCCACTGCAAGTCCCAGACCGGTCGCAAGCAGCTGATCTACCTGCGGTGCAAGGTTTGTTGCTGCAGACTTACACAGATCGCACATGTTCAAGTGTTTGCTGTTTTCATGCTTGCTCCACAGTCGTGTCTCTTGAGCGCTCACACCCATGTGGGCAGGTATGCGACGGGGACCTCTACCTTTCAGCCGTGTCGTGCAGCTGTCGAGACCATGAGTTTGCGGTGTGCGTCGAGCATGCTGGTGATGCCTGCCCTTGCAAGCCTAACAGGCAAGCCTTCCATTTCCGCTTCACACCCGAAGAGCTCCGTGCAATCCACCAGAAAGCAGCGCAAGCAGCAGAGCTGCCTTTACCGGCAGCTGATGACAACGACGGCAGTATTCCATCGGCATCCGAGGGGCAGATGCGTGCAACCCGAGCGTCCCAGCGCCTCGCGCAGAAGGCAATGGGCTCGGCTACAGAGCTGAGTGGTGTGGGCGGTTTACCGTACGCCAGTGGCGTTGGCATCCGTGGTAGGAGCATCTCCAAGTACACTGGCGTGACGCACACCGGCAATGCGTCATTGCCGTTTGAGGCCCGCATCCTTCGCGCAGGCAAGAGTGTCTTGCTTGGTCAGTTTGCCAGCGAGAAGCAGGCTGCCAGTTGTTGGGATCATGCGTTCATCAGCGACGGAGGGGCAGTGACTGGCACCAACGCACACAAATACCCTGCCGACTTTCTGGAACACAAAGCAGCTGCTGGAACAGGTCAGTTGGAGGCAGTCACACCCACCTCAGGGCTACCCAACCGGCTGCTGTTGTCATGGTGACGCGGGTGAGCCATGATGAACGCCACTCACATTTCCTTTACCCCTTTCTTGATCGTAGGTGCGCAACCAACAGGGATGGATGCTTCAGCGGCAACGTCCCCGTCCCCTGTGGTAAAGGTTGAGGCCACGGCCTCGGTTAATGGGAGGGGAAGTCCCTTGCGCAAAGTGGCCAGTGCTTCGTGCACCATTGGCAGCCACGAGAGCCGACAGCAAGCAAATGGGCATGAGGTGCAGAACGCCGCGAGCAACACTCGCGCACAGCATCAGAAGCAGCAGGCTTTGGAGGCCAACAGCGCAAGCCCTAAAGCAGCCCAGCTTGCGGTGGCGGGCGCGAGCGGCAAACTGGCTGAGAGTAGTAGACCACCCAATCCTTCCCCCTTGGCACCTGGCCCCGCTTCTGCATCCAACAGGCCAGGGCAGGTTGGCACGCCCGCCAAGCCTTCGATTGCACCTGCCAACTTGATGCAATCGACGCTTCACTGCCCGATAGTCTCTCAATCATTAGCTGTGACCCAAAGCTTAGGTGCCGGCAGATTTCGCAGCAGTTCTTTGCGTGTCTTTTGGGCCGTGGTGCATGTCAACATCTTGTTGTATTGACTCACTGCTTTGGAAGTCAGTTTTGGTGTTGCTCTCCATGAGGGACTCATTTGGCTTTACGTGGTTGCAGCTGAGCAACAAGCAGCAAGTACATCTTTAACGACAGCACCCAAGCAGCAGGCGGCAGCGCATAGTCGCTCACCGCAGAGGCGATCGCAGGCAGCACAAGATGCAACAGTCCCGGACGCGACGGTGCCATCATTGGACCTGCGGCTGCGTGATTTGCTGCAGCCCCAGCTGGTGTGCGTGGGGCAGATTGTGCAGCGGCCAGGTTGGCACAACTCCCGGTATATCTTCCCAGCGGGCTATGTCGTGCATGTCCTCTTCCCAAGCTCCCTGCAAACTGAGCGCCTTCTCACCCACCGCTGCGAGATACTTGAAGACGGCCCCTTTGCGCCCAGCCCCACCTTCAAGGTGTGCTTCCATGCATTGCCAATATTGGCACTGACAATGAGAGCGGCGCTGTGTTTGGCTTTTTTCATGTCATCTGACCGCTGGCAGGTCACTTCACTGGAGCGGCCCAATGACGCTGTATTGGCAAAGAACCCGCGCGCGTGCTTTGAGCAACTGAGGGACAGGCTGAAGGCTGCAGGCACGGTCACTTCAACGTATTTGTCATTTTTGGAAATCCAGGGCGTGGACCTGTTTGGTTTGCCGCACCCTGACATCGAGTAAGCTTACTGGATGTTACTGCCAGCGGCTTCTGCGTGGCACACTGGAGTTGTAAACATGAGCGTGTTGCTCTTGGCGTTGGGTGCAGCTGACTGTTCAAACGTTGTATGCAAGCCCTGCATGGGGCAGGAATGCAGTCTTGTCTATTGCGCTTCAATGGCAAGTCACAATGCCTGGTGCAGTAAGAACTGTGCCGGGCCGTACTGCGACTGTTTAATGTGGCGGCTTTGTGTATTTGCAGGGCAGCGATTGAGCAGCTTGATGCCGAGCATAGCTGCAAAGCGTACTGGGCGGCCAAACGAAAGCGTGTGAAGAGGGCCGAAGCTGCTGAAATAGTACGTGTCAAAATAGGTATATACACCACCGCGAGGCGGGCAAGATGCAGTTTGTTCTTGCATGCGGGAATAGGTGTCTTTTGCGTGTGCGTGGGCATGCCTCATCACGCAGATTGCGCAGTTGTGTGCCTGCAAGTGCTTTGCGAATTTTGCGTGTTTGCGGGGATGCGCTGTTCCACTGCTGTGCACATTCCTGTTATGTGAGGCAGCAACAGAGCTGACGCCCGCTGTGGTTGTTGATTCGGGCAGGTCCAGCCTGCGATAGAGTCCTCAGAAGCAGCAGCCGGCACAGTCGGGCGTGAGTGGCTCTGCAGCACGCCCCCTGCAGTAAGAGCAGGCAGTCAACCCAAGCCGTCTCCTGTTGCTGCAGCAGTTGGCGCGGCCAGTCTGTCGGGGCCTGCAGCAGCCACAGCAGGGCCGTTGAGCCCTGCTAGCGCAACAGCAACGGGCGGCACGGTGCGTCAACCGCAGCGACAGCTGTTGCCCCTGTTGCAGCAACTGATGGACGCTCGGGCTTCAACCTCAGCGGTGATGTCTCCCGGGCGCGCACATATCCCTGCACCGCTGCCGCCGCCGCTGCAACACCAACCACAGCCTCCTGTGCGTGCGCAGATGGATGCGGACCTGCAGCGGTTGCGCAGCATGCTGTTGAGAGCCAACGCCGACCGCCAGGAGCTGTCCGCGCTCAAGCGCCTCGTGCTGCTTGAGCCCGCCAAACTTTTAGACAGCATCAACTCCCTGCTGTCCACCTTTGTACACTTATGAGGATGTTATTTGATAGCAGTAGTGGGCTCGCGTAGAAGTTGTCATCAGAGAACAGGAGTTGCAGCCGCCAAAGTATTTAGTTTACTAGCTGTTAGCTGTTGTGCTTTTTGCTGGTGTATACTGCCTCCTGTGTTTATCGGCCGAATGGGCTTTGCATACCCAGCCTGTTGAGCTCACCGCGATATTCAGACAGTGAATGACACTAGCTGTTCTTTCGTCACGCACATCGGCCCTGTGGGCAAGTGAACGCATATGCATGTGCATGCTTGCACGCTAACGGGGCAGTAGTAGGGGTAGAGTAGTGTGTTAGGTAGTGAATGAACCCGGTGGTTACTTTACGGCAGTGTGATTGGCACTGTCTCACTTTGCATGCTGACTGTGCATGCCACTATGCATGTGCATTTCCGTTTCGCATTGTTTGTACAACATGGGGGCAGTAGTGATAGGGTAGCGGTAGTAGGTAGATAGCATTTACATACAAGCGAATGCCTTAGCCCGGTAGTCACGTTGGTGAGTGGTTGTTATGTGGATGTGGCATGGCGTGTTCTTGTAGATTTGCATCTTTTGTACACAACACTTCAACCAGGTGATCAGCTGTTAACTCACCTTCCGTGGTGACCTGCCCGGCGGCCTAAGTGAAAGCCTTTTTACCCAGTCAAGTATGGGTATGCGCAGCATTGCAAGCAGCATTTGCACAACCTATTGCATCATGCCGTGCAAGTGACAGATCTTGTCACCACATCAGCTCAAGTTGCACAAAAGCTTTTGACGAGGTTTTTCTGTCCACTTGCATTTGAATGCAAGTGGACAACACGTTGCATTGTAAATGGATTTATGCAACACTGATCATGAACCCCCTGAGCCCTAGACGTAGCTGTCCCACAGACGACATGCATGCGTCATGCGATGCCATACTGCGGCTTACCGCTGCGTACATGATATATGGCATGTTGTGCACACACTGTGTGCTCGCAAAATGCGTTAGAGCTGATGAGGGGCGGGTTAAGCATGGCGCGGTTCCTTGACAAGGTCCCGCATGTGGGACATGTCGCCAAGTGCACAAGTAGGCGGGTGCATTGTTACGCACAGCGTAAATCAAGGGGAATACAAGCAGACACACCAGCATGTGGTGGGCGCTAATGATGGATGCGGTGTGTAACCTCTGGCTGCTGGTCAACGACATGTGCATGCGTGGCGGCAATTTGCCGATGCGTTGACACACAAGCAACAATCAAAAGCCGAGATCGCAAGAGCATCACCTAAAACATTCTCCATGCGTCGTCCCGTGTGTAGTATGATCTAGGTGTACCTACACATCAGAGCTAGATTAGATTAGCAAGAAATGCCCACATGTACGTATGTGAACTTCTGCACATGCTTGCAATACTATACCATATGCTTGTGCGCAACATCCATTTCAAGCATAAGATTCTATTGATCAAGTGATTATTAACAGACTATCTGCCAAGCATCGTACATGTACCGCACCAACGACCGTTGCATACATTATGAGAAGCATGTGCACACGTGTTGACATGCCGCGATTTGCGCATCACTGCATTTCTACTCTAGTGCTTATTGCAAAAAGGAAATACTGCTAGCTAAGCTGGAAAACTTTACTAACAATGGTTTTCCAACTGATCGGAGCTTGGGCAGCCGTTCCGCGCAGTGTTTTGGTAGTTAAACTTGTTTATGGCTGCGTTCACTGCGCGTAGAACGGGTCTGTCAATTCAGGAAATCAAATAACATTCTTACGTAATGTCACCACCCAAGCCACTTACGCCTTGTGGAATTAGCCGCATTGTACAAGGTGTGACGGAAGTCGAGCTTGACCGAAAGGGGACACTGAGAGTTGATCAACGTTTAGCTGACTCAGAAACAGGTGTATTGTGAGAAAGGAATGCATATAAGCATTTCCTACAAAACCTGTGCATAGTAAAGCGTTTCCGCATTGAGCAGAGCTGCGGTGGCCTCAGCTGCGAAGTAGTCGACCTGAGCAGTTCCACTGTCAATGCGCAAGCATGCTAAACAGCAGCATGCATGCAATCAACTCGTTATTCTTGGCTAACACACGCGCTCACACGCACAAACAGATCCGCGGATAGGCTTGCACTGCACGTAAGCATGTGCTTAAAGTTGTGTGCACGCGTACCCCATAGAGACGGACATACCTGACGTGCGAAGGTGCTGAAAGCTTGAGCGACGGTACGGTTGCCAAAGAAGCTCTGAATGACCTGCACATACAGAGGCCATTTGTACGTGCCGCACACACCGCGATTGCAAGCAGTAACTCAAGCTAACAACGAAGGAAACAGCATGAAGCACCCATACCCGCGCGTCCTGACTTGCACGACTAGCAAACGCATCAGCAAGCCTGGTGGAAGGCTTGATGTTGTTGGGGTGGTAGCACGTCAGAAGACTTCGCCACTGGTATATTGGACATCCCTCTTTCCCACGCACTCTACCCTCCGGAAACGCCGCCCTGTCGACCACAAAATCAAGAGTGTGATGTTCATGTGAAAGCGTGTGATTGCATGGTTGTGTGTGCACAGACACTTACGTCACGCATGACGGTGGGGTGTCAACTACTGTCACGTTGAGGCCGCGTGACACCTCCACACCTTCCTGGGAAAGCGTAACTGTAATGAGCTTGACTCCGGTAGTGCCGTACTGGCAGTAGCCTGTCTTGCTGCCCTGTCGCAGGCACCAGAAAGTCACTTGATAAGGGAAACAGTGCTGCAATTGCGTGCACACATGTGTGTGCGCTCACCACGTGCTCAGGACCACAGTCAATGGTCAGCGTGGATGGGAGACAGGCAGCTATGTTGGGAGAGGCAACGATCTGAATGGGCTCTTTAAGACTGGCTCTTGCATTGCGGCTTGCTGGGACAGCGCTTATGGAGGAGAAACTCGGGGGCGGTACGGGGCCAGTGACGGTGACATTGGTGGTAAGAATTAACGGGACCGCGTTGGGGCAGGAGGCTGGGTCCTTGCTGCTTGCGCGCACGTGTATCGGGTACACCCCCGGGCGGAGATGAAGAGCGTATGGACTTAAAGAGGCTTGCGGCCCCGTTGCGTCGTCAAACTGACCGTCGCTGTTGAGGTCCCAGGCCAGGCCTCGCGCATTGCCGCACTCGTCGGCACCCCCGCTAGCAGCCACAGTGACACTCCCGCCGCACAAGAGCGCTGTGTAAGGCCCTCCAATGCTGCATAGCCAAAAGGTGAGCAGTTGGTCACGACAACAAAGGTGACGGCACCGACAACAAAGACAATGACAACGACAAGACGCATGCAAGTGAAGTCGCACTCACTAGTAGGCAGCAACTGTGAGGCTGCGGGAGCGTATGACGGAGACGCCATTCTGGGTCAAGTTTGCGGTAATGGTTTTCTGTCCAGTAGTACTGTACCGACAGAACGGTGTCCTCGTGCTCTGTGCACACGCTCGGTCGCACAGTCAGCAAAGGACTGTGGATGCAGAACGTGGCATGCAGCAACACAAACGCTTGCAACTCACCACGCTGCCTGCGCCGCAGTCAATAGTGAGGGTCCAAGGCAGGCAGTATATAACCGACCTCGACGTTGTGATCGCTACGTCTTCTGCTGTTACAGCAACTGGGTTGCCGCTGTCTAGACGTATGGATATGCTGATGGCAAGCTTGACACCCGCAATGACAGTCACATCGACTGTGTGCACTTCCATCGGAGAGGCGGCGCAGGCCGGGCTGCTGTAAGACTGCACGCGTACAGTGTGGACACCCGGAACGAGTTGTAGGCTGCTGGTGTCGAGGAGAGGCCTGCTCCCTGCGACCAAAAGGTGACCGTCGTTTTTGAAATCCCATGCGAGGTGACGCTGTGACCCGCACGCGTCGGTTTGAATGGGAGCTGCAAGAACAACGAAGTCACACGCGGTGACGCGGTATGGCCCTCCCATGCTGCACGCACGTACACAATCTGTTCAGTGTGATGCGTGCGCAATCAAGCTGGCAGAGTAGGTGTAGCAACAGCACTTACTAGAAGGCTGCGACCGTGATGTTGAATGAGCCAGACGCTGAGGCGCCAAACTGGTGAACAGTTGCAACGATGGTTTTGATGCCTGCGCTGGTGTATCGACAGTATCTATCCGGTTCACGTTCGTCAACCTGAAGCAGAACAAGTGTGTGTCAACAAACACCAACATGCGATCCAACATGCAACCACTGCGGCTGCACGCGAACCGCGTGACTCACCACACTGCCTGGACCGCAGTTTATATCCGTGCCATAAATCTGGCATTCTGCAGCATTGCTCTGCGCTGTGACTTCGATGCGCTCCTGAACGCTTGGAACCGCGTTGCCACTCGCTGGAACGGTTATCACGCTGCTGACAAATAGCGGCGCGATGGTGACGTTGACGGTGGTGCTCACGACCTCAGGAGGAGAGTTTGGGCAGGAGCTGCTGCTGCTGGCACGCACGCTGATCGTGTAGACTCCGCGATCTCTCGCACCCTCGTCGAAGGCGTTAAAGCTGGGATGGGGACCGGTAGCGTCGTCGAACACGCCGTCGTTGTTCAGGTCCCAAGCCAATGAGCGCTGCGTGCCGCATGCATCCGCACCCGCGACAGCACTCAGCTGGATGGTGTCGCATATGTCCGCACGATATGGCCCTCCTGTGCTGAGGAACGCACCAGCTCACAGCGTGCATGTGCGTGCTGTGCTGAAGAGGCAACGCGTCTATTCTGTCACATGTACCGCTCACATATCCGATGATGATGGAATCCATCATGGTCCTTACAACGACATGCATGCATGCATGCATTAACAACGTCATCAGCGGCTGGCTCAGTAAGCAAAGGCCTGCGTCAAAAACTGACCGCAATGCCAGCCGCATGTTATTAGCTGGCAGCTAATAACATGTGACAGCAACGACAAGCAACAACGAAGTCTTCAGCATCCACGCAAACCACTGTTGGCACAAACTCACGTGAGGGCGGAGGCGCCACAGACAGCCAGAGGCGCCAGAGACAGCATCCATGCCGCCGCCAATGCCACCAACAGCGGCGGTGAAGAAGAAGCTCGACCCATCCTTGCGGCCTGCAAAGCAGGTTAGCAGACGTTCGGTTGGAAAAGGGAAAGAAGCCCCGTTGTTTGCAGCTGCGAAGCTTGTCAAGGCCAGCCAAGCAGTGACGCATGCAGGCAACAGCAAACAACACCAGGCAAAAGTGCGTGCATGAAGCTTAAGCTCATGCGCACGCACAGCAGACGGCAGCACACAGGGTGCAAGGCGCGGCGGCGGCAGCAGCGAGCGGTCGCAGCATGGGAGATAAAACGTTTCAGCAGCAACATAGAAAACCATGCACAAAGGACTCACCGGCCGGCGGCGGCGGCGGCGGCGGCGGCAACCAGGTCACCCGCACGGTGCACCCGCAAGCGAAGAAGCTCGTGCAGAGCAAGCTCGGACGTGGTTAGAAAGTACTACTCAGAGGTGGATTGGACTTAGCTACCACACTGGAACATATGCCACCTGATACTGAGCCCAAACACACTGGGCTCATTTGCTGCGGACAAGTCAATGAACAGCCTGACCGACTTGATACAGATAATGTTGATGTACCAGGCACAATACCTACATGTCACAGGTTATGTCAGCATGTTTCGCGCTGCCAACTCAGTGCAGTGGGCTTCTGCCTGCCACTGTTGATAGGCGGATAGTCATACTCTCAGCAAATCGCGCGGTCAGTTTATGGGATGGTAAGTATGGCTTACTGACAGCGAAGTCAGGCTAACTTTTTGCCTGGTACAGTGTAGCAGAGTTGCTTGGGCAGGTCGCTGGTGCGTGCGGCGTGTCACCGTCAGGCGGTGCGCTCACCAATCCGAACCGTGTGATCACTTTATAGGTGTACACTTATGCAACACTACCGGTCCGGTAGTCTTTCTGATCGGGCGCAGCCTGCCGGCAGTGAATTGCCCGTAGTCTGGAGACGCTGATATTGCTGCGGATTAAGTATTATGATGGAATCGCTGGATCCCTGCTGATTCAAGTACGACTCAAGCCCAACGTCGGCGCGCGTTTAGGCGCGCAGATGTTGTTTGAGCAAGTCGCTGGCTTGGAAGGAACTGAGATACGTACAATGATTGCGACGAGAAAAGCTGACGAGAAGCGCCACAGGTACGGAAGCTGGGGGAACTCCATGCCTGCAGACGGTGGACTCGTCTGATGATCACACCACAATCACTCTCAATCCAAGCAGAAACCTGGCTTTATTAAAGCCAGGTGTTACTTAAAGTAATACAGCCAAGCTTAAATGCTCTGCGAAGGCACTCAAACTCGCTCATCCTTTCATGGATGTTAACAGCCATGTTGTGCTACAATCAACAATTGCCTTTATAACCATTTCAAAGTACCTTGTTGGTGTATTGCCGCCTTTAAGCAGATTTTTTTTTAAATTTTTTGGATACAGATGCAAAGCAAGTGGCAATTGTGTATTTTGGGCATGTGCATTAGACACACATGTATAGTGCTATTGACAAAGTATTTCACCTTAATTGTTGCATCTAATTAATATACGTGCAATGGCACTGCATGCTACTCAAACCGTACATAGTGAGAGCCGGTAATGTAACTTCCCTTACGTTTGAAAGTTTTCACATATGAAAGCTTAAGGGAGCTGTTATTGCAACTTGCAGCAATTGAATCTTGTCATTGCATGTGTATAAAGTACGAATTCAAGTCATTTATGCTTCATTATGCACACACGCACATGCACACGTCTAAGCAACAAACCTGCCAAGAAGACCGGTAAGTGGCAAACATCACACATGCCGGGGCATGCAACTTCGATTACACCAGGAGCTTACATTACAGCGCTAATGCATTAGGTGCACGGCGGGGCAGTTGGCATCATGCTCATGATGAGCAAGTAGGGAGCATACCCAACCTGTTGCATAAAGCTCATGGTCAGCCTAAAGGCCCCAACCACCACAGCAATAGCAAGGAGGGAAGCAAGGCATGGAAAGGGAGGTTAGAGCAGGGTGGGGCGGAGGGATGATGTGCGGTGCAAGCGGTGGCTGCGCTATAGCTGCTAAGATCAGGTTATTAATGGCCCGAAAGGTTGCAGCAATCGCCTACAGCCTTTACCCTCGATCCGCAATGGACCATGAGTACACGGTGTACTGATAACGGCAGGCAGCGGGTCACGATACCAGTTGATCAATACGTTAGCAGTAGTTAATACTTACACACAACAATTGCGCTTCTAAACTGACTTGCATGAGGGCAGATCAGCTGTTCCCCTCACGTACTTGGTCACCAATGATTAGAGTCACTCACCTCTGCTCATCCAAAATATCGCAACCCCGAAGCTCTCAACTTTAATCATTGATGTCTCAACAGGTTTTCACTATCTGCATGCACCAATGGAAGGGTTTAATTATGTCGATCATCTACATGACGGTCACAAGTCTCACCATGTTGGCTGCATGACATGCTCCGAATATACGTAGTACTAGTAGTTGTGTATGCCCGCGAGAGTACCAACACTCAAAAGTGTTGACGCCTTCAATTTGCGCCGCTACGGTAGCTTGCAATGCCATGTCGTATGGTCACGACAGCAGACGACGACTATTGCCATAATAATGAGCATGTTATCAATGATATCAGCATACACATTAACAATAACTATAGCGCTAAAAATAACATGCTTGGTAACCTCATAACACCATTATGAGGTTGGCAATACTGATCAGTCATGAGTATGCGCTGAGCTCATGCATTGCGATAAGTATACTTAAAAAAGCCATTAAGCAACTTGCCGCAGTTGGCATTTCAATGCCTTAAATAGCAGTTGAAAATGTAGAACACGACCACATGGTAAAGAGGTTTAAACAAATACGCTATGGTAAATCAACCGCTCGCACCCATATGAAAGCACGTGACATTGCGGTTAGTCTTTTTAAAGACATCGCCAAGTATGCAATGACCCAAGTATACGTGTCAATATGTATCAATAGTAAGTTGATTGCCACATATGTATATGTGGTCTAACATGGTACAAGTGAGCTACTCCGGAAGTAACTCACTTAAAAGAAGTTTAAGAAGCTGACCAATTCAGTTTCATGGACGATATAATGATGACTTTGACCAAGGCTTGTATAAGTGAGGCGCTCACTTATAGGGTAGAAATCGTGATATCAAGCTTCTGTACACGTGTTGTACGTTTATTTGTACAGGTGCTGATGCAAGAGAGGACCCTACAAGTGGGTTGTTTAATATGGATAGCTAAGGGGTTGCTAAGCCAAGTGAGATGAGCTGTGTAGCACAAGGTTCCAACTTAATTTCATGGTCTTGTAACGGGCGATAAGTTATTGCCCGCCGGCTATCGCCGATACCTGGTTGGGTTGCAATTCTTGCATACAAGTTAATAGTAGCAACTTTATGAATTGCATGCTCTTAGAGCATGCACACTCATATGCACACTAATATCATAGCAGCATAATGATTGCGCTGCTATGATAGAGAACTACTATAATTCTAGTAATATAAGTAACCATTTACTACTATTGTACTACGTTGATTATTTACCAACTATTACTACTATCAAGCATAACTGTTGCAAAAAGTTAACGACATCATTGCCAGATGCTAGCCATCATGTTTGCTGAGCTTTGTAACACGTTTGTCATATATATGCTATCTTAGTATCAACGGCATCACACAAGTGGTGGGCAGCCTTTAATGACTTCAGCATTAGTATCCACATGCAATCGGCAAAATGTTGTCCGCTCACATGCCGAAACATTGAACAAAAAACCCCGCAGCGAGGATAGCTTCCAACCAAGCTGTTCGTCCCACTTACACTTTGCGTGCGTGACCCGCTGCCGCGCCGGACACCACTTTTTATGCTCATTTGCGACAAAGCCAACGAGAAATGGAGGGGCTCTTGGGAGCTAGCCGTGAAAGCGTTTCCATGCAAGGGATGTTGTCAATGGCACCAGAGCAGATGACAAGAACAGATGCATTGAGGCGCATGTGGGAGGTGTTGCATGTGTGGCTGATGATTGAATAATAGAAGTGCAATGTGTGATCTCTCGTTACCGGTCAACAACACATACACCCATGGAGGCGATTTGTGCGACTGTGTTGGCTCACGAGCAACCACTACAAGTTGCCACCAGAACTTAATGCTCGCTGCCCCCCCCTCTCCCCCCCCCCCCTTTGCGGTAATGGTTTTCTGTCCAGTAGTACTGTACCGACAGAACGGTGTCCTCGTGCTCTGTGCACACGCTCGGTCGCACAGTCAGCAAAGGACTGTGGATGC
The DNA here is from genome assembly GCA_009103225.1 of Chlorokybus atmophyticus. Lineage (NCBI taxonomy): Eukaryota > Viridiplantae > Streptophyta > Chlorokybophyceae > Chlorokybales > Chlorokybaceae > Chlorokybus > Chlorokybus atmophyticus. Next base: position 1,256,245 of record RHPI01001715.1, read on the forward strand.
AGAACGTGGCATGCAGCAACACAAACGCTTGCAACTCACCACGCTGCCTGCGCCGCAGTCAATAGTGAGGGTCCAAGGCAGGCAGTATATAACCGACCTCGACGTTGTGATCGCTACGTCTTCTGCTGTTACAGCAACTGGGTTGCCGCTGTCTAGACGTATGGATATGCTGATGGCAAGCTTGACACCCGCAATGACAGTCACATCGACTGTGTGCACATACATNCACATATGCTTACATAGGTGTATGTATGTGCGCACGAGAGCTGATCAAGCGGGAAACATCACTTGTAAGTCAGTTTTGCACGCTCACGCATAATATCGTGTTTAACGTATGCATTCTCATGTACTAATCATTTGCCTTGATGATAGAGTACCCATCAAGCACAACATGAGAACCTTCGCACTGAAAATGTCTTCATACAGTGTGAAAAACATGCGCACACGCTCAGACGACAGCTGTCGTGCATTGCAAATACTTGATAATGCTTATTGCAAAAGATGTATCTTGAGCAGTTTACTAACACTGGCTCTCAAAGTCGTCAGAGCTGGGACAACCGTTCTGCACATTGTTTTGGGCCAAGAACTTGTTTATGGCGGTGGTCACTGCATAGAAAAACGAGATGTTGATAACATACATGCATGTGAATGGCACCATCAAGTCCACTTACGTCTTGTGGAATTGCTCGAGTTGTACAAGCCGTGGCGGAAGTCGAGCTTGACCGAAAGGGGACACTGAGCATCAGCAAGCGCTTAGCTGCCGCATGCACCAATGACTAAAAACGCAAGAAACGGGTGCATGCAGGGTACGAGTTGAGTACAAAATCCAACCTGCGCATAGTACGTCGTGTCCGCGTTAAGCAGAGCTGTAGTGGCCTCCCTTGCAAAGAGGTCAACCTAAGGTGTCCAAGTGTCAGTGAGCGGCACGCGCACTGGAACAGCATGCAAGTGATTGTCTTAAGACTCAGTCAAGGCTTGGCTGTCACGCGCACGAGCATGTACGCACACTAGGCAGACTCGAGCGTGCACACACAAGCACATACGTGCGCTCGTACATGAGCACTAGCATCCACACGGTGACCAACATACCCGGCGAGTTTGAATGATCAGGGCTTGAGCAATGGTACGGTTGCCAAAATAGCGCTCGATGAGCTGCACACGCGCACACGCAACTTCAGTATAGGTACCGCATATTGGCGCTGGTAAGCAGTAGCTCAGGCCGTAAGCAAACAAAGAAGCATACAGCATGTGTACCCGCGCATCCTCGCTGGCGCGGCTTGCGAATGCAGCAGAGAGCTTGGTATAAGGCTTGATGTTGTCAGGATGGTAGCATCGCACAAGCTGCCTCCATTGAGGCGTAGAACAGCCCCGCTTCCCACGCACTCTTCCCTCAGGGAATGCCGCCCTGTCAGTGTCACACATCTGAGAGTGGTGTTGACATGAGAGTGCGCGTGTGCGCGTGTGTACACACTCACGTTGTGCATGATGGCGCCGTGGTGATTACTGTCACGTTAAAGCTGCTGGACACCTCAAAGCCTTCTTGTGAGAGCGTTACTGTGATGAGCTTGACACCGCTAGTGTCATACTGGCAGTAGCCTTCCTTGTTGCCCTGTCGCAAGCATCAGAGTGTCACCATGTGAAGTACACAGTGCTACAACCGCGTACACACATGCGCGTGTATGCTCACCACATGGCCCGGACCACAGTTGGTACTCAGAGTGAATGGTAAACAGTATGCATCCAACTTGTACGAGACAAGAGATTGGATGCTTTCATTAACATTGGCTCTAGCATTGCCGCTTGCGGGCACACCGCGCACGGAGTAGATTACTGGGGCCTTTATGCTGCCAGTGACGATAACGTCGGTGGTGAGAATAACAGGAACAGCGTCAGGGCATGAGGCGGGATTGCTGCTGCTGAAGCGCACGCTTATCGGGTACACACCCGGACGCAGATTTGCATAAAATGTAGGGTTCCGCCCCGTCGCGTCGTCAAATAAACCGTCACCGTTGAACTCCCAGGCCGGGTTTCGCACTTGGCCGCACTCGTCCACGCCCCCGCCAGCAGCCAAAAAGGCACGCCCGCAGACGAGTGTGCGGTACGGCCCTGAGAAGAAGCTGCACACCAAAGAGCGAGCATTTGACCCGCAACAACGACAACAACAACAACAACAAGACGCTTGCATGCGTGTTTGCACTCACTAGTAGGCAGAGACTGTGATGTTGTGAGACTTTGAGACGGAGACGCCATTCTGCGTCAAGGTTGCGTTGATGACTTTCAGTCCTGGAGTGTTGTACCGGCAGAAAGGTGACCCAGTGCTCTGTGCACATCAACACGCACACAGTCAGCGAAGGACTACGAGTGCAGTGCCTGACATGCGGCTACAACACAACGGCTTGCAACTCACCACACTGCCTGCGCCGCAGTCAAGAGTGACGTCCGAAGGGAGGCAGTATATAACCGTCTTCGACACATCGACGACTATATCTTCTCCTGTTACAGCAACTGGGCTGCCGCCCGCCGGACGTATGGATATCCCACGGATGGCGAGCTTGACACCCGCAGTGACGGTCACATTGATAGTATACACTTCTGTCGGCGAGGCGGGGCAGGCCGGGCTGCTGCTGAATTGCACGCGAACAGGATGGACACCTGGACCGAGGTTGAAAACACCGGTGTCGAGGTAAGGCGCGCTCCCTGTGAGATCGCCAAACAAACCATCGTTGTCAAAATCCCACGCAAGGAGACGTGGTCTTCCGCACGCATCGATGGTCGTGGGAGCTGCAAGGCGAATCAAGCGACACGGAGCGGTGTGGTACGGCCCTCCCAGGCTGCACACACGTGAACACGCACGTACACGCACACAAGCGGTTAGAGTGCATGTGGTGTGAGCAATCCAGGCTGAACAGGTGTAACCACAGCACTTACTGTAAGGTCGCGACCATGATGTTGCGTGAGCGCGACACAACGTTTCCAAACTGCGCGACAGTGGTGGTAATTGTCTTTATGCCTGGAGAACTGTATCGACAGTACCCCACCTCGTTACCCTGAGACAGTGCAGCAAGTGCGAGGACTTTAATCACCAACATGCGACCACTCCGGCTGCAAGCGCGCTACTCACCACACTGTCTGGACCGCAGTCTATGGTGAGGTTGTCCGGTGCGCAGCTAGCAGTGGAGCGCTGCACACTCACTTGGATGCGCTCTTGAACGCTCGCAATCGCACTGCCACTTGTCGTAGACGTTGCCACGCTGCTGATGGATAGCGGTGTGGCGGTGACGTCGATGGTGGTGCTCACAACTTCGGGAGGAGAGTCAGGGCAAGAGCTGCTGCTGGCGCGCACGCTGATGGTGTGAACTCCAGGGCTGAGCCCCTGGTTGTAGGCGTTGAAGTTGGGATTGGGCCCGGTAGCGTCATCGAACACGCCGTCGTTGTCCAGGTCCCAAGCTAATGAGCGCGCCGCACCACATGCATCCGCGACGGTGGCGGCAGTCAAGCGGATGGTGGCGCAGATGCCAGTACGATACGGCCCTCCTATGCTGAAACACGAAAGAAGAAACTCAGCTGAGTGTGTGCATGCACGCGCTGTACTGAAGGGCCAATGCTTTGTTTGGCACTTACATCATTCTCACAACATTGATGTTATTGCTTTGGGAAACTGTGAAGCCAGCCTGCACCAGCGTCACCGTGATCACTTTCACTCCAGTGCTGTCGTAGCGACAAGCTTCTGTCCCGCTTGGGGCCTGTCATTGCGGGGGGGTGCATCACAATCAGGCACATGCGCGCACAGGTTGTGAGTGCGGATGACACTTGAGCCAGCTAGCAAAGTTGAACCCCTACTTCAAGCACGCACTCACCACATTCCCTGAGCCGCAATCGACAGTTTGGGTAAAGGGCAGGCAGGTCTGCACGGTTTTGGACGTGATGATCTTAATGGTACTTCCGACGATCACGTTAGGCCCACCGCCCGGTGTAGATGCGGACACCTTGTTGATGACAGGGGGTGTGGTGGTGATGTTGACAGTGGTTGTGCGCACTATAGTAGGAGAGGCTGGACAGGAGGGGCTGCTGACTTGAGCACTTATTGTGCGCACGCCGAGGGGCAGGTGCCGGAGTTTGTTGTCAATAAGAGGAAAGGACCCGCTGGCATCGTCAAAGGCGCCGTCACCGTCAAAGTCCCACTTGAAAACTCTGTTGTGACCGCAAGCGTCCTGACCCGCAGCCGCTGCCACTCGCACGACACCACATGCTGGCAGCTGGTAAGGCCCGGCCATTCTGGCGAATAGTCGTCATGATCATTCATGGTTGCTATCGTGCATATGCGCGTGTGTTTGCATGCAGCAGCACAACAACTTACGATACGGTGTTGACTGTGACGACGAGTTGCGCAGTTGCCACGAAACCAGCGGACTCCACCATCGCTGTGATAACCTTGTCTCCCGGGCTATTGTACTGACAAAAGTTCTCAGCAACACTTGGGTCCGGTCTCTGCCATCAGCAAAGGCATCTCATCTATGACTGTTGACTGTTGCAACATGCATGCATGCATGCACGCGGCCAACGCGAGCTCAACAACATCAGCAGCTGCTCACCACATTGTCCGGACCACAATCAACCGTGTAGCTGCGACTCTGGCAATAGGGGATATCAGTAACCGGAGTGACTCTAAACCGCTCTCCTACATGGGCTTCATTGTTGTCAGTCCTGGTTTCTGCGGTAAGGCTCCGGATGATAAATGCCCGCGGGCCGGGGACCGTGAGTGTGGTGTCAAGCACTATCGGGTCGGGTGAGGCAGCGCAGGGTGAGGGGCTACTGGCTCGAACTCTGATTGTGTACACGCCCGGGGGCTTCACGAAATTGTCGAGATACGGTCTGTCCCCGACGGCATCGTCGAATGCACCGTCGTTGTCGATGTCCCACGCGAGAGTGCGATGCTGCCCGCACGCGTCAAACCCGCCGGATGCACCCAGCTCAATGTAGTCGCTGCACTCCTCCAGGGTGTACGGCCCGGCACTGCACAATCGGCACAACAGAGCAGAGTGACACTCATGCGGCCAACATGCATGCTATGCAAGGACGCAAGGTCAGTGCGCATGTCCTTGCGTGTGTAGCTGGCGCCAGAAGGGCAAGCACGCTGCACGCTGCTGTCACTTACTATGGGATGGTGCCGATCGTTTGGGTCGTGCTCAGTCCGAAGCACCACTTGCCAGGCTGCAAAGGCAAGAAACAGATAAGTGGGACTGCCAAGCCTCTCCGGAGGACACAGGTTATGCATGCGTGCACAGGCACGCATGCAAATGCATGTGTGCATAAGCCTATGCGGCTGCAAAAGGCCGCATGTTGTTAGTTGTATGCGCATGTGCAAGCGTGATTGCATGCAGCGGTGCGGGCGGGCGAATGCATGCATGTATGCAATCTCGCTCGCCTCCAACGCTCGTTAAATGTGAAGAGCGACTGGAAGGAAATTCTGCCCACCTGCCCGATGTTGGAACCTTGTGTGGTTGTATTGGCGATGGCAGCGGTGCGCCCGCCGGGCAGGCTGTAGCCGCGGATTCCATTCCCGACATCGAAGCCAGCTTGAGCTGTGCAACAGAAGCACACGAACCCCAACCTCTTATGATCAGGTTGTGCACACAGCATGTGCAAGAGGGTGAAGTGTGTGGGGCTGGAGGGTGACCACATACCATGGTAGCTGTAGACGGTGGCAAGGCTAGGTTGGGGTCTATCGCTGGCGTACAGTAAGAAAAGGAAGGTTGTGTCGGTGTTGAAAGCAATCACTATCTGAAATGTTCCGGCTTCTTCTGTGAATGAGCAGCACCGTTTGACCTGCGCACATTGAAAAAGATGTCACTGCATCACATCTCAACAGCGCACGTGCACGCGAACGCAGAGGCACACACCTTGTTCCAGGTGACAATGACGGCTGATGTTGCGGCGAAGCCAGCTGCAAGTTGTTCGGTAGGAAAGGCTTCACGAGCGTCGTCGCTGATGCCGGCAAGGACGGCCGTGTCGTCGACCGTGCGGTACGTGGTTTCGCCGCAGTCTGGGCATCTGGTGTCGAGGGCTGTCCAGAAGCCTGCCACCATGCTGTAGTACGTGGTTCGCTGAGGGAAGGGGAAGTTCACAGAACTGGACGCGGTAATCAACTTTTTGAAATGCAGTGCCCCGTTGCTGTTAATGTACAAGCCGCGTATGCTTGGAGAACCAAACACAGGCACTGCGGATGGCAGGGGGACCAGGTTGGAAGAACATGAATAGCACCTGCTCTCCACAAAGACACGGAGAGAGAGTTACATGCTCGGACTCGGACATCCTGGTGCTTGCCATCTGCAACAGGGCCATGCACAGTCTACACATGCATGCATTATAGCCATGATCAGTGGGCTAGGCGCAGGACTATGTCTAACCCCAACAGCTAATGCAAGCCAGCTATGTGACAACAACGTCAACATTAGCCCTAACTTGACAAGTCACCTTGTTGGCATTGCACAAACGCACAATCGGGCGACACAAATACGTACTTTTTCATTGTTTTGTCGCCATTGGCAGCACCAAAGGAGTAGAACTCGTCCACTGAGAGGGCGGAGGCGCAGGCAGCTAGAAGCGCCAGAGACAGCATCCATGCCGCCGCCATTGCCACTGGCGGCGGTGAAGAAGGAGAAGCTCGACCCATCCTTGCGGCCTGCAAAGAAGGCAAGCAGCCAAGCACAAGAATGGTCGGAGAAATCAAGGCCTATGTTTGCAGCTGAGCCGAAGGTTGTGAATAGGCAACCAAGCAATGGCGAACAGCAAAAAAACAGACTGAAGTGCGTGCATGCAAGCTTGAGCTCACGCACGCACGCACGCACGCACGCAGACATGCACAGCGGAGCAGCACACAGAGTGGAAATGCGAGGCGTCGGCAGCAGCAAGCGATCGCAGCAACAAGGCAGAGATAGCGTTTCAGACACAGACAGGCCCAAGCACAGAGCACTCACCGGGCCGCACAACACAGCGTAGCGGCGGCGGCCACCAAGGGCACTGTGCGCTAGTCGCAAGTGAAGCAAAGCTCACATACACTTCTCTGCTTGCACAGGGCAAGCTCAGCTGTGGTACGGTACCACATCCCCGGCTTTGACATTCATAAAAAAGAAAAGACATATAGCTTACTGAAAGGTGCCATGTAAGTAAGCTACGTGACGTAAGGCCCAAAGCCTAAGCAAAGCCTAATAGTATTCGGCCAATGAGCCATTGCTTGGGGCTCTTCATTAAAGGTACATATCAGTCACATCAGGCCAGATGCTGCGCGGCTGCCTACTCGTAGAGAGCGCGTGGTACTCCTGTGGGCAAGTCGCGGGTGCGTGCGCGGCAAAAGTGCAAGCTGCGCCTACCAACACCTACCAAACGTTACATCGGCTGTGGGTATAATATGCCAACTATGAGTCACGACTTATACCTTTAAGTCATAATGTGACGCTTAAAACCACCGCACTGTCACTAAAACTGGCCGCAATTGCAGTAGGCTTGTTATGTGCGCTACTGAGAAATCTACCGCTAAGAAAACCGCCGGAGAATGTTTCACTGCATTGCGTTTCTGCCCTGCTAGCAGTGCCCTCGTATATAGGCCTGCAGCAAGATTCGTAAGCTCCAAGCGGCGCGCGTTCAGGTGTACTACTACTTGCTTGAGCAAGACGCTGGTGCGTGCGGGGGGAAACCGAAAAGTAGTTGGGAGGAGAGACTCACGGTCCGTTTATACGTGAGTTACATGGATGAAGCTACAGGTAGCGGGCACGCGGTTGCCTGTAGGCGGGGACACCTGACTCACTTGACTCGCCTGAATTAATGCGAAGCCAGGCCTGTAGCCAAGCTGAGATACTGTCTAGCACCCAAGGCACCCAAACTCGCTCGTACTCTACCAATTCTAACCAAGCATGCTGGGCGCCTTTAGTCAAGCTACCAGGGGTGGCATTGCACACTACAGAACACAAACTGAATGTTGCATTGCATGCTTCATGTATGCGTTTTTGTGCATGCTCCCGAGTGTACCGACATGCAGTGTTGACATTTTGAGTTTGCGAAGCTTGTAATGCCACAACGGCAAATAAACACATTACCATAACAATGAGCAATTGCAGCCAATTGCAGACAATCAGTACCAACAGTGCGAGCATGCACCAACATTTTCTACAGCGGTAGGTAAGCTAGGTAGTGCAACGATACCAAACTATACTATACCCATAATCTGCTTCTCCAACTTGTCCAACCGTTTCACCTTAAGCACAGACACCAGCGACTGCAGCATGAAGAAGCCGCACATCGCAAAGCTCGCTAGCGCAGGTTGCCTCACGGCATTTGCCTGCAGCGTCGTGCCAATGTTGGCAAAGGTTGCAGCCAAGACGCCCTTGAATATGAGCGACTGCATCTCCGCAACGCGCTTGAACGCGCGCTCGGACTCCAGCGTGCGCACCCGCAGCTTCAGATCTCCCTGCTCCAGCCTCTCAAGCACGTTCTCCAACTTAGCAATGCGGTCGGGGCCCTTGAACAGATTGCCGATGGCGGAGTTGTTCCTCTGCAGACGCGTGCTCAAGTCCTTCACCACCAGGTTGACGCCCACCTCTTTGAGGTTGAGGATCTCCTGCACGAACGGCTTTGCGATCTCAGTGATGTCGAAACGGGGGTCAAGGCTCTTGCCGATGCCGTCCAGGACCGTGAAGGAGCGGACGACAAACGTGAAGGTTGCGGGAAAGCGGAATGGTTGATCGGCGGCAACGGCCAGAAGGTCTTCACCTATGCTCGCAAGCCGTTGGCTGCGCTTGGCTTGCTTCTCTTCTTTGGATAGCTTGGGTTTGAACCCAGCGACCTCACCTTGCTGCTTCTCTTCCTTCTGCTTTTTCAACCTTTCACCAAAGGAGTCCAAGAAGAACTGCGCTGTCCTTCGAATTGATACCATGTCACCGGTGGGTACGAGCACGCCCATCTTCACCATCGCATCCAGCACCTTGCTGGCATCACGCTCGTAAACAGCGTAAAAGGCGTCCTGCAAACCGCTGCGGATGTCCTTGTTGATCCTTCCCATCATACCAAAGTCATAGTAGATCAACCTCCCGCCTGTCTCCGCGTCTACAGCAATGTTGCCTGGATGCTGCACCATACAATTACATGTAATTAGTGAGATGCGAGTTGGAGGACAGAACAGACTAAAGCACCAGGTGTGTACCGGATCTGCATGGAAGAAACCGTGCCGCAGAATCTGCATGAGGTAGCTCTCCACGCTTAACCTAGCCAGGCGCTGGCGGTCCAAGCCCAATCTGTCTATGCCAGCTGCATCATTGATCTTCAGGCCGGGAGCGTACTCCTGTACATAGCGATGACCCAGTGAGATCAGCAACAGCTCTCACACACTAGCAAGCTCTCATGCATACAGATTGAGTTGCATTTTCAATGGCACCATTGTAAGGACTCGCTTGGTTGTGTACGGCCAGTAGATCTCCGGAACCTTGACCCAAGGCTCATTGGCAAAATTCCTCCTGAACTCCTCAGAATTCTCACCTTCCTGCAAACGTGCTGGTTAAGCAACCCAACACAGTGGCCTCCAAGCAGTAGTGTAAACAAACTTTGCTTGCGCACTGTTACAAACTGTTCAAAGGAAAATAAACGATGGCTTACCTGTACATAGTCAATCTCGCGGTACAACATCTGTGCGCACTCGTCATAGATGGCAACCCAGTCACGCTTGGCACCATCAGTCTTGGGGTCAATCTTCTGCAGGTTGACGGCCAGAACTCTGAGGTTCTTCAAGTCAATATCAAACAGGTCCTGCCAGACACACACCCTATGAGCAAGCAACGCAAAATAAGGCGCAAAAGGGCGACTTCCATGTAACACCAATGGTGCTTACCTTCAGTCCAGGTCGCTGGACCTTTATAACCACCTGCTTCCCATTCAACACCGCTCGATGAACCTGCACCGCGAGCAACAGTAAATACATGTAGAGAATGTCCTGTGCCGGATGAGCGTCTGATATGTGAGGACCAGGCCGACAAACACTCTGCGCTTTGCAGACCTGCCCAAGACTGGCAGCAGCTATGGGAACATCTTCAAACGAGTCAAAAACAGCCTCAACCGGCCTGCCAAGCTCTTCTTCAATGATTTGGCGAGCGACTGTATGATCAAAGGGGGGCACTCTATCCTGTGAGGTATACAATATCAGCGGCATTACCACATAACACTGTTGCATGCCGTCAACCACTTGGTGTGTTTACTAACATCTAACCATGCTGGCACGCCTGCAAACGTTGATGCACAATTGTGGCAGCTGCTGGCATCTCAGCAAGATGTCTCACCTGTAGAGACTCCAACTCCTTCACAAACTCCGGTGATAACACATCAACACGTGTGCTGAACTGCTGTCCTAGTTTGATGAAAGTAGGTCCCAACCGCAACAACTCATCCTTTACCCATCTAGCAAGGATGCTTCTCCTTTCGGACTGCTTCGCGGGTGTCATGCCACCCTGATAACCAATGACTGAGCAACTGCCGTCACAACCCTACGGCTGTTCAACTTGCAAAGCGTACCTTGTAAGTCCATTTCTGCTTTATCAGAAAATTCTTGATGAAGAAACTGGCCACAAACTTCCAAATCTCAAATGAGCGCTGCAACGTGCCATAGGTCTTGAAGCGGTTCCACTTGCCGCCTGCAGCCTCTGCCACAACCGCTGCGGCCTTAAGCTGGGATTGAGTGGGCGTCTGCAGTGGTGCTTCCAAAACTGGACTGCTGGTTGCGCTCGAAAATGGAGGCACCACCTGCGCGTGAGTGACACCAAATGGTCCATATAGGTTTGCACTAATACATTGAAAACCTTGGAGTAGACCTTTCCAGTCCCATGCCAGCATCCACACTAAATGACACAAGACTGACGCGCACGCTCATGTGCGCGAACATGTGCAAAAGTGCTGTCCTGCAAGCACACGCGCGCACCTTTACGCATGCCACATGCAGCACAGCACCTTGGCATCAACAATCATGCATTATTCACACCAACTTCTTGAAAAACCTCTCGTCTAATGATTCTCGTCGCATACCGGCATGCAATCGACCAAGTGAAGTACGCACACATGCGCACAAGCCCCATCACAAACATGCACATGCATAAATTGATGAGCTCTCATAGTTGAAGTTACCCAACATACCGTTTGTTGTGAAGAACCAGATACGGATGCACCCAGAGACTCTTCCAGCCTCACACCGTTTGGTTCGTCAAACTCCTTCATAATAACTGCAGCGACTGCACTGGCATCAACACCATTGCCGTTCAGCTGTTCGGCCTCCAGGACAGCAGTGCCGTTGCCATTTGCCTATCGCATGGCCATGAACCAATCAATAACCTGGCGACTGCAATTGCAGCTCAGCATATCTGTGACATTAAATTTAGTAAGGCTTATGACCATGACAAACTGCATGACATGTGAAAAAACAGCCAGCAAAACTGCAATAGACATTGCGTGTGGCTGACCAGGTTTGCAAGTCAGTGCCTACCGATAGCTAGAAAAACTTTCGCAAGCATACCAAAAACAAGCACAGTGCCCATGGAAGTGCCTTTTTACTATAAGCACCTGGAGACAGCGTAAAATGTAGTTCTGCTGTCGCATGACTGAGGGTCACTGCACACAGCTTGCTATGAACCCCAGGGACGTGTTTTCGTATATTGAGTAATACATATCAAATGACGGGGAGCAGGCTTATAGCTGCAACAAATTGCGGAAGGCAGAACTGTTGCAGGCGAGCATACTAAACTAAAGACACGCCTACCCTGTACATGCATGACACTTTTATGGTGTTGAGCAGACAACGTCCACAACACATACAGATCTATGAGATTCTGAAATTATGGTGTTGAGCAGACAACGTCCACAACACATACAGATCTATGAGATTCTGAGAAGCACTGAACATCTCAAAGGCACCTCACCTTGCGCTTGACCCCGTTGAGCTCCGCACCGTTCGTCGAGGCCTCAAGCACAGCTGCGTTGTTGGCCAAGGCCTCCTTCAAGTTGACGACGCCATTCGTGTACACCCCGTTCACCTGCCCGTTCCCGTTCCCGTTCAGCCCAGCGCTCCCGTTGCTCCCGTTGCTGGCTGAGTCTTCACGAAGGGCCTCCAGGGCAGCATCCTTGCCAGCTTGCGCCCACACCAGCAGAGGAGCTGCACCTCTTCTGCTGCTGTTGCTCTGCTTACTCCTCTGCAACGCTCTCCCAGACCCACCCACCGCAGCTCCCCTCACCACAGTCTTGCTGCTGGGCACCACCTGGCAGCTGCCCGCAGCTGAGCCCAGCATCGCCGCCGCTGCCGCCGCCGTTGTCGTCGCCATGCTGGCCACACCTAGTGACGCCAGCTGGCAGCCTCGACTAGGACACTTGCACACAGCTGCGAAAGGGCAGCCACTACTTGCCGCCGGATGCCCGCCCCCAGGTGTCTCCCAACGCATAGAGCGCGCACCCCTAAACCCAGTCCGCTTCAACCATGCTTGTGCTGATATCTAGTAGTTTATCACTTGCTGCCGCAAAGGCACCGATGTAGATGCCACTGACCAGTACCAGGGTTGAAAGTTGACCGGGTCGCTTGTGACCTGCCAAGCATTGAGCGCTGCCTATTGGGTCCGTCGCGATTGCGCTTATGTGGCGGGGCCGCGCCTGGGCCGAGTTTTGAATTGTTTCTGGCCACCAGTATGAGGGGTAAGTCGCTGCCAGCCAGGTCCACACAAGTATCTAGCACTGATGAGAGATGACCGGTCGCTGGTCTCATGGGTTGGTAATCGTTGTGTGATGACAACTAAAAATTGTACATTTTCGATTTTTCCGGTATACAATAACACATACAAAACAAACAGTCAACGAGCGGTGCGGCTGATTGGGCGGGATCGGGCCGGCCGGCCGACGGGGAGGCCGGCATTAGGGCACAAAGACACATCACGCGCACTGAGGGCCATCACACACGGCACCCGAAACTACATGCCTGCCGCGCATACCGAGCAGCCCGCCTGCCTCTCATTGGCTATGCGACGTTTATCAGCTATCGGCCATTCGGTTTGTGTTAAACAAATCTCAATATTCCAAAGCACATCCCCATATCGTGCAATTGCACAAAGTATATGCGAATGAATAAAAGAATCCATACATTTTGAGCACAATATGCACGGTCACATATGCGTCATGTGTGCGTTATACAGTCCACCCCCGCTAAAAGACTTGACTCCAAGAGAATAACCCCTTGTAGCATACATTTTGAGATCACCGACGATGCTACGGCAAATGTTAGTGCTTTAGAGAATATGACTAACCGCGAAGAGCATATTATTTTTCATAACATTTTTGCAAACGTAAGTGTGCAACGTAAGTGTTAACATTGAGGGAGTAGCGCGTGACGGGTTTGTCATCAGGCATAATGAGTGTAATGGACAAGGCGTGATGGGTACAGTGCAACGCGTAATCAGCATAATGAGCGTGATGGCATAATAGACGTGACGTAATGCGCGTGATGTAATGGGTGTAATGGGCGTATTAAACTGCTTTATAGCATACAGATGCTCTTAATGTTTAAGACCATATTATGCTCTTTATCGCCAAGAATATAACCCCGCCAGGAGCAAACTATCTTTAAAAATAAACAGTATGCTATTAAAAGGGGTGGACTGTACAATAAATGTTTTAATGTAATTAGGTACAACTATGTACCTTAACTGTACAGTCTACCTCCACCATAAAATTCACGTGTATCTTTCAGCTTTCATTCCATCAACGGGGTTATTCTCTTGGCGATTACAATAATATATACCCTTTTATTCTTTACCGGCCGGCCTGTCGGCATTCAACCTTCATCACATCCCGCGGCAGGGCCATCACACGGCACCCGCGACTGCCGGGCTGCGCGGCACTATGTGCGGCCCGCCTGCTTCTCATTGGCTAGGCGGCGAGAACAAGCGTTACACCGTTAGATCTACCTAACACGATCATGGCCGTTCAAAGCACATCCAATCTTCTAAGCGCATGCCAATAAATGTAAAATTAAGCACAATTCTGCATACGTGGCCGCTTATGGCTGCATATTGATCATTTTAATGTGTTACATTAATAATATTGATAAATATGCTGCAATATGGTGCAATATGGTGCAATATGGCTAGTAAGTGTTACAAAACTTAATCCAATGTAACGTTTACGCCACGGTACGTGCTGCAAAATTGCAGTTAGTAATGCCGAGGTTACAACCATGAAAATAATGCTAACCTGAATTACCTTAACGTTAAGATTCAACTAAACGAAAAATTGCATCGTTAGGCCACCATCTGGTCACGCATGGGATTGATCAAATGGGATCGCAACGGTGACAACAGCCAGTTGCTCAAAAAGGCAGCGAAATGGCCAATCATTGCAAAAATGCGTAAAAGATGCTAAAAAATATCTCAGCGGCAACCGCTTACCAACGGCGACTTAAAATTGCTAGGGATTTAGTGCAATTGCGGCACAGTTAGTGGTTAAAACGGCCGCGCTTTTGGCGGTACGAGGTCGGGGCAGGCCTCATACCCCAAAGACATGCCGCCACTACTCACCCTCGTTCTAACTAATCCACTCTACCCTTTGACGCTAATTGATTACACACTATAGTTACTGCGTCATCAAACATGGTCAACAGCCGAACCAATGACAAATATCACATGTACAGAGTATAATGTATGACCGCAGGTTGAATGCACGCATGACTTGTGTGCAATGTCTTTAAATTTGCATCTTGTATATCAAGATAAATGTTAAGTTGTATATTGCATGTGCATCTATGTTGTATGCAATAATAGATTCCATGCATCAATTGCAATTGCACAATTGTCTCTGCACATACGGCACATACTATCACAAAGCGGTATATTACAGTACCCTTTAAAGGGTGATGATGTATTGCAACAGAATGTCATTTTTGATCATATAATATATGATGATGTATAACCATTGTACCTTCATTTTTATATTTTACTTACACAAAGAACTTGTTACATGTTATATTAAGACGTTATGTATAATTGTACCTGCGTGTCTATGTTATGTTATAATATATATTTTTGTAAGACCATCATATCTTCATTTTTTATATTTTTTACACAAAGAACTTAATGCATGTTATATCAAGACGTTTTGTAATTGTACCTGCGTGTCCGGATTATACTACATAACACACAGGAGTTGCATATATAGCAGACTCCGTAGTAAAAAGAGGTAGTAATGCACAAGCAATGCAGCAAGGCTCACATTTAAGACTATGTGGGGACCAAAACGTATCAAAAACATAACATGCAACTTTTATCGACCAATAATAATGTGAGTTATTTTACATATATGGTGAAAATTTTCCGGCAATACAAAATTGTGTAGTATAAACGTTAATATAAATATTATGATTAAAATACAGAATCATAAACTCGTGCGCGATATGGTATAACTTGTATGCACTGTTTATGCTTATTTGATTTGTTTACTTACATTATGAACATGATGCTATTGGTTGTGATCATCAAATATGTGTGTGCATGACAATTGCAGCATTCTGTAATTCGTCGAGTACAACCCTCACATAATAATATCTCAATGAATTGAGAGGGGGGGGGGGGGGGGGGTGTTTACTCCCCTTTACACTCATATTGTCCCCTCATACAACACCTCATTGAGTTTTACGCACCCCCCTAACAACAACAAGTCTCGGGCCTTCTTATGAAAGGGTTGTATTCAATAAATTGCGGCATTTGGCGCGTGGTTTGAAATACAATAACAATACCGATGCATTTATACAAAAACCGTTTATTGCTGCAAGTTTCAAGACTCATTAGATAATCATACATGCTTGGCATTGCATAATACAGCGAACCGTGTACAC
Source organism: Chlorokybus atmophyticus (assembly GCA_009103225.1). NCBI lineage: Eukaryota > Viridiplantae > Streptophyta > Chlorokybophyceae > Chlorokybales > Chlorokybaceae > Chlorokybus > Chlorokybus atmophyticus. The sequence continues at coordinate 1,272,143 of RHPI01001715.1, forward strand.
AGTAACACAACAACACATCAAGCCATGTACACACAATAATTGCACCAACACAGCCCCTGCAACACATCAGGCAGCACATCATGCAGCACATCATCACATGCGCGTACACACCAACACATCTACATGCAAAGCACCCACATTACATCATGCAGCACAAACACACCAACTCCTACCCCGAGAGCGTCGTGTTTACAATGTAAGTAAACAACATAACAGTAAGCACATCAACACATCCTCATGCCCTTCGCTTATTGCCTTAAGCTTGCTGTTGCTGACGCTTGCCTATTGCACTACCAAGACTCCATCCTGACCGCCGGCCCTGTGCACACGGTTGGTTGATTGATGTTGACATACTGCTACATCACGTCCCTCCGTCCCATTTGCCAAACTTGGACTGTGCACATAATCTTGCATTGCCCATGCCGTAATGCCGTAAAGCTCTTGTCGTGCTTGTTGTTTGCCTGGTTTGCTGTCTGCTATTGCTTGACATCTGAGCTGAAGAGAAGCCTGTACATGTTGTAAGGTACATGTTGTTGCAGGATAGCAGTTCTCAGCTTCATTTTTGCTGACTTGGCCAGACGTTCTTGCCAACAACGTCCACAAGCGCGATCGGGATTGAGTGCAGCGCGTCTCGGTCCCGTTTCCTCCATCACGATCGCCATTGCCTCACGTGATGTCCGTCCGCTTGTCGTTGCCGTGGTTGTTGCCGTCCGCCGCCGATGGCCGCGGCGACGGCGTCGGCGGCTGGGCTCGGAGGCAGTGGTGGAGGCGGAGGTAGACGTGCCTTCGGCAGTGTCACGTCCATCATCCCTGCTGGAGGCCCGGGCATGCCGCTCAGCCCGCCCAACGCCGGCGACCAGGCCAGCGGCGGCGGCAGTGGCGGGGGTGGTGGCCTCAGCGGGATCGATGGCAAAGGGTTTGTGCGACCCAAAAGCGCATCCGTTGAACAGCCTGCAAGGAACTTGTCAGGTGTGCCATGACTGTTAGCACATCACTTGTCTTCGGTTGTTGGAGCATGCCGTGTCACGTTGGTTGCCAGCATGCGTACGTGCGTGCGTGTGATAGATTACAATCAGGTAGCCATGCTTCCTGTCTTAAGATTCAGCCAGCTTTCAACTTAGTAAAAGCTGCCTTATTTGACAGTGTTCAGTTAAGATTGCAAGCTTCAACAAGGTAAGCAGAGGTCTCAACGTGCCCAATCTAAAACTCAATCAGCAAAGCTGTCTTACACGCCAATGCTGAATGACGTTGACGTGCGTGAATACTACCTGCGTTGCTGTTGACTGATTGTTGAACCTGCATGCGCAGTGGCGTGGGTGGCCACGCTTCAGGCCGGAGGCGAGGTGCGCGGCGCATGCTGCTGCACCGCAACCCCAACCACCACCACCACCACCACCACCACCACCATTAACAACAATGCAATCAACAAGCGTGTGTTTACGGTAGAGCGCTCTGGCACAGCATGCTGCTGGAGCGCCGCCGATGGCCGCTGGCGCACATGGGCCACCTCGTCCACCTCATCCACCTCCACCTCCTCCTCCTCCTCCTCAGCCTTCTCCGCCGTGTGCGTGTTGGACGGCCACGTCGACAACACTTCCTCGGGCGGTGGGGCGCAGCTTTGGTGCGGCACGCAAGAGGGTGAGATTATCATCTACAGGGTGGGTGTGAGTGGCGTGGAGGAGGGTGTGGTGGTGAGGAGGTGGCACGCGCACACGGGCGGGGTGACGTGCGTGGCGGCGGCGAGGAGACACGTGTGGAGCGGCGGAGCGGACTTCCGCGTGCGCAAATGGGATGCAGCGGGAATGAGGCAACTCGCGTGCTACTCGCATCATCACAACGCTGTACGGGCGATACTTCTCGTTGACATGCATGATGATACACACAACCACAACAACAACAACAGCCGCGCCGTGCGCGTGGTCAGCGGGGCCGCCGATACCACCCTCGCCGCATGGGACGACACCGACGACGTCGACAAGGATGGCGACAACAACACCGACAACAACAATAACAACAGTACTGCCGTTATCATGCAGGGTCACAGCAAGGCTGTCTTGTGCATGTGCGTCGTGCGCGAGTCCGGCTCCGTGTGGAGCGGTTGCGAGGGTGGTCGCGTGCGCGTGTGGATGTTGGAGGGCAACTCCTTCCTCGGCGAGGTGGTCCACTCCCCCGCGGGTCACGCCGTGACGGCCCTCGTGCCTTTAGGTGCACACGTGTGGAGCGGCGGGGCCGACCGCAACCTTGTGGCGTGGGACGCAAACACGCGCACGAGAGTGGTATCACTCGGGGACCAAGGAGCATACATACGCACCATGCTGAGAGTTGGGTGGGCTGTGTGGGTGTTCCTCGCTGATCGAACCATACGCGTGTGGACCGCCGAGAGCGTTATCAATGAGGAGGCTGTATCTTCTCTCAATGCACGCAATGCACGCCTCGCACGTGAGCTCAAAGACGTGGAGGCGCGTGTGGGTGATGTCAACCAGGAGCTCGTGAGGAAGACCAAAGCGTATGATGCCATGCATGCTGATGTCCTGTCCGCGGATACTATGCGCATTGAACTGGAGAGAAAGCTGGCGGATGCCAGGAAGGAGGTGCAAAATGCCAGTGAAGACGCCAAGAAGGCAGCTGAGGTGGCCCACAATCGCATCGCGCAGTTGCAGGCGAAACTTGATGTGAGTGCGGTTCAGGAAGCATCCACATGTATGCGTACGCATACCCCCATGCAGACAAACAGACACAGAGCCACACGCGCATACACGCACACACACCAAAGTTACCAACCCGCAGTGCTCGAGCTGAGTGAACTTGTCTCTCATGTAGGCTTCTGTTGCTGAGGCTTCTTCCCTCAAGTCCTCCTCCCTCCAGCATTCCGCGGACGCCGATCGTCAGCTGGCGGACCTGACCGCCAAACTGTCGGCTGCGGAAGCCGCGCGGTCGCAGGCGCTGGCGGAGGTGGAGGGGATGAGGAGGACGGCGGAGAGCGAGAGGGCGGAGAGGAGGGAGAGGGAGGGGGAAGGGGAGCGGGCGGCAGCCGAGACACAGGCAATGTAAGCACACCAGGCCTTTTGTTCATTGCACATCGCTGGACTAACTCCCTACTGCACGCCATCATGTATTGACCACTACCAGTGCCTTGGTGCATGCACGTGCGCGTGCGCGCTCTTGCGCATCCATGTGTGCCTGCCATGACAACCCTTCCTCTCCGTTCCCAGGCGTGCCAAGGTGGATGCGCTGGCGCAGGAGCTGGCCACTGCCCTGGCAGAACGGGACCGCGTGGCAGCTGAGTCACAGACAACGTAAGCATAGTAACAGGCCTTCTGCGATTGCACGTCGTTGTACAGTTTTCCTACTGAGCAATGTCCAACCGCCACCAATGCTTTTGGGTGCATGCGCGTGCTCGTGCGCGTGCCGATGTGTGCGAGATGAACTCCACCTTGTTGCAGGCGTGCCAAGATGGAGGCATTGGCGCAGGAGCTGGCCACTGCTCGTGCCCTCAACGAAGAGCAAGCACACATGGGGAAAGAGCGTGAGCGCGTTCTGCAACAACAGCTGGAATCTGGCCAGTCAGAGCTCGCCAACCTCACCAGCCAGCTGTCGCAGTCGCAAGAGCGCCAAGCCTCCGACCGCGCTAAGCGTGTCGATCTAGAACACCATCTCGCTCACGCTGGCGACGTGGAGCGTGCCGAGCGCGCCGCCCGCGCCGAGGCCGAGCGCCAGCTGGCGGAGGTGCTGCGCACGCACGGGATGGAGCGCGACGACGCCGTGGAGGAGCTGCGGAGACAGCTGGCGGAGGCGAGCGGGGCGCATGGAAAGGAGGTGATGGAGATGGAGAGAAAGATGGAGGAGGCGAGGAGCGAACAGAGCAAGGAGCAAGAAGAGTTGTTGCTTGTATCACAACAGCTGGCAGATGCAAGAAGCAAACTCAACGCGCAGCAGGAGGACCTGGCGCACATGCAACAAGCGCGAGCTGAAGAGCAGAGCGAGTTGGTGCGCAAGCTGGCGGAGTTGACAAGCGCGCAGAGCGCAGAGCGCGAGGAGGAGCTGAGCGGGTATCAACGACAGCTGAATGAGAAGACGAGTGCGCTTGCTGCCACGCACGAGGAGGTTAGCGAGTTACGACGCCAGGTTGCAGAGGCTGAAGGCGAGCGTTCTTCCAAACATGAGGAGGAGCTGAGCGCGTTGCAACGCCAGCTGGCAGAGGCAACGCAGCGGGAGGTTACTGTTGATGAGGTGCTCAGCGCATCGCAGCAGCAGCTGGCGGAGCTGCAGCGCCAGCTGGATGAAGCCACCAGCCATGCGCATGGCGCCAAGCACGAGGAGCAAGAGCTGGAGCGCCAGCTGATGGAGGCGAGGGCACTTCACGCGGCTCAACTACATGAGCTGAGCGAGGCGCAGGTGACGTACGAGGCCGAGCGGGATAAGCGAGTAGATCTTGAGAAGGCGTGTGCGTTGCAAGTGAGAAGGTGCGAGGAGCTGGAGCGGGAGCTTGCGGAGATGCGGGCTGAGCTGGAGCGAGTGAAGCAAGGTGGAGAGGAGAGGGACAAGCAGCATCGAAAGCTCGGTGATGAGGACGACGAGCTCCGGCGCGTGCTCGAGGTGTTGCGTGACAAGAAGCGCGCTCTCAAGGCTGCAGCAACAGCGCTGCGCGAGCGCGTGGCGTCGCTGGAGGGGGCGCTGGCGGAGGCGAGGGAGCAGTACCGCGCATGCGGGGGGGCGTCGAGAGAGATCGCGGAACGCGTCGCGAGATTGGAGGAGAAGCTAGCCGCTGCGTTGAGAGCACAGAATAAGCTGGGTGCTGCCTCGCAGACAGTCTCACCCGCTGTACAGCAACATATTGCGCGGCTGCAGCTCGCACTGGACCATGCCGCACGCGACCACGCAAGAACCAACAAAGGTGGGGGGGCAGCGACACCCGTAGCTTTGCAACACACCCTTGCTTGAACCCGCCGACTCACTGCTGTGTTGTTGTCGTTGTTAATGATGCCGATGTTGTTGTGCGGTTTCAGAGCTTGCAGCGGCGCGTGCTGAGGCTGCGCGGTGGGCCAGCGCCGTTCAGGGATTGGATGCGGAGCTTCAGGCACATCAGGCCGAGGCGCTGCGTCTGGAACGCCAGTGTCGCCAGCTGGAGGCATCGTCCGCATTATCATCGTCGCCCACGCAAAGCGAGGAGCAGCTGCAGAGGGTGATGCGGGAGCACTCGCAGCAGCGGCAGGAGTACGAGGAACGGCTGATGGAGATGGAGAAGAGGATGATGATGATGGAGAGGGTCAAGCGCGCCGTGTTTCATGCTGCCACGCAGACTGGACTGTTTGAGGAAGTGATTAGTCAGGCGCCGGCGGTGTTGGTTAGGCCGGACTCCGCGGCTGTGAGGAGGAAAGAGCGAGAGCGATTCTTGTCTGGTTGGGGTTGAGATGTTACCATGTTGGCGCCTGTGTATGCCTGTGTTGTGGCAAGTTGTGCACGGACCATGTACATGGACAAGTGTACATAGAGTAGTGGTTGTCAGTTGTCAGTGCAACATGCTTGCATGAGGCCATATTTGGTACGCAAGGAGTATGCTGTTGCTACATCGTCGCTTAGCACGATGCGTAGCACGATGTAGCAATATCATGCTCCCTTAATCTGCAGAGACAACCTCAGCAGAGCATGGTGCCACCAACATGACGTTCAATCACATCACAAATTCTGAGCTGCAACACGATTCACCATGCCTTGGACGTGGTCGTAAGTCGTGATCTGAGAGAATGCCACAGTGTGTCTAGCAGATGTGACGGATCGGGTGTCAAATCAGCACATGTGCTGATGCCATGTTCACAGCACTGAGGAGCACATGCGTTGGCTTGCATCGCAAGGAGTTATTTCATGCAAGGGTCAATGGCAAGTGTGAAATACAAAATCATCTTAGTTGATCATGCGCTCCAACAGTCTCATGCAGTCCAAAGGTAGCAGAGAGCCGAGAGAGGGAAGTTCTGTGTGCTCTCCGAGCAAATAAAGCAGCACTAGCAACACTCTACACTGCAAGCCAACCACAGCGCAGTACAACTCAATACTTACTAACACCTGGCGCATTACTCAAAAGCGGTCTTTCCGTTTGCGTCCGGTATACTTGGTGTCGGTCGGGACGTTGAATCCCTTCTTACGCCTCTGTTCTTTCTTGCGCAAGAGCCACGCGCGCGAGCCCTTGGCCTTGCCTCCAGCATCCTTCCCGCCGCGCTTGACTCGCTTGACGGGTCGCTCGCGCTCCGTCACGCGCACGCGCTTGCCACCAACATTCCCCTCATCATCATCCTCACCCGAAGTCGACGGCCCTTCATCATCATCATCATCACCATCATCATCATCTTCGCTATCCGCGTCCATCGCATCGAGTCCCTTTGCTTTAGGTAGTGCGTTGGCCAGCGAGGGCGCGCCTGCCATGAGCACGAGGAAGTACTTCTTCGCACGTGTAGAGTGCGGGTAGTCCACGACGAGTCCACCCGCAAAACCCGCACGCATGGCCGCGGAGGTGATGAGCTCTGCTTGGGCGGGACCGTCTGGGTAGAATTGCAAAGCTGCGCGTGCTCCCGGGGCTAAAGCGCTGTAGAGCGAGCGGAAGAATGTGCGCAAGCGAGCGCGAGGGTCGTGAGAGGATGCGTCTGCATTGCAAAGCCATTGCACCGCGGAGATGCTGATAGCGCCGTCGAAGACTGCGTCGCGCATGCCGGCGACGCCCTGGCCGAGGTCAGCCAGAGCCACGTCGCCGCCCTCAAGACCGGACTCGACGGCCACATCTGCACACGCACACGCGCACCCTCAGCAAGGCATGGATGCACCTATGCAGCGTGCATGAACTGGTGCCAACGTAATGATACTACGTACAGACTGCTCGAGGCACACCGTTAGTGGAAAATACGATGATGTGCATCTGACTCAAGGCACGTTTGTTATGCATGTGACGTTGGTCTGTTGTTGGCATTGATGCTGCTCTGTGCTATGCATCGCAACCTCTGTGTATCAGTATAGTTAGACAGCTGTGCTGGCTCAACCACAGGCAAGCGTCAAGGAAACCGCGCATTGTTCACATCCAATTCTAGACGTGCGCTCAACATGCACCAGCGCACGGCTCTTCAGCGATTGCATCAAACACGCTGAGCTACTAGTTGACTAGTGGTTCCCTGAAGTTGACCGGAGCAAACGCTTGCATGCAGCAGTTGTGCAACCCTTCTCGACCACCGTAAAACGTGTGAGACACGCCGGACGACATGACAGGTTTTAGAGTGAATTGATTGACAAGTCGAGCGGATACTGCAACAAAACGAGAGATCGCGAGTAGTAGTAATCGAGTCAGCACCTAACATAGCCGGTGCGATGTCCAGCCCGATCCACTCGTGTCCCTTCTCCGTTATGGCCGCTCCGCTCAGCCCACTCCCGCACCCCAGGTCCAGGATGAGTCTCGGTCCCCCTCCCTCGCCCAGCGCCAGCAGCTCCAGCGCCCGGTCCGCCAGCTTCGACTGGACGGCCGCCGCGCGGGAAGACGAGGTGTAGCGACGGGCCTCGTCGGCGCCGTAGTAGAGCTCGGGAGGGGCGGCGGCCTCGGGCCTGCGGCCTCTCTTCCCTGCTAGCGACATCGCGGCTCACCCGACTCGACTATGCCGCCGCCACGGCCACGGCCGCCGCCGCCAGCGCCTGCGCCCGGCATTGGCGCGTACGTCGTCGCTGAGTCCAGCCATGCCGCGGGTTACCTTAAAGTTTTACCCATGTGAAGCGGTGTACTGTGCGATATCGGTCTCAGTACAAAGCCCTAACCGCCGCCTTTGGTGAGGTGATGTGTTGGGCTTGTGGGTTGGTGTGTGGCGGCGGCGGCGGCGGTGGCGGAGGGGGTGGCGGAGGTCCGGTCGGCGACCTGCTCGCCCAGCGCGTGCAGGTTGGTGCATGTTGCCTGTGTGATTGTTGCAGTAGTCTGCTCGTCTGCCCCAGCCGCTGCGGATGAGGAAACAAACACTACTACCCACAGACCTGTTCCGAGTCCTTCGGGGCGATGACGGACAATCCGTGCACCACTCTGACGCAGCAGCGGCTGTGACCACGTGCTTGTTGTTGTGTGCCTCAAAACCTTAGCTGAGGGTTCCCGTGATGATGGCTCTTAGTCATGCTAATACCGCCTAATCATGCGGAAAACCGCCATTCTTCTCACACTAGGCTTTGTCTGAGGATTCCCTCGTGCTGTAATCCGCCTCGTTGTCCAATGCGCATGATAGTCATCTCGTTGCCGTCGCCTTGCAGGTGGCTGGCACGTCCTCCGTCGCTTGCTCTGCCTTCATCGCTGCCTGCGTTCGCCTGCGTCAGTTCAAACCTGCACACACTAGATACACCTGATCTTATCTGAGGTGCCACCGCTGGTCCAACTGAACGTGTTTGTTGGGTTGGGTTAAAGCTGGGGGCCCGATGATCATTGCCTGCGACGGTGAGCCCCTCTGTGGCAAGGAGCCGCATAGCGGGCTTTTACTCACTCTGCTGTGATGATCAAATGCTGAGCACAACATTGCTGTGCTGGTAGCGCCACGCAGTATACTGCGCGTGTGCCGTGACCGTTCAAGCCTTACTCAGCTGAGCAGCTATTGTATGCAGCTTTCCAGTGTGTGTGCAGTGGTAGGTCTGTTTTAGCACAGCAGCGGGGGGAGGTGATGAGAAAATGACAGGTACTGCTGAGCGCGGCGCAGGCTCTTGTCTTTATGTGCCCTCGCTGATGAAACTATCACACTAGCTCCTGATTCCCCTCTTTGCATTTTAGTCATGTGCGGCTGGTGCAGCTGTTAACCTTACACCTATCTGCAGGCATGGCGACGCAGTCTCTTGCAAGTATGAGCCATACAGTTGCCCGAGAGGCATGGCCGCTACTGCCAGCAGGCCTCGCAGCCTTAGCACTTGCAACTGCTGGTGCAGGGCTGAGAGATTGGCAGTTTGTCGGGAAAGCGGCAAAGGTGGAAGACAGCACGCGCCGGCGCTCCTTTGCTGTCACGAATGAGTATGGCTTGTTGGAGTCTTTTGGTAGTTTAGTGGAGCGCTCTACTTGAGCTAATAAGCTAGGTACCTCTGCTAGCCACCTTTTGTGTATTCGTGTGTAGAGACCTGCTGCAGTGTGTGTACAGAGCATAGGTTGTATAGCTTTTTGTGAAGTGATATACTTGTACAGGATACCATTCTTGGACCTGATGATCTGTGCAGCCCTGGTGCTAGTGCAGTGTGCGTGTGATATGCTGGTGTGCATGCCGCCATTTCAGCCTCAACAACAGAGCACAATGCACCACTTCTCTGTGTGATGTGCTTTGTCACTGGCTGGCACTCCCGAGCGGGCTGCAAGCGTGTGTACTTTTTGCGCTGGACTTCCTTGTTTGATACACTGCCCATCAACAAACTGCACGCCATTGGCACATGGTACCAACTGGGAATGCTGCTTGGTATTTGATTATGCATTCAATTCGCTTTGCCACCAGCCTGTAACCATTTCAATTGCATGTCGCAATGGCTTAGCAACGCTTCATGCATGTCGTGCGGGATCGCGGCGCAGAACTGAAGCATGTGTGCGCGCGTAGGCGATGATGTGAGAGACCGCATATGTCATGTCACGTGTTTACAGGTAGACGCGCATACAGCAGCACATAGTATAGCTGTAGCATAGGGCCCCGGGGGCTGAATACATGTGCTGGGTCTGCCTCTGCTTGCCTATGGTTGCTGCTTCCAAACTGTGCACGGCATGATCTGTAAAATAATCTATACCCTATGCACACAGTGGTTGTCTTTGCTTCCGCTTCGATGCATGTAATGGCCTGCAGTGCCATCGCATGTCCCATGCGGGCACTCACTACACAGTGGCAGTCTAGCAGAGAACAAGCAGCCAGACATGCTTAATGTTTCCATGCTTGCTGGCCTTGTTGCAGTGTGCATCAGCACCACTGTGCCTAAGTGGCACAAATGATCAGATATATGCTCACCACCATCGCACATGTCTCTTTCACCTTATCTAGAAGTACAGCACAAAACTGGCCATGATGACTCACTGTCCTTTCACAATAGACACCAATGTACCAATGCCTGCTCCAACAAAGCTAATCACAGTCAATCGCATGTTCTCCCAACCATGGAGAACGCTATCACAACGCAGTAGCCCTACGCTACGTAGTTAGTATAAGATAATTGGGAAGCCAGCCTTCGGGCTGGCAAGAAGTTGTTGCAGGTGGAAAAAGGCGGGTTGGGTTCGTCCTGTCTTTGAGGTGTGTTGCATGCATCATCCTTGTTGATCGTCAGTGAAGCCCCGCTGCTGCAATGCCCGCCTGGGCGCAGTCCTACTCCACGATTGGAGATGTTAGATTAACAACAATGCTCCCAGTGTGCAACACACAAGGTGATGCATTGCATGTGTGCATGCCAGCATACCCACCTGGTCGACGATGGGGTCGAGGGAGCCGTCCACGCCGATGGCGCCGCCGTTGAAAACCAGGCCGCCACCGACGTATAGTGCCCTCCCGTTCTGCCCATCGGCCGTGGATATGGACGTGGACGACAGCGCCAGCGCCAGCTGCGACGTGGACACCCCGAACTTGGCCGCCGTCCAGGCCTTGGCTGCCGCCGGAGAGTCCACTGCGGTGCTGCCGCCGGCGGAGGCCACCACGCCCAGATCGCTGGTACGCACCACCACAGCGCTGACGCCCCTGAAGCCCTTCTGTGCGCACGCCGCCTGCGCCGCCTGCGCCGCCTTCGCCGCCGCCTCAGTCGACACGTCCGCCGCCGCCGCTGGCACTACGCTGCTCATGCACACCGCCAGCAACACCAGCATGCCCAGCACCGTCACCTTGCCTGGCTGAGCCATGCTGCTTGCCTCGAGGCAGGTAATGTCTCTCTGCTGCTCCGCAATCCTGCTCACCTCAACTCGCCGCTAAGCGAACGAACACTCCCAGCGCCAGCGCCACCACAGCAGCCGACGACACTGCCGCCCCAGAAATGGTGAGACCGCGTGACAAGGTGATGAACCTCCCTCAACGCTAAGAGCAGTGACGAGAGATCAATTCAGCCGTTCACCTGATTCTGATATGATGATAAAGTCGGCGTCGCGTCACGTGCGCGGTGAGTCGCGTCACCGGAGCGGTGAGCATGCGACACTTGGCAAGCAGACAAGCAGCAGTACCGGTAGGGGAAAAGGTCACGCCTAAGTCGTTATACATATGAGCAAGCTAGCAAGCCCTGAGACATGTCCCGTTAAGCGCAACACTGGTCCTGGGACAGGACAGTAGCCGCTGCGTGGGCGACGGCGACGGCGACGGCGGCCAGGAGGTGGGCATCGTCGGCGGCGGCCAGGTGGAGGTGCACAAGGACGTGCACTGCAGCTACGCAGGCGGACGCAGGCGGGAGCGAGGTGCACAAGCAGGTGGAGGCGCTGGGCCTGCGTCAAGCAGTGCGGAGGGTGCTGCAAACTGGAAGAACCCAGAGACAGGCCAGACTTGGAACAGTAACAGCGCAACCCTGCAGAAATGGAGCTGGAATGTACAGCAAGATGCTGTAGTTGTCGCATCCTGTTGTTTGGAACACTGCATGGTATGGTATGCCTGTTGCATTGGGTTGTCCAGGATTTGGTGGAACGCACAACAATAAACTGACTGCAACAGCTTCACTCACTTATGTTTGACAAAAACAACTATTGTCAATAATCCCCTGCAAGACAAATTGCACTATGGGATCGTCATCAGCTCAGCAACGGTCGTCAGGACCCGTTGATGAGGTGATCGTGCCCCCGTCACGTGCCTCCCTTGCATGCGTTTGCATGTGCTGACTAAGTGCGAGTGAGCAGGATGGATGCTTCGGTTACTGGATCGCTTCCCATGGTGAACAACATTGCCAATGTGTGGCATTGTCTGTGACAGAGCTGACTTGGCACCAGCAAGGGACGCTGCTACTACTAGTAGAAGCACACAAACGGTATCATACACCTTTTGTACCCATTGCATGTGTGTTTCTCTTGCCATTTATCATGTCTCATCAAATCCAGCTACATGGTGGGAACTTGTCGTCAGCAATGGACTGTTTGGTACCTCTCGCAGCTGAAGATCTTGACAGTATGACTGCTAATTGGTTTTGCGTCCCACATACACGCATTGCAGCAGTGCATTTTTTAGTGTCATCAGTGTCATTGTATGCCTCTTTAGCAAATGCCGCATGGCGTCAGCAATTGCCAGTACATACACAACTTCCATCAGCGTTGCGCAAGGCACACTTAGAGAGGGATGTGCAAACACGTGGCATGCAACAAGCTTAAGCACAAGCAAACAGTAGATTATGCGGGTGCCAAGGAACACATTATCAAAGCTAATATGGCAACCACAACAGGAATGTTCTTCCAAATGGTTTGTACGGGGTGTTGTATAACGTATGCTCAGGGCATGTGTGTACTCACGGGACAGGCCCAATTACGCTTGCGGTCGCAAATGTCCTTACATAATCTGGGAGCGCTTTACATAGCACAATCACAGCAGTACCATGCCAATAGTGATCATGTTTGTTGCAGTTTGAGTAAACATATGCAACATTTTACGGGCACATCCCATCACATGAGTGAGACACGCAAGAGCTGCACAACAATGCTCGCTTTATTGACGATATATGCCAATATGCACCCCTGTCATCATGCCACTGCCGCCGCATGCTGCGGGCTGGGAGTGCTTGTTGTCAACACAACTACACTCAGAACTTGGCCATGAGCTCGAAGCGCGCTTGAGCTTCACCGCTCTGCTGCTCGAGTAACAATGTGAAGTTGCTGCCGTCCGCGCCAGGACCCTGGAACTGGATTGGCCCTGGAGCTCTATACATGTCCAGCACAGCCCACTTGTCTCGCACCAACTTGAACATCTCGAATGGTCGCCCTGCGCAACACGACGATGTGGATGTGCGCATGCGTGCGTGGTGCCGCTGGAAAATCCACCCCAATCAGACACTCAACAACCTACCTTCCAACTCCACGAGTGCTTTCTTGATGACAGGCTTGTTTTTGCCTGCGTGGTCACACACCATCAGCAGGCGAGTTGGATTCACATTCTTGGTGCATGCAACCAGTCAACATCCTTTCTGCACGCGAACACATGAACACACCTTTCCTACGCTCAACCAAGATCATCGACGTGAGAGGTGTGCCCCCCACGCTCCACTGCTCGGGTGCCGCCGTGAGGTTGCGCACGCTGGCAATGAGTCCCGTGTAGTTGTACTGCAGCAAAGCACCGGCGGTCTGGCCCAATGCATAGCAGTATGTGGCGTCAAAGTTGGTTGGCAGACCACACCGCCCCTCATACCTATTGAACGCACAACATATTAGGCTTGTGAAGACTAGTGTTTATATGCAGATGTGAGTGTAAATGTAGCTGTGCGTGTAGAAGAGCCCTCGTTCAAGTTACCCGAAAAAGTGAGCCTGCCCTGAAAACTTGCCCTTGAACTGCCCAGCTTGCTTGCGCTTGTCCAGCTCCTCCGCCACCAGCTCTATGAGCAGCTTCTCCGTCTCAATCTTGGCAACCTGCGTGCGTGCAGCACCGCAAACCCATCACATCTATCTCGCATAACACATGCAAGACGTGCACGTGCGTGACGTGGGTGAGTGTTGTGTACCTACCTGAACGTTGCCGTGGGGGTCGCGGTCTAGCAGCAGCTGCGCAGCAATGTCTCTCGGCAAGAACTCGAAGAGGTCGCGCGACTGCTCCGTCAACTGAGACTTCCACTTGCCCTCAGAGTCCGGCGGACCGTTTGCAAGGATGTCGTTCAACTCTGCAATGAGCTTGTTGACCTGCAGAGAAGAAGTTGCAGTTTCAGTAGTGCACAGGAAGCTGCCTCATGACAAGACGTATGCATGCATGTATGTGTGTCTACCTCTGGGATGAAGTCGATGAGGCCTTCAGGGATGAGCACCACGCCGTAGTTGCGTCCGGCTTCGGCGCGCTTGGTGACCATGTCGGCAATGGATCGAGTGACATCCCCGAGAGTGTTTTTGTTCGCGGCAATCTGCCACCACAAGAGCACGAGTTACTTACATGGCCTTGATTGCGGATCCACTACACAGGTGCGGTGTGTACTACCTCTTCGCCGATGATCGCCGCGTTGGGATGCGTTTGAAGCGCGCACTCCAATGTGATGTGCGAAGCTGCCCTTCCCATCAATCGCACAACTGCACAGAGAAACAATTCAGACTTTGAGCGCGCAAGCCCACACATGCCCACAAACACAGCCAGCTGCACTCACAGTGGTAATATTTGCCGGCGGACCGAGCATCCACCATCACGTTGCCAATGGATTCCGAGTATATCTTGCAAGCGGTGTCGAAACCAAAGCTGGTCTCCACTTCCTCATTCTTGAGATCGCCATCGATGGTTTTGGGGCAACCGATCACGTGCGTGTCTGCTTTGTGCTTCCTGCCAATAGCAGTGAGTGCACACTTAGATACGCAATCCATCCCTACTGTTGTAGCGTTGTGGTGTGTTCGTACACAGCAATCATGCTTACATGAAGTACTCTGCGAGCATGGCGGCGTTGGTGTTGGAGTCGTCGCCACCAATGACAACGAGCCCGTCCAGCTTCAACCTCTTGACAGTCTCAAGGGACTTGGCAAACTGCCGTGTCACACACAGGGTCAAGGTTATTGGCATGGCAAGCAGTGTGCGTGTAGTTCATTGATATATGCGCCAAGTCTCTCAACCCGATCGCCCAAGGTTTATGTTACTTTGTGGCAAAGGCAAACACTGTGCAACTGACCTGTTCATCTGTCTCAATCTTTGTGCGGCCCGAACAGATGATGTCAAACCCACCCTGCGCACACAATTCACATGTGAACGCACATCCATGCGCTGTGCAGCGCCCCTCCACGTATCTTCCCTACCGACCCCCCGCACTTGCGCACCCGCAACTTGAATGCAATGCAAAGAGAGGCATGCACACCCACCTGATTGCGAAATGGGTGGAGAAACTCTGCGTCGATAACTACCACGTCTCCGTTGATGATGCCGGCGGGGCCATTGCGGAACCCAAAGAGAGTGCTGCCGGGAGCGTGGGTTTGGAGATAGTCTGCATCAATGGTAATGTTGTGAACTCAATACTACACTGGACTGGTATTGTTGACTTGACTGATGACCACCCACGCACCGAAGATGCCTGAGATGACGTTGTGTCCTCCTGGCGCTTGCCCGCCGGAGAGCACCACGCCCACGTTGAGGGACTTGTGCGGCGGCGGCGCGGACCCCTCCGTGGCCGCGAGCTCCACGCCTTGCTGACCGAAAGTCAGGGGGAAAAGCTCCTGGACGACATCTGCACGCACATGCAGAAGCGAGACGTGTGTATGTGTGTGTTGCGATGCACTGCGGTTATCGAGCACAACGGGACAACGCGTGCACAAGACCTCCGCGGCATCAGCACAACCAGCAGAAAGAAACAACTCAGCAATGGTTGCTGATGGTATGCGAGCGACAACTCCAGTCGCAACACAACCAGGCGATTGCACAGCCAGTTGCCGTCCATATGCATGCTGCAAGGCGTCAGTCACTCCTGCGCTGTGCGTTGCATGCAAACTGCATAGTAACAGACGTGCTGCAATTACTAGAGGCGGATAAACGTGCATGCCTCAAACGTCCTGCAAGAGAATATGCTGGCCAAAATGCATGTTCACCCTGGCCTTCGAACGAATGCCAATGCCAAACAACACTGCAGAGCTCAAACTCGGTGCGCGGGTAGGATGCGCATGCCTGAAACGTAGGTCTGTGTTCCATAGACAAGTTTTCCTGCATGCAGTCCGGGCACCTACTTTCCGAGACATCATGCAAGGGAGGGGACCATCACCACTGCTCCACGCGCGGGCTGGCTACATCTGGCTGCGCACACGCATGCATGCGACGAGACAGTCAATTGTCAAGCCCAGACTGATCAGCCGCACCAGCATTGCCGGCGGCGGGGGCGGCAGGCCTGCTCTTGGGGACGCAGGCGGGGGCGGTGAGGACGGCCGGCTGGGGAGGCTGCCACGTCAGGCGCGCCTTCTGCAGCTCGCTGTACGCAGCCATACGCCGCGCAGCAGCCATGTCACCCGACCCCGCCGGCGCCTCGGACGCCGTCGTCGTCGTCGCCGCCGCCGTCGCCACCATCCTCGTGGTAGCTGTCGTTGTCGTCGCCTGCGCCGGCAGCACCGCAGTGCCCGGCTGAAAAAACTATCGGACGTATCTCATTACCTATCAGCAATGCACTTTTTCTGCCCAGCTGGCAAGTTATTTCTCCTTAAAGGTAATGTCTACGATGATAACTGAATGGGGTTACGACACCCTCTCTCTTCTGATGCCTTTGTGTGAGCTCCACATCGATTGAAACTGAACTCCTGCACTGAAGGCTTTTGAGAACCCATCAGTATTCAGGGCTCAGAGGGCGAAATGGCTTAACATGCATGCAAAAGCAACGAGCTTTATTGCTTGAAGTCATCGCGTGCAACTATTATAAGCACGCAATGGCCTCTGCAAACGAATTCAGTATCGGTAGCCATGTTGCACTTATGTGGATTTCCATAACTGACACAACGATACATGCGTTAACGTTAACAAACTCCGTAGATGTTTAACTAAGTAATGTAATTTTTATTTATGACAACCTCTTTGTATTACCCTGCATTATATAATGCAATAATCGTTGCGCAATACTAACACTGCAACAGGTAATTTACCTTTCAAGTGGTTGCTTCATTTTCAGCAGCGATTAATGATAGCCTCACAACATGCATTAGCAGCTTTTTTCTTCACTCGAAAATTAGATGTGAAAAGGGGGGAAAATGAGTACAAGGTTGTGTTGCACATGTGATATATGTGACACGTCTTTACAATCAAAGTAAGCTCGTATCACACCCGCGCCTTTTGAAGTTACGCAGCGAATTGAGTATGTTTGTTACGTTCGTAGCATGAATTTATACTAATCCTCCACAATCACGCCTTCGACTGATGTGAGCAAGTGGAAACCCCTCATTTCATAATATTTGGTATTGGGCTTGAAAGCCAAAGGTCATTGGTTTGAATCCTGTTGGGGGATAGAACTCAAGTTTTTCGGGAAAACAAGATGAATGAGGAACGCTCATAAGGGTAAATTGCCCTAACTTCGATGGTGACCCTAATTTCGTAGTTTTCACTTAATCAATGCTGTAAGGCATTTTAGTTGAATGATTTGAGACTTTAAATGGAGTTAGAGCTCATCAAGAGCTACTTGGAATATTGAAAACGGCTATGATTGACTATGTATTGCGCTAGTCACAAATGATCAAAGATGCCTTGTTTTAGAATCACGTTGTTAAAGTGCTCTCGGAACCGTGTGAGCAAGTTACCCTGCACACGGCTCGCCAACTGCCCAATTTTCGTTAACGCTTGGTTTCATCATGATTGTTGCAAATCTTCGCTTAAGCGAGTGAAGTGAAGCGTGACGAGAAGCTGACAACGAGCGGTGCGGCTGTTTGGATGGGGCGGCCGGCATTAGGGCACACGCAAACACATCACATGAGGGCAGCTAGTGGCCATTACATACGGCACCCGCAACTGCTGCGCGGTATGCGCGGCCCGCCTGCCGCTCATTGGCTAGGCGGCATTTATCAACTATCAGCCGTCCGATCTATAGAATACAGATCTGGATCATCAAAAGCACATCCCCATGTCATGCAACTGCTTAGAGATCATGTATGGAAACAGATATCCATATCAACAATAAGCACCATGTGCACGGTGCACATGTGCCAGCATGACGTGTAATACACTTATTAGCATGGCAAATTTTATGTAGTACCGTTCTCGCCAGGTTACGTGTAAAGGTTATTGATGGGTAACGCAATGGTTTTGATCGGATAAATAATGCTAAATTTACACACCTTAACTATAGGTTTCAGTGAAACAAGAAATTGAGTTGTTGGGCCACCATTTGGTCACTCATGAATTTCATCAATTGGAATCGCAATAATGACCGTCGCCGTTGCCCCAATAGGCCCAGGAGATGCCAATCATGTAAAGTGCTCTAAGTATCTGGGCGGCATCTCGGCGGCAACTATTCTCACATGGGGACGCAAAGTCACTAGCGTTTCACTGCCAACTCAGCACAGTTAGCAGTTAAATCGCGCGCGTTTTTAGCGATACGAGGCCGGCGCCCCATGCCCCAAAAGCATGCCGCCACTCTTAGCTCGCTGTAACTATTGCACACTCTGTTACTTGCAACGACTTACTGCACGCAGTTAAGGATGGACACCAAACATGGTGTTCAGCCAAATAAGCACAACTTCCACCGTTTCATGCTATGTGACGCTGCAGACTACAAGTTATGGATGTTTTAGTAATTTTCCCCTATAGGGCTCGCATCCAGGGCCATGGGCACCATGACGGTGTCATTGCTATAGCAAATTTGAGCGGCCAGAAAGTTGGTGACGGCCTTATTGCTGATAGGGAAGATCATTGCCAGACTTATTGCAAAAAGAACACACCATTTCCTACCCTACAATGGCCGGCAAATAGCTTGAGAAGTTACGAACTCAGGGCGAACAGCGATTTAGGGTTTGGCCCAAAACACCCAACAGCTAAGGGGCTCGAGGGTGTGCTGCCTGCAATTCACTGCGTCCGGCAATCTCACACGATTCTACCGGTCGTGACGTTATGGCAGCCTGACTGCTGACGGTGGTCAGGCTGTGTTGACGTCTGTCAGTGTTGCCGTCTGTAGTGTTTGTGAACGCTTGTTGGTGGACAATGACGTGTTGGCAGTCGACGAGGTGTTGTCAATCCTCCGTTCTGTCGGTCTTGATAGACGTCAATGCGGGTGGTCGCTGTCAGCGTTGGTGTGAGCGAATGTTTTGGCGCCAGTTGGTATGTGAGCAGGCTCCTGTGTGGCGGCGGCGGCGCCGAAGGTATGGCTGGTGGTGTCGGTCGGTCACCCATCCGCTGGTGCGGTGATGGACGCGGCGGACGCCAGACCTGCTGGTAACGCCCGCGCGTGTGGCGCCGATCGCTCTCCCCCGCACTATCCTTCCGAGCGCGACACCAACTTTGTGTTCCCGCTCATGCGTCAGGTACCGCTGCGACGTGACAGCATGCACTTTGCCTTGTAAAGTACTGGCTGCCCTTGCTGCACTTGCTGCCTTTGGTTGTAAAGCATGCACTTTGCCTTGTAAAGTACTGGCTGCCCTTGCTGCCCTTGCTACCTTTGGTTGTTGCATTAGGCTTATTGCTGGTTGGCATGCAAGTCACACTGCGTGGAGTCAAGGTGTGGCCCCGTGTACTGGAGGACGGGGACCTTGAGACCCTGCATATCGGATTTTGTGGTGGCTTTGAGCTTGCGCTGAGTCGTCATGCTGAGGAGCCCCGGTCTGATGCATATGGTCCTGCGCTGCCTGACATTGTGAGCATCGAGCACCTCCAGCATGGCGTGCCTCAGGCACGTGCATGCTTCCAGATGTGGGACGAAGCTGGTGCAAGTACGTTCTCATGGCCTCCACTGTAATTCTATGGACTCTACACATGTGTTGCTATTGCATGCAAGCAGAACATGTGTGCGTCTGTTCAATTGCAGGTAAAAGACTTGCGTGCCTGGACCTCGCTGGCGGAGCTAGCGGGTACATGAAGCCAGGCATGGTGTTGTTGCCTCCCATGCAGGCAACAGCCTGCCACTGCAACACCCATGGTGCCCATGACTTTGTGCAGCTGCCAGATAAGTAGGCAGGCTGTTTTGTGCTTGTGCTTGTGCTTGTTCTGGTGGACTGCCTCTGTTGGCAGTCTGCATGTGTCTTTGGACTTGTGCTGTACATATGTATGCTGTGTGTTGTACTGACAGTGTGAGGCATTTGGATCGGTTGACTGGGCAATGGAATTGCCCAGGGGGTGATGGGTTGCATGTAGTGAATGCTGCTAATGTGACGCAATGGCACACTGCATTACAGGGCATTGTCATGTATGCATGCACTACCAAGCTATGTCGGCATCACGAACATGGTCTAGCCATGCGTGCACGTCGAACGTATTGGCTTCCTCGTCGTCTGACGAGAACTGATCTGACTCTACCAACTGTGGTGGGTGGCTGCCAAAGTGATCGACATCCTCGTCTGCTTCCGCTTCTGAACTGCTGGTGTCCTCGTCTTCTGTGTCCTGCGCTGGTGGCTGAGTATTGGCTGGCACCTCCTGGGTTGGGGCCGGGATGCTGTGCGTGTTCTGGCAGTCCAGGCAACCACAGCCAGCACCACATTTGAGGCCGTTCTTCCTGCATTTGCACTGTCTTGTGGTGCACTTGTTCTTCTTGCAGTTGCAACCGTGCAACACGAGTTGGGCTCTGGTCTTGGCCGCGTGAATGGTCTCTTCAGTGTCCATCATTGCCTTGTACACTCCTTCTATGAGGGTATATCCGTATTGCGAAAGTGGGGGCTGTTGCAATACATTTGACAGCTTTGCAGCCACATGCCGACTACCCAAAGGCTCCTCTTTGCATGAAGCTTAAGTGCAGTAGGTGAGGGCATGTCTTCTCTTTGCTCTCGGCAGTCTTCTCCCATATGCCTTGGGCAATTGCATGCAGCCACTTATGAAGTGCTGGCAGGTCCCCAGTAGAGGTTGAAACTCCATTGGTGTCGTAGAAGATGTTGGCTGCACTGTTGTAGTTGGGGAACACGGCCTTGTGCTTGGCAAAGTACGCGCAGCCTATGAGGCGAAGCAGGACAGCTGTGCACTCGCTTTCATTCAGGTCAGAGCAGTTGGAGATAAACTCTGTCTCTCTCTTGAGCACATCCGTCCAATAATAGCTCTTGCTGATGCCAGCAAAGTAGCTGGTGTAGTCACACCCTATGCCTGCGAAGAAAAGCAATAGAAACTTGGCACGGATGTTGTGTGGATTGTGACGCAGCTGCGGTGTGCATGCCAGGTGTCTGTACAGGGCGGACAAGTCCAAGAAGGGAGCACGCGAAGTGCAATGGGAGTTGGTAGCCAGCTGGACGTATACTTGTCGCTCTGGTGATTGCCACTGCTCCAGGGCGGCCATGCCAATGATCGACACATCTGTGTCGGGTGAGTACACCAGGATACATGACCACCCGCACTTTAGAGCATGCAGCCAGACACGGCTGTCTGCTTCTGCATGGTTGCATAGGTATGCGTCACTCTCAAAGAACTGCAGACCGTGGGGGGTGAGTGCCACCACTCTGGCTTTGTCCTTGTATGCAGGGGAGTCAGAGCCTCCGGCAACAATGAATGTCTGGCCATGTCGGAGATAGGGTGACACCATCTCAGGTAAGTGGTCTGTCATCAGATTGCACAAATTGCGTTTCAAGTCAGCCAGCAGGTCCCTCCAGGACATGGGGACCTCGCTGTCTAGTGTCAATGTTCTGGTGGATCTCTGAGTGGCACCGTCTCTAAGTGCTTGCAGGCTGCTCTTTACTCCTGTTGCGTGTGTGGGGTCATCAAACACCACGTGGAGAGACTGAACGCTGGGGTTGAATAGGCTAGGGAGCAAGCATGTGCGGACTATCTGAAGCAGGTAGTCCCTCATGGTGACAACTCCGGTGCTGGGCCCTTTGTTAATCAGGAACATGCCTTCTGCTATAATGGCTTGTACACCATGTGGATGCCTGTGCACTTGAGATGGAAGGCATGACGCTGACAGTAGGCTGAGGAACCTGGCCTTGTCTCCCTTTCTCATGTCTCCATCTTCTGTGAATATGGCCATCGGGATCTCCTGATATAATGTCATGACAGCCTCCACTGGCGCTCCAGACTTCTTTAAGATGAGTGTCTTGGTCTTTTGCATGCGATGCAATGCTCTCCCTCTTTGCACAACTTGCTTCTTCACTTGCATGGTCTTGAGACCAAACCGGCGTCCTATGTTGACATCGGACATCTCATTGCAGTGCACTGCCGTAACGAAGAGGCAAAATTGGTCTTGACCAACAGCATAATGTTTGCCCAGGTCAGCTGCAGCTGAAGGAGTGGCTTCTCTGCCTGTCACTAGGTGCAGCAGTTGCTCCTGTAGGGTTACACTTAATACAGCTGCTGTTTCTAGTAGCTGCAAAATGGCTGCGACGTTGATTGCTGTTTTGTCGCTGGCCACCACAACGGTATCCTCTGGTGCGGCAGCTTCATCCTTGATGCGCAGCACATGCAATAGCCTTTTGAGCCCCAGCGCTCGATGGGAGATGTGAGCAGTTTTGCGGGTCAGGTAGTCTGGGTTGGGTCGAGTCAGTGTTCGTTTCAGATCCTTGTTGATCAAGCACTCATGTGCCTCATCTAAAGCCACATTGCTAGAGCCCTTGCCGGTGATACTGATAGTGAACGCCCCTTGCTGCAGGTGATGTAGCATGTCTGGAGGCATTTGCTGAATGTCCACCAGGTGCTGACTCATGAGGCGTTGGTAGTGTGGTCTGTCCCATGCGAAGGACAGTGGTGATAAGGTCTTGTACGAGGCCACACGTAGGTCCCATTGAGATGTCCGCAAGGCCAAGTACAGAGCAAGGTACGCTGCAGCATCACCTGTTGTGAAATTCCACCACAACGCCCATGTAGCATCAGTTTCTGCTCTCAGTGCTCCGTAAGCAAAAAACTCGGCGCAGTGTCGTGGATCATTGAGGTCGATGTCTTCAACACTGTTTATGCCCAACTTCTCCAGCGTATCCGGATGAGCCTGCATGAATATCTTCAGCTGATACCAGTAGATGCCTTCCCAGCATTGCAGCAGGTAAGCGTGCATGCGCTTCCAGTTGGAGCCTTCTGCTAACATGTTGCGTGCAGTGCTGGTAGGTATGCCAGCACAAACACACATCTCGTCCAATCCGGCATCCCAGTAGATCTTGAACAGCACTGGTAGTAGGTTGTAGAGTGCATGCCAGTCTCCTGGCAGAGGCAGGAGCCAGTCCCAGTAGCCAGGTTCGGTGTGCTTCAGGGTCTGCATGAGGCTGAAGGTCTTTTGGTCACCAGCCACTAACACCTTGCAGTTGGACAGATCTACACGAAGTCAGTTCACAACGCTTCTTTGCCTCCATCTTCACCAACTGCCTGATGTAAGCCAATGTTTTTGCTGACAACTCTGGATGCTCTGCCCTCGGCTCCTCCACGTTTTGGTGCACAACACCAAGCATACAGGCTGCGGGGTCCACCCAACTCCTCATCAGCAGCATTCCATGTCGTTTGGAGCCAGTGACAACAAAGAGGGCTGTCTGCAGTACGCGCCTGGCAGTGCGCACCAGATTGCACCGCTGATGGTGAGTCAGCTTGCACAGTGTCCCTACATCAGTCATCTTCACCGGCGCACAGCTGTGTAGCAGCTGCGCTGCAATGTATCTCACTGGTTCGGCTGGCAACTCACGGTGCGTTACAGGTCCAGCAACTTGCTTCAACAAGGCCATGTATTCCTCCTCCCGACCCACTTGCTGTTGCCAAGACACCCCGCCAGTTCCAGATGAGTCCTTCAATGCATCCAGTGCATCTTGAAGCCTATTGACTTCCATCTGCAACTTGTAGACTTGTGCTTGACTGCCTGCATCCTGCTGCTCAGCTCCCACCGCACGTGCATAGAATTCGTGAGCATCATTCCTTGCATCCGCGGCGTCACGTTGCAGCTCCTGCACGACCAACACCACACTCATTGCCTTGCACATTCCATCTGAGTGGGTACACCGCAATGCACCCACCTCAATGAGGCTGCCTTGGGCGCTATATTGTTGCTGCAGCTGGAGCACCGCTGCCTTGGCAATTGCTTCACTGCGCTCCAACTCAATGACCCTGGCTGCCATCTGATTGCCCCGTGACTCACCGTCTTCACCCAGCCTCGCAGACCTCTATTAGGGAAGTGCACTTCTGCATTTAGTACATGTCTTGTTGGCTGGCACAGCAATGTGCACACATGCACGTATGCAACTCACACCTGTTGGTTGCAGCGCTCAAGGTTCTGCAACTGATCAGCTAGGGCGCTGGCACGGTCCCAGGCTGCACCTCTGGCCACCCTCAACTCCTGGAATACCAATAGACAAGTAAACACCCTGCATGCCTTGTAGATGCAGTCTGCATCAGACCAACCTCAGCCCGATGGTGGCAGGATTGAAGCCCACGCCTCATCTCCAGAAGATCACCATTGCGCCCTGCCAATAGTCCAAGGAGGCAATCCACCTCAGCCTCAGTCTGCTCTCGGGCAAACACACTCTTCCAATGCAACTCCTCCACACTGGCGGTGTTGGTTGCTCGCACGCAGCTCTGCTTCCAGAGCTGCACCATAGGCTTGCAAACGCTCACACTCCTTGAGTAGTGACACTGACTCGCCAGAGTCATGCCTTTGCACAGGCTCGCTACTGTCGTGCCTTTGCTCGCCCTCTGGTAGGCTATCTGTAGACTGTTGCACTGTATGGCTTGGTGTGAAGTGGGCCCCTGCATGCCCCCCTCTATCGCTACTACTCTGCCATTCTCGCAAACGCAACTGCACCTCTACGTTTCCTCTTTCTGCAGCAGCTAATGCATTCCTCACATGGTCCAATTGCAGCAGCAGCCCACTCCTTTCGGACTCCCAAGCTGCCACCACATCCTATGCACCACAACTTGTTCATTACATTGCTGCATTATGTACCAGTACCACAGCTCAGGACACACCCCTTGCACAACACACTACAACACCAATTGCACAACACAACCCAACTTACTTCAGCGCACAACACTGCAGCACACACATGCATCACATTGCCACGCACTTAGAGGCTGACCTGCACTGAAGACAAGTTGTCCGCACTCAAGTTCATATTGAACACCGGCACACCGACATCAGCATTGGCAGCTGCAAAACCTAACGAAAGGCATAGAATTCAGTACAGAGTCTAACACACACACTATGGATAAGTATAAGGTCGCACATACGGTGCTCTCGGACCTCCAACGTAATTGGGGACTCGAGTATGAGTCGGTGCTCCCGTGTGTTGTGAGCCTTGGAACGTGCTGTTGTCACAGCTCTCACTAGGCTGCGAGGGCTGAGAAGGCTGCACGTTTGCATCATATGGCCTTGGTCCATGACTGCTGCCAACCCCACCCGGACGTCCTCCATTACCACCCAGTGTAGTTGGGTCCACATTCTCCTGATTGTCACTACGCCCATTCTAGCACATAACAGTTGTTAGTCACTGTGCACATGCGCTGAGCTGTCAACCGTCCTACTCACCACATAGGAGCTGCCGAGAGGAGGGCTGATGTATGGCGCTGATGCTCGCCGCTGCAGATCCTCCTGCAGTCCGGCTGCTCCAGGTGGACGCCATTCAGGATGTATACCCTACAGGCAAACCAGGGTTGACACATCAACCCACACAGACACACCAATCTCAACAAACACATACACCACTATTACCAATGCATAACAACACCCTCACCTGCAACATATGCAGAGTCCGCCTGTCAGACTGCAACCTCCAACAGCGACCAGACATAGCTACCGCGATCAGCACTTCGCTATCGTTGAGGCCATCAGACAGATTGAGATGGCTGCGCAGAGCCTCGATAACATCCTTGCGCTTGGCTCGATACTTTTTGGCAGAAGCGGCCTGGGCAATCCTCCGCTTCTTCTTCGCAGCTTCATCGCCAGGCGAAGAAGCCGTACCCTCAGCATTGCGCCCACGTGAGCGCCTACCAACATTAGCCTGCGAGGCCTCCCCCCCCCCGCTTTATATGCACGTGGTCACCATCACCGCCATGTGACGGCACCCCCATGCAGTCCGCGTGCTGCTCTTCGCCGTGCTCCTCTTGCTGGCTCTCGACATGCTCACCATTGTACTCCCCACCTACACTCACACCCTGACTACCCATACCCACAACCACTTGAAACCGCCACAACCACCCATACGCCTTCACCGCCGCCTGTGCCGCCCACTGCTACACACACCCCCCACAGCTGAGTGCACTCAAGCCGCAACAGCCAAATTGAAATTTCAGCACTTCGCGCCTCATTGCGCACGTGCACAACTGATGGAATCAACATCAGCCGACAGCGAACGGAAAAAAGGGTCCATGACCACCCCCATGACGCCGACAGCTATCGCCAAATGCCGACACAGTTCACTCGCGGTGACGGCGACAGCAAACGACACCGTTGCACACGGATGCCGCGGCATCACCCAAATTGACGCAGCGAAACCCCCTCGAGCCCCATGCCTGCCAACGTTATCGCGCTACCGATAACGCGCCTCTGGTCCAGATATATGTTCAAAAAACACTTCGGGTAGACATTTCTGTTAGTTACAAGAAATTTATATACGTCTCCGCCGGAAAATCAACGTAGCGCCTGGCATCACTTATGGACAAAGATACCTACGAAATTTGGTCGATTTACCCTGGTCACCGCGACATGTTCATTGACTATAACGTGAGAATGACTTTCCTATATCGGTCGTCAGTCGAAATATGACGACTTGCCGCGGCCAGAAGTCGCGCTGTTTTTTGGCGCGCAAGTTGCCGAGTAGTCGGCCGATGACGTGTCCCCATCACGAAAAATTTAGGTCGAGGTCCCTTAGTGATTGGTTATGGACCATCACACCCTTAGGGGGAGGAATGTTACGATTGTAGCATAAAGCCATGTGAAATCCTCAACCATCAGCGCCTTTTGCTGATGTAACCTAGTGGAAACCCCTCATTTTATAACAGTGATTAATCTCACGCACCATTCTTGTAATAGGTGTGAAGGCTGCAACGCGAGGCTTATCGCCGTAACATGCACCAGTAGCCTTACTTTAAATGAAACACATGTCACACGTGTGACAACCAGCGAAAGTGAATGATACACTTACGTTTATGAAAAAGTGACATGTAAGAATTTATATGGACAACAACACGTTTTGTGTGTACCAATAAATCACGAAAGCTTTATCGACGTGCTACTTTGTTTGGCAAGACACAGTGCTTGGCACGTAGTGCTGATTTACCATTAGTGAAATGGCAGTAAACTCCACGCAAGCATTGCGCTATGACTACGATTGAGCCTTGCTGTCACGCTGGGTGTTGGGGCTTTACACAAAGCCAGGTTTTATGTTCAATTGTATGGGCAACGATATCCGCTTATTTGACATCAACCACATCGCCCCTACAACGTGCTGATACCCTGGCTATACCCGGTCGTTGGTCTGATGTCAGTCATCCCTACGAGTTTGGCTTTACATTGACACTTGCACATACTATTGCCGAGCAGCAGCCCTCTCAACCTAGCTTAACCTAAGTTGGTTGTGGTTGTTGTACGTGGTAGAGCAACGGGGCCGTTGGAGCAACAAAGCAACACAGGCCGAAGATTGCATCAATAGGGGCGAGGAAGGCTAGGCAATAGACGAGACAAGACTATACCTAAGCTACGAGATGACTATGTGCATGCTACTTGCGGGTCTCAATGCTAGGTCGTAGCATGAGTCTTTGTGTATGAAAGTCCGCATTGTGCACTCTGCTTGGGCCCTTAGCCTAATTGATTGCCTGCTTGCGTGCCTTGTTGTGTGCACTACTGTTTGCCTTGCACGCGAGCACAAGTTCTTAAAATATGTGCCTCGCGCAGCTCCAATGTTTGTTATGCAATGCAGCAGGCAGGCAAGGACAACACGGCATGGAAAATCAGCACGAGCGGCGCAGCTACATGCGGAGCAGCGCAGTTTATGTGATGTCTGCTGGTTGGTCAAAGATTATGTACCTCTGATATCATGGTGTTGTCTGCTTACGAGGGCCCCTCTATAATACCCTATGCTTCACCCCAAAGTCTTCCGTGTTGTTGCGCTTGTGTGGCCAGCCACAAACACTCACTGGTTGGTACATGACAGTCGCATTGATAGTTGCGGATACAAGCGGCTGTAACGGAGCGCTACATGGCCCAACAGAAGATGCAACCGCAGCCGAGTGTTGCGTCAACATTGCATCAAACCCATCCC
This sequence comes from Chlorokybus atmophyticus, assembly GCA_009103225.1. Taxonomy (NCBI): domain Eukaryota; kingdom Viridiplantae; phylum Streptophyta; class Chlorokybophyceae; order Chlorokybales; family Chlorokybaceae; genus Chlorokybus; species Chlorokybus atmophyticus. The sequence continues at coordinate 1,300,041 of RHPI01001715.1, forward strand.
CCGTGTCGGTCAACCCCAACAGTTGACTTTGTTGGCGGAGGGCTCGTTGCTCATCAGTTGCTGGGGCATGTACAGTACAAAGTTGCAGATTTGCTGGTTGACTGCGTGCCTACGTGATTGATGATGTGTTCAGTTACTTCCACATTATGCGTAAACCCTGTTGGGTATAGCTCTCAGTCATCCATTGACAAGTCCTGGCGTCATACAGACTGCAAGCAAGTTGTGCGTTGATGAAAGCACAGCAGCAGGCTGCAAACCAAAGCAAACTGTACCATATATTCCTCAGTTTGCTCTACCATGACTGGGCCGTAACCTGCACCAAAAGGCTATCTACAATGTGTAACAGGCGACAAGAGTCTGGACTGAAGCTGGAGTACACACACACACACACACACAGACACCTGTGTATGTCTGTGTGTAAAGTAGGCACAAAGAACTTACGTAAAACACATTTGAAAAGGCAGGCAGCATATCTTCTCGATCACTGTCATGTAGCAACACCTATTATTGCCCCATGATGGAGAGAAGCAGGAGTAAGCGCAAGCTCCTGGAGGCCTGCGTGCTCGTAGTAGTAGAGAGCGCTGGAGAAAATACTCAAAGAAAAGAAAGTATCGAGGCCTTGACTGCTGTGCAGCGGACGATAGGTAGGCGACCTGCTGTGCAGCGGAGAGGATGTGCAGGTGTGTACAGCTGTGGCAGCTCCCATGGTGTCCAAGGAGGCGCAACCAAACTCTGTCATGGTGATGAACATTCTACACTTTGCATGGCGTGGCATGTGTGGAGGCCTGCCTTATTGGGTTTTTGTTCAGGCTGAACTCGCCAAGTGCTGTTGCGCTTGGTAGAGCCGTGAAGTTGAAGGCAGCTGAAAGCTCAGAACCTCATCAAAGGGCTGCGGCAGGTAAGAGCTGTGCAGCCACTCCTCAAACATCAGCCGCTCATTAGGGAGCTCAGTGTTTCCGCACGGCAGCGACGCTGATGATGAGAAGGAGTTGAACGATGATGATGATGATGAAAACATTGCTGATAGCAAGGAGGCATTGGACACGCTCTGCTCCGTCACCATCGGGAAGATGTTCAACGAGTCGTCCATCCCTAGAGGAAATGCCAATTGCATAGAAGCTGGCGGGGGCGTGGCGGACTTCACTTGAGGTGAGGATGTCGAGGAATGGTTGTTGATGCACATGGTGTGCAGCTGGTCGGCAAAGCTTGATGCGCTGCTGTTCGATGTTGCAGTGTTCCAGTATGATGTTGTCTCGGCTTGCATACTTGGAAACTTCAGCTCTGGTAAGTTGTCATATGCGGGCGGCAGGCCCACCACAGACTCCAGCATCTGGTCGCGGCTTGAATGATTGAAGCTGGGCAGCAAGTCCAGTGTCGCCGTGCAGTTAGCCTGGTTGTGTTGATGATGGTGGTGGACGTCTTGCGCAGATACGCGCAAGGCGGATGTGAAAGACGGGCCAGTCAGGTCGCTCGATGACGATATTGTTGTGGTGGGTGTTTGCGAACCTGCGTGTCATTGCTGTGTCAGACCATGCCAAACAGAACAAGCACATGCAGCAGCAGCTATCACCCAGGCTCGATATAGAGTTTGTAGTTGAACAGCACAACAATCACCTGAAAGCTCTCCTTCTTGGTAATTGACATTTGGCGTGGCAGTCTCCCTCTTCAGGCCCCGGTGGTGCTTGCCATGCTGCGACAGGTGGGGAAAGCGCCTGCGTAGGCTGGAGTTCCAGTGGTTTTTGATGGCGTTGTCGGTGCGTCCGGGGATGAGGCGCGCGATGGACGCCCACTTGTTGCCGTGTTCAATGTGAGCAGCGAGGATGGCCGCGTCCTCCGCCTCTGTGAATGGCGTCTTGAGCACGGCTGGGTTCAACTGGTTGCACCATCTGCGCGCACACGCACTCTCAAACCTTGAACATGGTGCATGGTGGACGCATGCACAACTCACAAACAATCGCACAATAGGAGACAAGTAAGCAGTTCCGTTGCTGCAACGTGCATGTACCTGAGGCGACAAGACTTGCCCGACCGCCCTCTTATCCCATGTGAGATGAGCGACCAGTTTTGAGGGCCAAACTTGAGCACCAGAGACCTCAAGAGCTGGTCTTCCTGCAGTTCACACAGCAGAGAGCAGACTGTTAAGGCAAATAACAACTTTCTCATGCTCGCTGACCGACACTAGTGGCCACAACTGACCACAACAATCCAACGCATTCGCTGCTGAGTGCACTGTTCCCATGCGTATGCAGCAACCCACAACGCTGCCAACAACAGGCAAGGGCAGTCGGCTTTTGCTTGAAGGCTTTAGGCCATGGCGAACGACAAGCACACATGGAAGCCCTCTAAACAAACCCTGGCAGCTTGGCACACGGCAAAATCAAGCAGCCAGCAGCAGCTGGACAATGCTCGTTAGCAGAGCAACACTTAATACGCTCAGCTGCACATGCGCTTGTCGCCAGTTTCATTTACAGCAGCAGTTCAAAGCACAGTATAGCAACAGTATCAAGGACAATAACAGCAAGATCATGTGCTAGCATAGCAGTAGGTAGAGCAGCTTAGCAGAGAGGCGAGACGGCACACGCAGTGTCTGCGCACTGCTCTCACCTCTGGACTCCAAGGGCCTTTAATCACCATGGTTTGCGAGCCTCTGCCGCTGCCAGACGGGACTCTGCACATTGTCACTGATGCCACTGTAACGACAACTCCAGCTGAACGTTGGTCTCCTCTGTCGCCGCCTCCGCCTCCGCCTCTTCCTCCTTCTCCGCCGTCGCCGCCGCAGTGTTGTGCGCGCGCTGAGTGTTGCAATGAACTGCTCTGCTCAGGGCTAACGCCCAAGCAAAAATATCCTTGGCTTTCCCCTTTTACTTTTACGTTAGAGATTTCCTGGTCTGGGTCCCGGGGTCATATGCCAAAGTATTTGTCAATCTTGAAAGTCTTTGACAGTTGATTGTCTGGCGCGTGCGCGCCTTTGCAAGCCTGCCTTAGCCATTGGTAGCATGATTGGTAAGGGCGCCAATTAGTTCCTCTGTAGGACTTGGAACTTTATACAGCATGGTCACAATGACACTGTTGATGGGAAGGCGCATTTAAAGTTTGAAACTCTCGTCGCGTGCCTTGGTCTCTAGGCATGCATGGCGGGTCGCGAAGTTGGCAGGCTCGACGCTGACATGCTGTCAGTAGCAGCGTTACCAATGATAACTTATCATCTTTGGCCATCCGGGGGAGGGGACAAGCGGACAAAAACGCTCGTCGTATACTTCTGCCGCGGCAAATCTGGACATGCGCTTCTCATGCGATGACAGGATACGACGGGCTGATTCATCATTGACAACGTTATATAGTGGATCTCGTGCACGTCGGCGGGGACCGCCACACTCGATGAGAACGATCATTGCTCCGTGCGGTTATGATCGTAATGATCGTACTGCTGACAATTCGAGTCCGAGTTGGCACCCAACCGCGCGGCGATTGGTTGAAACGACCGGTTGTGTCACCAACCGGGTCCAACGTCTTTCCGTGCGGGCCTATTCGTTGGGTCCTGTCATGATGTGCGACGGCCGGTTACGCCCCGGCAACTGCCCGCTTTATTCCGATAAGCTTGAGATATTTGCAAAAAGGGCATTAGAGTACCTGCTCCACGCGCACACGTAACGGCAACATAGCCTCTGCGCTTGCCTGAAAGAGCGCCGAGACAGTTCAAGAGCGCTGCATTGCCTGTAGATCCAGCCAATACACATGCTGTCACAGCAAAGCTATGCATTAGGTTTGCAATGACATGACACCACTGCGCTGAGTTACACCACTGGGCAGTGGCACTGCCCTAGCCTAGGGCCCTAGGCATTAAGTGTGGTCTCAGCGGTGGGTCGAGCCTATCCAATGACACGGTTCAACAATAGACGCTGTTACACGATGCTACTGGCCTCCTGTAATTGTGGCCAATGCATGGTATCGTAAGCCAATGCGCATGCCATTCTGTACGAATTGAGTCCAGCACTGATGTGAGAACTTCATGCATGATAACTGACAGCTGAGTGTAGGCGCGGCCGATCGATGTGATCTGACTGACTTCGAGCTGGTGCCGTACTATAAGGGACAAGCCCTACTGTAAGCCGCCTATGCGACCTGTCAGTGTGTAGTTTTGGTAACCGCCACAGCGCTGGCGTGCTTGACGACGAACAACGCACGACATGCCGACCTGGAACGTCAGCAGGTCGTTGTCAGAATGTGACATCTTTAATGTCACAGCATGCCCTTCCATATAGGAAACGGTGATCCTCTACAGTGGTAACAACGCGTACCGGTATATTGCTACTGTAATACAGTCTAAAGTTGATAAGTGCATTTTCGATTAGTGCATGTCCGCGTTTAGTATAAATATGGCCATCACCGACGTCTTCAGGGCTAACACCTGCGCGTAAGAGCATGATAGGTGCCTTTGATGAGATGCCTAACCTTTGATGCGTCCATGCATTTATGAAGGTAGATTACGCTTGAATTACATATATATAGGCTACGGTTCAAGCGTACTGTATCTACGGTAGACCTGTGCCCTTCCGGACGGAAGTCAACTTCCCTTACAAAAGCTTTCGGCATTTTCCGAAAAGTGCTCACAACTAGTATTTCCCGTCCGTTAATCTACGGATTTATCATTCGTTGACGGAAGCCTTCGTGGGATATCCACAGAAGGTTCCATTAATTAAGTCATTACCGTACAAGTGAGCTATATGTATAAATACACACTAGTATGTAAACCCGTGACCTATGCTTACTTTCATTATTGGCATAAATAAAATGGTCACAGCACGGGTATCAGGACAGAATGTGACACACCAATACCATTACGCTAAATGCATCATTGCAATGAACATGCATGTATATTGCTTTTGCGATATCACATGAATAGCATATCACACAATCAACCATGCTATGACCGTATATTCAAATTATTCATTCTCTTTGTGCATACATTTTGCTAATAGCATGTGCAATGCAAACAACACCGCATTACACATTGAAAGCAAACAGTATCATACATGAATCTTTGTATGCATCACTATATCATCTAGACAACTGGCAACGACTTCATTTTTTTAATCCATATATACCCCAACCAACTTCGCTTCCCAACACATAGCGACTTTCAATATACTGATTGATATCATTAACAATTGGCCCCATATAAGTGTTATCGGCTACGACTGGCACAATATACATTATAACATGTGTTTTGTACATGTATTCTTACTAATACTTAATGCAAGACACTATGCCCCAATGTACTATTAGTTGTGAGCTATCTTCGTTGCTTGCCAAAACCATCACGGCCTGCTACGTTGAGTGGGCGACGCCATCACAGGTACCACAGCCTGCATGCAAAAGCGATAATGAGTGAACCATGGGAGGCTGTCGGCATGCATCGACTAAAAAAGCACACACACATATGCAGTGGTTGCACACGCACCAACACACACACATGTGCTAACTACTCTCTCTCTGTATATATATACATATATATCTCCACACACTTATGAGTTTGCAAAGCATACACGCATACACACGCATACATGCAGTGACTGATTGACTGCACATGCACGCACGCGCACTGATTGCACCAGCACACACACAACGCAAGCAATGAGAATATTACTCACCTGACTGGTAGGGTTGGAAGGCGGGTGGGGTTGCGCAACTGCGTGAGACTACCACCGTTGGACCTGCCTGCACCAGCAACAGTCCATATAGATAGATACACTGAACACACCCACACCCATCCACCCACACACACACATGGCCACTCACACGCACGCACGCACGCACGTGCACACGTTGCAGCAGCACACACAACAACACGCACGCAACCTTGACACAGACAACCTCAACACATACAGCCTATACACCAACCTGAGGGTGGGGGGAGTTGCCGTCGCTGCAACTGTGCTGGCAGAGTGCCGCCTAAGGAGGAGGGGGCTGCCGCTGGTGGTGAGGAGGAGGAGGGGCGCTGCTATGGTAGGGGCGATTGAGAGTGGAGGGATCTGATGCTGGAAGGGGTGCCGCCAGTTGCCGGCGGCGCCTGTGGCCAAAGTGGCAGTTAGAAGAGAGAGAGAGAGAGAGAGAGAGAGAGAGAGAGAGAGAGAGAGAGAGAGAGAGAGAGAGAGAGAGAGAGAGAGNGAGAGAGAGAGAGAGAGAGAGAGAGAGAGAGAGAGAGAGAGAGAGAGAGAGAGAGAGAGAGAGAGAGAGAGAGAGAGAGAGAGAGAGAGAGAGAGAGAGAGAGAGAGAGAGAGAGAGAGAGAGAGAGAGAGAGAGAGAGAGAGAGAGAGAGAGAGAGAGAGAGAGAGAGAGAGAGAGAGAGAGAGAGAGAGAGAGAGAGAGAGAGAGAGAGAGAGAGAGAGAGAGAGAGAGAGAGAGAGAGAGAGAGAGAGAGAGAGAGAGAGAGAGAGAGAGAGAGAGAGAGAGAGAGAGAGAGAGAGAGAGAGAGAGAGAGAGAGAGAGAGAGAGAGAGAGAGAGAGAGAGAGAGAGAGAGAGAGAGAGAGAGAGAGAGAGAGAGAGAGAGAGAGAGAGAGAGAGAGAGAGAGAGAGAGAGAGAGAGAGAGAGAGAGAGAGAGAGAGAGAGAGAGAGAGAGAGAGAGAGAGAGAGAGAGAGAGCGCGAGAGCGAGAAGGGCAGGCACCACAACCAACCTGCTGGAAGGGCGTTGCCGTCGCTGCTTGGAGGGTAGGAGGCGGGTGAGCTGCTGCCAAGAGGGGCGCTGCCGCCGCGCAGCAGTACCTGTCACTGCTGCGCAGCTCCGTTTATTATTTACGGCGTTGGCAGCCTCACAATTATTTAGACATCCGCCATTGTGCCGTTGCAACGGGCCGCGGGGTCACCGCGGCGCGCTGCAGCTTGCAGGCCAGCGCCGAAGTGAGCGGCGGAGCGTATTGTAAACAGTAGCATGCATTGACTTGCATACTGACATTGCGTCGCACAGGTGCAAAACAGCCGCGACGCGGGGGCGGGCAATGTTTTGGCTGTTGACCATGTTTGATGATGCAATAACTATAGCATCTAATCAATTAGCGTTACATGATAGAGTGGATCAGTTAGAACGAGGGTGAGTAGTGGCGGCATGTCTGTGGGGTATAGGGCCTGCCCCGACCTCATACCGCTAAAAACGCGGCCAATTTAACCACTAACTGTGTTACAATTGCACCAAATCACTAGCGATTTTGAATCGCCGTTGGCAAGCAGTTACCGCCGAGATAGTTTTCAGCATCTTTTATGCATCTCTGCAATGATGGCCAGTTCGCTGCCTTTTTCAGCAACGGCTGTTGTCACCGTTGCGATCCCATTTGATCAAATTCATGCGTGACCAAATGGTGGCCTAAGGATTCAATTTTTCATTTAGTTGAATCTTAACGTTAAGGTAATTCAGGTTAGCATTATTGTGATGGTTGTAACCTTGGCATTACTAGATATTTTAGCATGTACCGTGGCGTGAACGTTACGTTGAGTATTAAGTTTTGTAACACTTAACTGCAGGTTGCTAGCCATATTGCACCATATTGCAGTATATGTGCTTCATTTCGCAACATGTGTGCTTCATATTGCAACACATCAAAGACATTGTGCATGTGGACTTTGCTTCAGTGCACTCCCTAATTGCCGGACTCTGCCAAGATGGCTCTTTTGGATGGTCAACAGCCGAACAAACGATCAACATGTATCAATGTATTTTTATTTATTAATATTAATATTGTAACACATAAGATTGATCAACATGCAGCCATAAGCGGCGACGTATGCAGAACTGTGCTTATAATTTTACATTTCTTGGCATGCGTTTAAGCAATTGGATGTGCTTTGGACGGTCACGATCGTATTAAAGCAGATCTAACGGTGTAACGCTTGTACTCGCCGCCTAGCCAATGAGAAGCAGGCGAGCCGCACATACTGCCGCGCAGCCCGGCAGTCGCGGGTGCCGTGTGATGGCCCTGATGCGCGGGATGTGTGATGTAGGTTGAATGCCGGCCGGCCGGCCGACAGGCCGACAGCAACCGGTCGTAAACATGCTGGAGAAAACCATGTCCAAACTTATCACTGGGTATGCTGAGCTGCTAGCAAGCTTGGGTGTGCATGAACGTATATCCCTCGTGCTTTTTTTCCTGTTACACAACACAAGGTTCTTTGAACTTTACTCACTCTCTGTGTTATACAAGTGTACTTTATTTCCTTGCAAGTCACATGGTACATCCACATGCCGGCCGGCCGACAGGCCGGCCGGCCCGACCAAACAGCCGCACCACTCGTTTGCCCCTCTGTACACACACAGTTCTTATTATAAATTGCAGGATGAGGGATGTATATGCTGATAGTAGGTATGTAATGAGCTTATGTCAAGGTATAATATGCATGTTGGCTGCTTATATGAAACAGTTTTCGTGACTTTTCGTGCTGTTATGGTCATTTTAGGCACTTCAAAAAGGCACACAACATATATAAGCAGAAAAGCGTTGAACTTCCGTCAATTCCGAAATGCTTCCCTTCTCGAGCGAAAGTAATAGGAAGTCTATGTTCAAACTCACGGAATGACCCAGGTGTAATTTACCGTTGTAAACATGATAACGCAACTCGAAATTAGGTATAATTAATAGATGCATTGATTATGCATTTTTGCCAAGCCGTAATGTACATAGAATATACTGCGTTGCTGATCATGTTATGGTACCAGTCTATTTGCCATTAGGCCACCAGCACATGATTACTTGCATTATGGTTGAAACTATAGTTATGGGTGGCTCCGATCACTAGGCTATAGTAGCAAAACCACGAGTGAGGTTTGTCACAATTTATCTATAATTGTAACAGCACCACCGTCGCCGGTGATGCCCCTTCAATCCTCTACCCCAACACCCACACCGCCTATGACAAGCCTTTCAACGGCGTGGCCGCCACTGAGCAGAGCACTGAAAAGTTCCCACATCAGTTTGATGTCACCTTCTATATCAAGAGTATATCAAATATATACCTCTCGATAATTAACTCACAACTAGACATCAACCCTACAGATAGGGTAGTTATGAAATCTAGAGTGAGCCAATCACAGCTCAGATAAGGTACCTATCGATAAGGTACCTATCGAAAGATACCTATCGTAAAGTACCTAACGAGATAGTGATCACATTTTATCAAATGTGACACTAAATAGGCTTGAATAAGCGGTTCTACACCCATTGGGACTTATTTAAGCTATGATAAAGCATTGTAGCCTTTACATAAGCGAGGAACCGTAGAAAAGAGGTATAAATAAGCATATTTAGATACATATTCATACAGAATGTGATATTTAGGTAGCAATAATACCCCTATTATTATTGCTCCCGTTACATTCCCCCCAACTTAGGTTTTCAACGTCCTCGTTGAACTCAAGTTTATCAGGCTTGATTTCGAGTAATTGTAACCAGTGAGATAGCAGGAAATGACAGGGTGGTAACGAAACTGCACTGCCAGTCTGTCATAAAACCAAGCCCACAGTTTATGGGACAGGACGTGAATCCCAATAAGCTTGAAGCAACTCGCGGCAGTGCGCAAGATGCTTGTCGGGCTCCCAACTGTTATGTTCTGGGCCATACCCTTTCCATTTTACCAAATAGCGAGTTGCGCGTCCTCGACTATGGTTAGGAGCCACATAGTGGCGAAGCATTTCTTCTAGTGTTTAATTTGCTCGCTCAGTTTGTCCATCCGTTTGCGGGTGGAAAGCAGTCGACATGCTTTGTTTTACCCCCAAGAATTCACAGACTTCTCTCTAAAAACTTGGAGACAAATCGAGGGTATCACGATCTGTGATAAGCTCACGCGGTACACCGTGAACTCAAATAAATGTGCCAAGTCCCGTGCACTCACAGTTGTGCAACACGGGGCAAAATGCACCATTTTGGTCAAACGATCGACAAAAACCACGATAGCAGTATATTTGGCTGCTGTTTCAGGTAGGTTAGTAATTAAATCCACACTAACACTATCCCACTTTTGTTCTGGGAATACCAATGGTTTAAGCAATCCCGCTTGTTTTTGTCGTAGTGGCTTATTACGTTGACACACGTCACATGTGCGAACATATTGATCCACATCAGCTGACATTGACGGCCACCAGTATAACTGTTGCGCAACTTTGAGTGTTTTGTGTTTCCCCAAATGCCTAGCATACGGCGGGTTATGCACTGAATGTAAGCATTGCTTACGCAAGTCGCCCGAGTTGGGAATTGCCAACTGCTTCCCTTTATACCACAGATTGCTGACAGCAGTAAGCTGTTGCAAGTTGGTTTGACTGCTAAACCAATCATCTGAGTTATAACCTGTGGACACTTCCTTTAGGAAAGGATCTTCAGGCTGTTGCACATTACGCGTACTTCGAGAGCGCCTAAGTGCCAAAAGAGCAGGGCTACGACTTAGTGGATCCGCCATATTGGTGCGACCCGGACTGTATTGCCAAGTGAAAGTGAAACCAGAAATGAATTCATTCCACCTAGCTTGCCGCCTCGACAGGTTCTGTTGAGTATGAAAGAATGTGAGCGGTTTGTGATCAGTAATCACTGAATACTCCACACCTTCCAAGTAGCAACGCCATGTGCGCAGCGCGTGCACCACCCCAAGCAATTCCTGCTCAGTGGTTGTGTAATTATATTCAGCAGCAATGAACTTTCTGCTTTCATATGCACATGGTATGTCATCCTGTAGAAGGACTGCCCCACACCCAATGGTGGAAGCATCACTGATCACCACAAAAGGCTTGGTGTGGTCGGGGAAGGCTAACACAGGGGCTTGTGTTAATGCATTTTTAATGCGTGTAAAAGCAACCTCGTGTGCCTCCGTCCACACAAATTTAACATCTTTTCTGAGTAAAGATGTTAAAGGATTTGCCATGCTAGAATATGCTCGCATGAACTTGCGGAAATAATTGGCTAGCTTTAAGAAAGCACGTAACTGATGTACATCCTTGGGTGGTGGCCAATCCTTCACCGCACACACCTTTTGAGAATTTGGTTCAATCCTTCTTTGCCAATCGCATGCCCTAAAAAGGGTAGTTCATCCTTTGCAAAGTTGCATTTGGACAGGTTGGCATAGAATTTGTGTTCGTAACTTAGCTAGAACCAATACCACATGCTTGTGGTGTTCCTCCCGGGTTTTGCTGAACACAATAATGTCGTCAAGATATACCAGCACAAACTTGTACAATTCATTAGCAAATACCGCGTTCACTGCTATCTGAGATGTAGCTGGTGTATTTGTTAACACAAATGGTAACACTTTATACTCAAAGTGTCCTAATGGGGTGCGAAATGCAGTTTTTTGTGTATCTGACGGGTGGATTTTGATTTGATGATAACCACTGGTCAAATCCAGTGTGCTGAACACTGTTGCACCTGACAGCGTATTAAACAAATCATCAATCCGAGGCAAAGGGTATTTGTTTTTCACAGTTACCTTGTTTAACGCACAGTAATCAGTACACATGCGCAGCTTGCCATTCTTTTGGGCACAAACAAAATTGGTGCACCAAAAGAAGATATGCTCTTTGTTATCAATCCTTTGTCCAATAACTCTTTGTGCTGTTTTTCCATTTCCGCGTGTTCTAAGGGACTTAGCCTATAGATAGGCCGCCAAGGTGGCTTTGCCCCCTCTTCCAACGAAATGGTATGATGTATGTTTCTATCAGGAGGCAACTCCGGGAGTTCATCCTGAAATACATCTGCGTATTGTTCCGTAAGTGATTGCACCACAGGGTCAGTTACGGCCTGTTCAACAAGTGTCTCTACCTGTTGTAAGTGCATCAGATATACTTCCTCACGTTTACGCATGCAACGTTTCGATTGCATAGCAGAGAGGAGCGGAACATTGTCGCGAGAAACACGTGCGAGTATAGGTGCAGTTAATGTCACCTTACGTTTACCCTTACGAAGGGTGCACGTATTTGCTCGAGAGTCCAATTGCAAACCTGCTTTGGTGTGCCACTGTTCACCCAAAACAACATCCACTCCGGGGATGCCTATATCCACCACGATGAAAGTTGGTCGAGTCATATGGCTGTCAATAATAAAACGCCCCTTCACCTCCCCAATTGCATTGAGGGTGGAACCAGCAGCACGTACATACGACGTGACTGGTGTGAAAGGTATGTTATTATGTTTCACCCAAGCATGTTTAATAAAGTTAGGGTTTGCACCAGTATCAATGCTGTACATGGTGTGCCCATAAGTTGACTCTCAAATCTTCATTTGAGTGGCACTGAGTGACCATCAAATGTAGCCAATGTCGGAGTGCCGTAATTGGTAGCAGGCTTGATAAAGATCACTTGTAACAGTGAAGTTCCTGTATCTTTGCGTGAGAGTTGCATAATTACTTCTCCCCCTTTTAACAATCGCGACCACGGGCCATGATATCGAGGGATAACTACACATGCAGTGACAGCATGTTGTAATTGCAACTCGTGTAAGTGCTTAACAGCAATTACCAATTCAGAGAATGGAATATCGTTTAAAACACAACCGTTTGCATTTGTCAACACAGGTGGTGTGCTCACATCAGTCCATACATCTGATATATCACAAAAAGAGGAAACTTTATCAAGAAGTACAGAGTTTTTAAAGTCGTTCTGCTCGACCAAGCTACCAACCACGGACAACTCCTATTTCTCGTCCCTCTGCTGCTTGGCCTTCTGTGCATTCTGCTTCGCATAGCACTTGGCCTCCCCATGACCTGGCTTCTTGCAGAAGCTGCAAGTGATGGTGGATTGTACCGCGTTGTAAGGGCCAGCAGGCTGAGATGTTTTCGCCTTTTTAACAAAGAGTTTGTTGTCAGTGGCCGGGCGCTTTGCAGCTGAAGTCGGGGCTGCCTCTTTTATTGTGGTTTGCATGTTTGCGTGAGAACGCTTCACACTATCCACAGCAGCAACCATCTGCATCAGCATTGGTAAATCCGTCGAGCCCCATTCTTGCAAACTGGCGGGGTTGACGGCCACATGCTGAACGAGATCTGTGTCCGAGCCACGCCTGAAAATATCCAGCTGATCAGCATCACTGATGGGTAATTTGCCAGCATTAATCTTGTCTCTGACAAAAGACTGAAAATCCTGGATACATTGCTGAACCGGACGCCCGTTCTGACGCATATTGTGCAGCTAGTTGCGAGCAACCTGGGCAGGATCTGCGCCACCATAGCGCTGCTCCATAAAAGAGCACAACTGATTCACTTCCCGCCCGAGGTTCGTATCCCTTTGCTTACGGCGGTACCACTCTGCCAGAGCATCATTTGGGATCAGCAACTCAGCTACACGCAACTTCCCCTCCTCACAAAATGTAACAGCCTGGACCCTTTCCATATTTTAGTGCATGTATAATATGTGTTTTACCCTTTTCTGGCTTAATAAAGGGTTTTGTAAGGCTTTATTGGGCCCTTCTGGCGCCGGCTCTACTGCAGGGCGCGACTTCGCTTTCGCCAGAAGCTGCCAACCTGCGACGTGCTTGCCGCCGAGCCAATAGCGACGTGACTGCCGCGGCATGTGACGTCACACCTGACTAGACTGTGCCAGGTGACGCGGACTTCGCAGTCAGCGACCTGCTGTGCAGTACCTTACGATGCGGAGTGCACAGTCAGCTGCCGCGCGAAAGGTACCCGATGCGAGGGGCAGCAGCCTGCACTTATACTGTCCTTTGGATTTTGTAAATCATGAACAAAATGCCTGGTTATTAACCTACTTAGTTTTGGTGCTGGTATAAATAGGAAAACCCTGTGTAATACAACCAACTTTACTTTCTGCTCTCTGCTGTGAGTATACTGGTGTATGCTTGAGAGAGGCGTGATCCAAGGTACACTGCTGCGTTCTTGCTTGATGTGAGAAGTAGTAGTGTTCGTGTGCGCGCTTAACGCATGCGTATGCGCGAGGGAAGGCAAGGTTCCGGTGTGAAGACTGTGCTCAGTGTGCACACATGTGTTGTATGACTTGTGTGCTGTGTATGTGAGCACGAGCATCGTTACAGTGGTATCGGAGCCCTTTGAGTGGTTGGCTTTCTTGTTTTAAGGGGATATTGACTATCTCTTTGGTGTGTGAGGTATTTTTTTGTTTATGGACGCTACCAGGATGATGCACGTGTTGTGGAGCTTCAGCAAGTGCTGGTGGCTGCTCATGAGGAGCTGCAACGTGTCCAAGCATCTGCCCAAGCTCAAGCGGCACAATTTCAACAAGCCATGGCGCAGGCTCGCGCGTCCGCGTCCGTTACAGCTCCTGTGGTTGCTCTATCAGCCTCTCGTCATGTGAAGCTACCAAAACCAAAGTCATTCAAGGGTCAAAGGGACGGTGACTGTGTCGACGAGTGGGTGTTTGCCGTTTTGACATGGTTGAAGCTCACCGAGGTACCCATACATCTTCATGTCGATGTGGCTGCTACTTTCTTTGAGGAAGCTGCACTTGTGTGGTGGCGTCATCGTTGTGCTCATGTGGAAGCTGGTCTTGAGGTTCCTTTCACTACCGTGGCTGAGCTGGCTGCTGAGGTGAAGAAACAGTTCGAACCGGTGGAGAGTGTGAAGACGGCACGCGACCAACTCTCTACACTTGTGCAATCGCAGTCCGTGATGGTTTATACCTCTGCGTTTCAGCGTCTTGTGCTCTCCGCACCCAACATGACTGAGGAGGAGTAGCTAGACCGCTACACGCGCGGGTTGAAGACTCTTTGTCGCAAGGAAGTTGAGCTTCGTGACGCGAAGATTCTCGCGGAGGCCATTCGCATTGCCGAGCGTACGGACGTGTTGTACTTCAAGGGGAGTGCCAAATACGCTGATCGTGGACACTTCAATCAGTCTCATGGAGGTTCGTATCACTCGTACGCATCTGTTGGGGCTGGTTCGGGAGCTGTAGCAGCTCATGGGGCTGGCTCGGGGCCAATTCCAATGGAGTTGGGTGCTCTCCATGTCTCCAAGAAGGGGACAAGGGGTCGAGAAGATTCCAAGGCAGCTCAAAAGTGTTGAGAGTGCTCTTCCGCTGATCATGTGCGCTCTAGCTGCCCCGTCTTTAAAGCAAAGTCTGCTGCACATGCCCGCAACGCTCGCGGCGGTGGACGCGTGAACATGGTGGAGGAGGATATGTTACAGCCGGGAAACGGCTCACCTCAATAGCTAAAGAGGCTCCTGCTGGGGTGGTGATGCAGCCTCACTATGATGTTGAAGGTCCAGCGGCTGGCGTGGAAGCATTGTTGACGGTTGGCGGCATGTGCGCAACGGCAACGCAAAGCGGTATGGTTCGTGTGCCCGATAAGGCGAGGCAGCTGTTTGGAGTCATGGCTCTGATCCGAAAGGGCAATGGGCCTTGGATGGAGTGTAAGATGCTAGTGGATTGTGGCACGAACAGCAACTTTATGAGTCGTGAGGTTGCGCGTCGGCACAAGTGGCTGTCATGGGCAAATGCTGGCTCGGTGGCTCTAGCGGACGGCTATGCGCCAGTAGGAGGAGCTTCTAAGCAAAGCAATGAGCTTCAGATGCATGTGGGGATGATGAAGGATCGCCTACGCTTTTGCTGCATCGAGCTGAACAATGGCTTTGATGGCATTTTGGGGCTGCCTTGGCTTTGGACACATAACCCCGTTATTGATGAGAGGAAGAGCGTGCTCGCTGCTCCGGAAGCCGGTGGTGAGGTTTTAGTGTGCTTCAATGCTTCAATGCAAGGCGAGTGTGTGGTTCAAGAGCGTGTCAGCTGCGTCGAGGCTACTAGCAATGTGCTGCATACGCGTGACGCGCACGACACGAAGGCACGCCAGCAAGCTGTACCACAACATGCTTCTAGCTCAAGGGGAGAGGTTCCGGAGCTGGTGTCACGAGTTTCTAAGACCGAGATGGAGCAGATCTGATCCGGGAACGACGTGAAGGATGCATGGCTGTGCATGGTGCGTGAGACACCTCCCAAGTCGGACTTGGAGCTGGTCGGCACTGTTTCGGAGAGTTCGGAGGACCCCGAGGTGCAGAAGTTGCTTGAGGAGTTCAAAGACGTCATGGTGGATGGGCTACCAGCTGGTCTGCCACCCACGCGAAGTGTTGATCACCGTGTGGAGCTGATAGAGGGCGTGCACAAGCCGCCGTACAGACCGGTGTACAAATTGTCTCCGGCTGAGCTCGAAGAGGCGAGGAACCAAGTCGAGAACCTTCTACAACGTGGGTACATCAGGCACAGCAAGTCTCCGTACGGTGCACCTATCCTATCTGTACGTAAGAAGAGCGGAGCCTTGCGCATGTGCATCGACTATCGGCCACTCAACAACATCACCAAGAAGAATGTGTTCCCTTTGCCACGCATTGATGAGTTGTTGGAGCAGCTCGAGGGTTCTTCTCAAGCTTGGACCTAGCTGGTGGCTACCACCAGATCCGTGTTGCACCTGAAGACGTTGAGAATACGGCTTTCAACACTCGCTACGGCCACTACGAGTGGTTGGTGATGTCCTTTGGCATGACAAACGCTCCGGCAACCTTTCAAACCTTGATGAATGAGATCTTTGCTGATCTGATTGGCAAGGGTGTGCTAGTGTACCTCGACGACATCCTTGTGTACATGAAGAGCAAGAGGGAGCACGTGGTGTTGCTACGCAAGGTGATGCAGTGTTTACGTCTACACAAGTTGTTTGCTCAGCTCAACAAGTGCCGCTTCTTGCTTGAGAAGGTAGATTACCTTGGCCACATTGTATCTAAGCAAGGAATTAAGGCGGACCCGAATAATATTGCCGCGATGCGCAATTGGGCTACTCCGAATGACGTGAAGGGGGTCATGTCGTTCCTAGGGCTTGCCGGCTACTATCGCAAGTTTGTGAAGGGCTTCTCGCACTTGGCGGCACCATTGACGGCGTTGCTAAGAAAGGGGGTGGCTTGGAGCTGGTCGGAGGCTGCAATAAAGGCATTTTCTGACTTGAAAGCGGCCCTAACAACGGCTCCCGTGCTGCTGCATCCTAACATGCAATTGCCTTTCGTGGTGGCGTGCGATGCGTCCAACAAGGCCATTGGGGCAGTTTTGCAGCAAGATCACGGCAACGGCTTGCAACCGGTGGCCTATTTCAGCAAGAAGATAAGCGGATCTGAGCTCAATTACCCCCGTTCATGAGAAGGAATTGTTGGCGCAGGTGCTAGCGCTACGGCAATGGCGTTGTTTCCTTGAAGGCAAGCGCTTCACACTTGAAACGGACCACTCGCCATTGAGGTACCTTCAAACCCAGCCTCATCTCTCGCGTTGGCAAGCTCGTTGGCTTGAGTTCTTTCAACTCCTTGACTTTGAAGTGAAGTACAAGCCCGGCTCTTCAAACAAGGTGGCGGACGCGTTGAGTCGCCAACTCAATGCGCTCGAAACGGTGGTGCAAGTGCAGCCCGCGTGGTTGGATCCGAGCCTTGTTGCACGAGGACGCGGTAGGTGACAAGACTATCAAGGCGCTGGAGAATGGGTCTGAGCATAGTGGCCTTTGGGCATTGAAGGAGGGGCTGCTATGGCATGGCGATGGCATGTACATACCCAACATTGCGCATATGCGCGTAGCATTGATGAGAAGCGCATGACGTGCCAATGGCTGGTCATCAAGGGCTGGAACGGACGTTGGCCTTGTTGAAACAGAGACTTTTCTGGTCGGAGATGCATTGTGATGTTAAAGACTATGTGGCATTGTGCGACACTTGTCAAAGGGTGAAGGCGAGCAATCAACGCACCAGCGGGCTGCTCCAACCATTGCCGATACCTTTGACAAAGTGGGAGCAAGTTACTCTCGACTTCAGTACAGGGCTGCCACGTACACGCGAAGGGCATGATGCTATCTTGGTGTTTGTTGACAAGACCAGCAAATGGTGCGATTGGCGCCATGTACGGAGACTTGCACGGCTCCTGAGGCTGCCAAGCTGGTCATCAAGCATGTGGTGCGGTCTCATGGCCTTCCAAAGAGCATTGTAAGTGACAGAGACCCGCGGTTTACTGTGTGTGTGTGAAAAGCTCTCCACTTAGCTCTAGGCACGAGCTTGAAGTTCAGCACCGCGTACCACCCCGAAACGGACGGCCAAACTGAGCGCGCCAACCGCGTGATTGAGGACATGTTACGGTGCTATGTGAACAGCCGTCAAGACAATTGGGGAGACATGCTGGAGCTGACCGAGTTCACCATCAACAACCACAAAAGTGCAAGCACGGGCGTGACACCTTTCCTCATGAACTAAGGGCAACATCCTTTGACGCCATTGACGGCGTGGGTGCCTAGCATGCAAAGCTCCAACGTGGAGGCCGTGGATGGCTTTCTTGTGAGGTGTGCAGACATTACAAAGGCAGCTCGTGAGGCTTTAATTATGGCACAAAACAGGCAAAAGCAATACGCCGATGCACATCGCAAGCATGTTATCTTTTCGGAGGGTGATCGCGTGATGCTCTCTACGAAGCATGTGCAGCTGGTCACAGGTGTGCGCAAGCTGAGTGAACGATTGTTGGGGCCTTTCAATGTAATCAAGGTCATCTCGGAGGTAGCGTACAAGCTGGAGCTGCCTAATACCATGCACGTGCACCCCGTTTTTCATGTTTCGCTCCTTAAAGCTTACAAGGGGGAGCCGCCACCTCGCCCGCCTCCGGTTTTAGTTCGTGAGGGCCAAGCTGAGTGGGAGGTGGAGGCAATTGTCAAGGATAGGCTGGTGGGAGGTGTGCGCAAGTTTTTGGTAAAGTAGCGCGGCTATCCCATGCACGAGGCAACGTACGAATCTGAGGAGAATTTCCCCAACGCCGAACAGATTTTGCAGGAGTACAAGGCCAAGGGAGGCACTCGTCAGCCTCGAGGGCAAAGCTTCCATAGGGGGGAAGGGGTGTAATCGCCTAAGCCCTTTTCCATATTTTAATGCATGTATAATATGTGTTTTACCCTTTTTTGGCTTAATAAAGGGTTTTGTAAGGCTTTATTGGGCCCTTCTGGCGCCGGCTCTACTGCAGCGCGCGACTTCGCCTTCGCCAAAAGCTGCCAACCTGCGACGTGCTTGCCGCCGAGCCAATAGCGATGTGACTGCCGCGGCATGTGACGTCACACCTGACTAGATTGTGCCAGGTGACGCGGACTTCGCAGTCAGCGACCTGCTGTGCAGTACCTTACGACGCAGAGTACACAGTCAGCTGCCGCGTAAAAGGTACCCGACGCGAGGGGCAGCAGTTTGAACTTATACAGTCCATTAGATTTGGTAAATCATGAAAAAAATGCCTGGTTATTAACCTACTTGGTTTTGGTGCTGGTATAAATAGGAAAACCCTGAGTAATACTGTAACAGTCAAGGCCAAATTCTGTGATTTTCATGGCCGTTTTAGGCCTTATTTGCAAGGTACATGTTTTTAATGACTTGTGGCGGATATCGGCGAGTTATGAGTCTGCCGCGGATATCGACCGGGGCCCCAAGACCAGTCCGGAAGGTGCCAGAAAACGGAGGGCCAGTCGAGAAGGGCTCGACCAGATTTCCGGAAGGGCCTGGCGCCAGGTAGTACAACTTGACCATATGAGCAGCAAATTAGGAGATCTTTGGTGCGTTGGAAAGGTCTAGAAGGGTACTACAAGATTCTGCAAGAATATCTTAGCTTCTAGTTTTGTCTAGCGCTAGAATCGTCTAGACAGTAGCATGTGCAGACTGGTAGGTATAAAAGTGACATTCTACAATTTGCAATACAACCTTTAGCTCCCTAGTTTCTAGTGTGCAAGCTTGGTGGTGGTTAGCAGGGGTTGCTAGCGTGTGGCCACTGGTGTGTGCTTGCTTGTGTGACGATCCAAGGCGCTACACAAGTCGGTGTGTAGCTTCGAGCGCATGCGCGTGCGTACGCGAGTGGCGGGGCGCGTGTGTGTGCTTGGCAGAGGGGGCAAGGTTCCGGTGTGAATACCGTGTCTTGGTGAGAGGGTTGTGGATTGGACCAACTCACAGGTGACAAGGCACGAGCACCGTCACAACTGGTATCGGAGCACGGTTTACGAAGGTGAGAGAGGAAGTGTGTGGGCGTTTACACTTTTCATTCGGAAGCGGAGTGTAGTGTGTTAGTGGAGATGGAGGATGCTCGCATGGAAGAGCTTCAAGCTGCCATCTTGGCACTGAGGGAAGAGCTTCATCACACTCAAGCGGCGGCACAAGCACAACGCGAGGCGTATGAGCATGCGATGGCGCGTGTACAAATTCCCATGGCATCAAGCTCGCGCGTGCATGTGAAGGTGCCAAAGCCCAAGCCATTCAAGGGTCAACGTGATGGAGATGCAGTGGATGAATGGATTTTTCAAGTATCGTCTTGGTTGAAGCTCACGGAGGTGCCCACGCATCTGCACGTGGAGGTTGCAGCGACATTGCTTGAAGGTGCAGCACTTGTGTGGTGGAGGCATCGATGTACGCGTGTTGCAAACGGGTTGGCGCTACCATTGACCACCATGGAAGAGTTGGCACTGGAGGTCAGGCATCAATTTGTTCCCGTTGAGAGCGTGAAGGCCGCACGCGACAAACTTGCAGCCCTTGTGCAAATGGGGTCGGTGATGGCGTACACGGCCGCGTTTCAGCGATTGGTGATGTCCATACCCAATATGACCGAGGAGGAGCAGTTGGACAGGTATACACGTGGTTTAAAACCTTTGGGGCGTAAAGAAGTGGAGCTACGGGACCCGAAGACACTCGCGGAGGCTATATGCATCGCGGAGCGTCTCGACGCGTTGTACTTCAAGTCCACCACAAGAAACACTGACTGGAGGCAAAGGCATGATGATCAGCCCCGGGGAGGCGTTCAACATGCATGGAGACGAGGAGAACCAAGCTTAGCACTTGCAAATGGAGGTGGAGCTGACTCTGGGCCTGCACCAATGGAGGTGGGTGCCATACACACACATGGAAGTGAGGCGAAGCACGGCGGACGTGGTGAAAGAGGTAAAGGTGTGCGCAAGTGTTATGCGTGTGGGTCGACGGAGCATTTGGCGTACGGATGCCCCAAACGAAGCACGCAAAGGCCAACACCGGATGGCAACCCTCGCCGTGATCGTCGCGTCAACACCATGGAGCAAAATGGCGTGGAGCAGGAAAACGACTTCCCCCAGTAGGTGAGGAGGCTTCTGCTGGGGATAGGAGGGAGCCTCATGCACGGACGGATGCTGTGACATTTCCATTAAAGAAGCAAGAGGAGATGGCTTTAAACGCGCCAATGGTGGTGAGTTATGCAAACGAGGAGACAACAAAGTACTTCGGGCTTCGAGCACACATTTGCGATGACCAAGGACGATGGAGAGAGTGTAAGCTCATGATTGATAGCGGTGCCAACAGCAACTTCATGAGTATTGATATCGCGCGGCGTTACGGTTGGCTTTCGTCATTACGAGGAGGTGAAGTAAAGCTCGCTGATAGAGAGCCACCCTCTGGAGGTGATGGCGCTGCGTTTATGACCAAAGAGTTGTGCGTTCGCATTGGGAAGATGAAAGAGAGCATGCGATTTTGCTGCATCACCCTACGGAACGGGTTTGATGGGATTTTGGGACTACCGTGGCTATGGCAACATAATCCAGCCATCAATTGGAGGAAGTGCGTGCTCACCATCGAGCGAAACGGTGGAGAGTCCATTCAAGCTGCATCGGTCGTCATCGAGGCGCGGCACGCACAATTAGGTGGTACGACAATTGCCCAGATCTCTTATGTGCAATTGAGGAAGTTATTGTCTCCACGGAAGGCAAAGGCTGCATGGTTGTGCGTGGTGCGCGAAAACACTGCAAAGTCAGCACCGGAGCTGAGTGACGATGTTCAGACGGCTACTATAGACCCCGACGTGTGTAAACTTGTTAAAGAATACCAAGATATCATAGTGGACGGACTTCCATCTGGTCTACCACCTCCACGGAGCGTAGACCACCGTGTGGAGCTGATTGAGGGCGTGCACAAGCCACCGTATCGACCCGTATACAAGTTGTCACCTTTGGAACTGGAAGAGGCCGAGAGGCAGGTGGCGGACTTGCTGGAAAGAGGCTACATCAGGCCTAGTAAGTCCCCCTATGGTGCACCTATTTTGTTTGTACGAAAGAAGAACGGGAGCTTGCGCATGTGCGTCGACTACCGAGCTCTCAACAACATCACGAAGAGGAATTGCTTTCCACTCCCACGTATCGACGAGTTGCTGGAGCAATTGCAAGGTGCGCAGTACTTCACAACACTTGATCTTGCTGGAGGTTATCACCAAATTCGCATCGCGCCCGAGGATGTGGAGAAAACAGCTTTTAACACACGTTATGGGCACTACGAGTGGTTGGTCATGTCCTTCGGACTTACGAACGCACCGGCAACATTTCAAACGCTTATGAACAGCGTTTTTGCTGACTTGATTGGTAAGGGAGTCCTCGTGTACCTCGACGACATTTTGGTGTACGCGACAACAAAGGAGGAGCACGTGGCACTTCTACGGCGCGTGTTGCAGCGTTTGCGCGAACACAAGTTGTACGCCCAGCTACAGAAGTGCAAATTCTTGCTTCGAGAGGTGGAGTACCTAGGCCACATTGTGTCGCATGAAGGCATCAAGCCGGACCCCAACAAAGTGCAGGTGGTGCGCGAGTGGGCTGCCCCGACCAATGTAAAGGAGGTGATGTCCTTTTTAGGCCTTGCGGGGTATTATCGCAAGTTTATCATGGGGTTTTCGCGCATAGCTGCTCCCTTGACTACCCTACTCAAGAAGGGAAAGCATTGGAGCTGGTCAGCAACAGAGGAACATGCATTTGCTGCGTTGAAGAAGGCGCTAACGGAGGCACCAGTCCTGGCTCACCCCAACACAGGGCTTTATACGCGCGGACCAGTCGTACGCGGCCCGTAGACCACGTCTGGTACGTTGTAGCGTACCAGTGCCGCGACTGGTCCGGCATGATCGAACCACTGGTGGTCCGGCCCCGGAGCCCGCCGATATGGTCCGAATGACCGGACCAGGGCTGGTGGCGTGTCCCGCGGCTTGTAGACCGGTACAGCACTGGTCAGCACGCGGCCTGAGCAGTAGGACCAAGGCTGGTCGCATGCCCTGCGGCCTATGAGCCAGGGCAGCACTGGTACAGAATGCATGTACTGTACGGACCAATTATGTCCTCACAAGCGGGACCAAGCTGCACTGGTACGGTTGCAAGCGGCCCTCATAGACCATGCATGGTTCCGAAACCGAAACAGCTCTTTTGGATCATTGATATATTATGATAACCAACGGTGAAGAATGACGTCGGAAGCATACGACACATCTCACCTGGTCCGTTGCTCCCAAGGTCACGTGCGCCAATGCTAAACGAGTAGCAGGCACTGGGCATGCATGGTCCCCTGTCCATTTGCTAGGGTTTTGGGCTTGCGCTGCAGTCTCGGCGGCGGCGGCGGCGGCGGGGGCGGTGGCGAAAACCTTTGGAACAGCTGGTTTCGTGGGTACTACGCATGCACCCAGCATGGCGGACCGAAAAGCAGCTGATATTGCTGAAAGACTCCACCAGTCTATCGGACTCAAGCTATGTAACAGTCAAGGCCAAATTCTGTGATTTTCATGGCCGTTTTAGGCCTTATTTGTAAGGTACATGGTTTTAATGACTTGTGACGGATATCGGCGAGTTATGAGTCTGCCGCGGATATCGACCGGGGCCCCAAGACCAGTCCGGAAGGTGCCAGAAAACGGAGGGCCAGTCGAGAAGGGCTCGACCAGATTTCTGGAAGGGCCTGGCGCCAAGTAGTATAACTTGACCATATGAGCAGCAAATTAGGGGATCTTTAGTGCGTTGGAAAGGTCTAGAAGGGTACTACAAGATTCTGCAAGAATATCTTAGCTTCTAGTTCCGTCTAGCGCTAGAATCGTCTAGACAGTAGCATGTGCAGACTGGTAGGTATAAAAGTGACATTCTACAACTTGCAATACAACCTTTAGCTCCCTAGTTTCTTGTGTGCAAGCTTGGTGGTGGTTAGCAGGGGTTGCTAGCGTGTGCCCACCGGTGTGTGCTTGCTTGTGTGACGATCCAAGGCGCTACACAAGTCGGTGTGTAGCTTCGAGCGCATGCGCGTGCGTACGCGAGTGGCGGGGCGCGCGTGTGTGCTTGGCAGAGGGGGCAAGGTTCCGGTGTGAATACCGTGTCTTGGTGAGAGGGTTGTGGATTGGACCAACTCACAGGTGACAAGGCACGAGCACCGTCACAAGCTACCTGCAGTCAACCTTGCAGCTTTGCGCAAGCGGAAGCAGCGTTCCAAGTTGGTTGTCAACGCAACGCAAGGTCTCCTACGTCAGAAGGACTTGGAGTTGAGTCAAAGAGAGCAAGCTCTTGCCCGCAGAGAAGCTGAGGTGTCCCAACTTTTGGCTGATAGCGGCCTCGCTGGTGACAACGCGTCCCCCATGGAGGTGGATGGGCAGGTAGACCCCTCACTCAG
>RHPI01001719.1:0-15244 GCA_009103225.1 Chlorokybus atmophyticus
AGTAGCACCCAGGTACCTACTTCAGGTTGCTTATAGTCCAGCTGCAGGCTGGGTTTATAGGCATCCATTCAGTGTACATAGCCTGTAGAACAGATGTGCATAAGTGTATACAGTAATATATTGCCATCACACATGCAGTCGCATGCACACTCGCGCAGTGCACATAGTTGTCTGCAAGGCGCAGTTATCCGAACTGGTCTATGATGCAGACACACGCACTTCACAAACACGTGAATGCAAGTGCAAACACACTCACTTGCTGCCTGCTGTCCTGGCTTCCAATACATGCGATGTTGGTTGAATTTCATTCGCCGTCCATCACTTCTACTTCTCTCAGTCCAAGCGCAGCTGCTTCTGCTGCTCCCTTGCCTTGGCCAGTCGAGCTTTGTTTTGGCTGAGAAAGGGTCCTCCACCTGGTCGCTCGCAGCTGTGTTAACCACCCAGACGCCTAGCCTCCTCCCCCCTGCCTTCTTCAGGTAGTCGACTACCATATGACCGTCGGACCGCACCTCTTTGACCACAACAACCCAAGGGGGTGGGTCAGCAGGATCTTCATCTGGGGGCTCATGCGGAAGTTTGAAGTCGAAAATGGACTTGCTGTTGTGCCGCATCTCCAGGACATCGCCCTTTTCTGGCCACACCAGCAAGGGGATGTCGGCTGCAGTGACTCTCAACTCTGTGCTGTCATAGTCGTACGCCAATTGATGATTTGCTACATCACGGTTGAGCAACACCCAGAGCTTGCGTTGCAACTGGTCTCCACCGATGAGCGTAAACTCATCTGCCAAACGCCCAATGCACTGTGCACCAGTGTCTCTGTCAATCAGGTCATTGCCCATGGCATCACGCTTCTTGGTATAAGGCCGCACTTGCACATGGATAGTGGATTTCCGCCAATTGAACAGGTAGATCTCATCCACCCGGCATGGTGCGACAGTTGGGTCCGCCATCTTCACGTTATCAACGCCTCTGCGTCTGCAAATACCAAAGGCTTTACTCACTCACTTTGTATCAAGAGATCACAGTAGACAGTGCCTATGAGACTCTAGTAGACACTGCCTATGAGACACCTGACAGTGCCTATGAGACTTTCGGGCAGAGCAATAGAATGCGTAATTCGTAGACACTGGACAGTGCCTATGAGACTTTCGGTTAGAGCAATAGATTACATAATTCGTAGACACTGGACAGTGCCTATAAGACTTTAGGTCAGAGCAATAGATTGCAAAATTCGTAGACTATATCACACCTGTAGATGACCCCGTTACGCAGATACGCGCGGAACTTGCGTATGCCTCCGGGCAAGTTGCCAGTGATGTTCTCAACGCGCTTGATTTCCAAGGCCAAGGGTCCCTGAAGAGGGACAGGCTTCCTGGTGCTGCCAATAAGGATGCCCTTTTCTCTGATCAGTCGCGCATGCTCCAAGTCTGGGAATTTCTCAGCGAGGGTCCAGAGCTCCATGGCGTGCTTTTGAGTGCGCACTTCGTAATGACAGTCACTACATGCTCCACTCAGAGGCTGGTAAACCTGCTGAGAGTGCGCCATTATATCATTAGCTCGGTGGCACAACAGCTTTCCAGTCCTCTGATCTTCTCGCATGACGTTGAGCGTCCTCAGAAACCATCTCCTTAGTGTACGCCGCATGTAGCTGATCTCAAACTGCTTCCCATTGGTGAAGGTGTTGACATAGTTGGACACAGTGCGCTCTTGCACAAAACACCAGTACACATCATGACTCCCGTGCCAGATGATGTCCTCCAGAATGTGACCGGCACCGGCCACATGCTCGTTGGGCCTTTTGTTGGTGCCAAACAGGTCCTCCGAGTAGACCCTCCAATATTTCAAAAGAGCGTCAGCAAGTTCCAACAGCTCCGCAGTCCAGCCATGTAGGCGAGAGTTGTGGAAGAAGATGCGGATGAGCAAGTGAAGCGCAAAGCTGACGTCTCTGGTTGCTTCGTCTACCAGATCGGACACAGCGTATGGCACAGCATACTGCACGAACATCTGCAAGTCCTGGGCCTTGAACCAAGCCAGGTGCTTGCTGATGCCTCTTGGGAAACGTTTGCTCTTCAAGTCCATGGGGCGTGATATGCGCATCTGAGACAGCCTGCGCTCCACCTTGGCAATGTCTTCGACATGCTTTGAACTGTCTGCACCCAGCGTACTGTGCACGAAACTTTTGCAAAGCCCCTCCAGCAACAGGTGCATCGTGTCATAGACCAAGTCACGGCAAGGGTTAAACTCATACAGATGCCACAGCCGCCAGAGTGGAGATTTCCCTGTGATGCCGCACTCCATTGATTTTTCTTTCCGGTTTTGGCCAACGAGTGAGTCCACCATGCACGCGTTGTCGAACGCATCCTTTGCTGCTCTCTCTGCTGGGGGATGGCGGCAGTAATAGCGATTGTCACCATAAAAATGGTCTGTACGTGTCCTCGTAGTATCTTCACCCTGCTCAGCACGCCGGGGCACTTGGTGCTGAGTGGCTTTGAGGAGACAACGCCGGCAGGGGACGAGGCCTCCATTCTTAAACTGGCCTATCTCACATTGCGCTGGCTGGTCACCCGTCCATGCCCACAGCACTACCCGCAGCGTTATCTCTTGACCTGCAATGAAGTCAACATCAGTATCTCACAACCAGTCTGATAGAGACTGTAATAGGCCGCACTGGGCAGTGCAGCCTATGACAGTCTCATAGACCGCAAGAAGGCAGATATGCTATAACCAAGTCGCAGCCACTGAACAGTGCCTATGAGACTTTAGCATACACAAAAATGGACTGCATAAGTTGTAGACTCTGGACAGTGCCTATGAGACTTGGGGTGATATAGGTGACAAAACATGTTATAACCCAGTCATTACCTGGTCGTCGATCAAGCACGCGGCTGTCGACATGATTGGAATCGAGGCCATAACGAACAGTGAAGCCGTTCAAGTAGAGGTTCTCCAGGTCACGCACCAGTGGTTCCAGAAAGGGCTCCAGACTGTCCACACCGTTTGGGAGCTGATCAGTGGGAACAAAGAGCAAAGGCATGACGGAAGACTCTTGTGAGGAAATGCGCTTCCCGCCATTGAGCACAGAGGCACTGACAACGGTGCAGCTGTGCTTCACAGTGGTTGTTGAGCTGAAGCCGTCGGCGTGGATTAGCAGGGCTATGTTGCGAGGGTCGCCAAGAGCTTGCTGTACCATCTGATGGTTGGTTTTGTGGCACCCTGAGCATTTAAATGTCACGTGATCGCCTGCGTTGTGATGCTCCAGATCGACATCCGGGATGTGGTGGCAGAATGCGCAGGACACAGGCAGCTTGATTTTGTGGCAAGGGTCCCAGAAGCTGCAGTGATGCTGCTTCTTCGCACCATGCCAGTACTCAGTGTTTGCAGCAGGTACTTGTTCCACAGGGACGTGCAACCACTCATCTTTGTGGCGCCATTCCTCCAGATAGTCGTGAGCGATTGAAGGGACAGCTAACTTGGCGCTGAGCCAGGCACCTATACGATTGTACAAGAAGTCGCAACATTCTTTGCGAACCCTGCCGCATCCCCCTCCGCACGGTGTGTTGCGAAGGCGATCAATCATTTTTTGCTTGGTCTCGCTCGTGTCCGAGTCTTCGTCATCTTCATTGAGTGTGGGATAAGGTGCATCAAACAAGTACTTGCATGTGGGACAGACGGTCAGGCGCTGAGGAACAGGCATGCCGAGCGCGGCCAACAGTTTATCCACGGCGGCAATGTCTGTCGGCAGCTCATCCGCGACAGGGCTGTGCGATATTGTGTCGCCTATGAGGCTGGCGATGTCATCCCGCAACTGCTCCTGTTCAAAAGGAACCTCCAAGGCCAGCTTGACCACAGAATTTATCTGGCCAAAGATGAGCTTCATAATCTCGTTGACGAGAGCAACCTGGACACCAGAATCTTCCAGGGCTGTCACAATCTTTAGGTAGATATCCAGCCACTTCTTCGTAGCAGACTCCGATGGTGGTTGGCTGGGCTCGAGAGGTTGACTATGGGGAATAGGTGGTGCCCACCTGCTTGCGGCAACTGCCAGGTCAAGTGCACGGTGCGCCCTTGCAACTGCTTCGTCCACCATCTATGATGACAGATCTTGGTTAGCACGCCAGCGATCAACACCAATCCACATCACCACGCTATCAAGAATCACAAGCAAGACACACGCGTGCATGGCTGTGTCATAGACCAGACTGGCACTGTCCAGTGCCTATAAGTCCTTAGGTCTCAGCAAAGGAATGCATAAGTCGTAAACACTGGACAGTGCCTATGAGACTTTAGGTTAGAGCAATGGAGTGCATGACTCGTAGACACTGGGCAGTGCCTATGAGACTTTCGGTCAGAGCAATAGATTGCATAACTCATAGACCGCACTGCTTACCATGCCGCGGCATCCACTGGAACTGCAGTTGCAGATAACTTGACGATTCTGCTGCTGCTGCTGCTGCTGCTGCTGGCTCTCCACATGATCAGATGACTCGTCGGCGAATGAGCCACCTCCAGCTTCAGCAGCCGGTGACAGAGGGGAATGCGAAGTGGATGGCTGGCCAGCGGTTGCAGGGGGGTGAGCAGCAGGCTGAGTTGCTGAAGCTGGCCTGCAGGGAGTCATATTAGGCGCTTAACAACTGCTGTCAAGAAATCTGTGCTGGCTGTGTCGCAATGAGGCTTGAAAGCTAGCTAGTGGGGGCAAGGATGTTACCTGAGTGAGGGGTCTGCCTGCCCATCCACCTCCATGGGGGACGCGTTGTCACCAGCGAGGCCGCTATCAGCCAAAAGTTGGGACACCTCAGCTTCTCTGCGGGCAAGAGCTTGCTCTCTTTGACTCAACTCCAAGTCCTTCTGACGTAGGAGACCTTGCGTTGCGTTGACAACCAACTTGAAACGCTGCTTCCGCTTGCGCAAAGCTGCAAGATTGACTGCAGGTAGCTTGAGTCCGATAGACTGGTGGAGTCTTTCAGCAATATCAGCTGCTTTTCGGTCCGCCATGCTGGGTGCATGCGTAGTACCCACGAAACCAGCTGTTCCAAAGGTTTTCGCCACCGCCGCCGCCGCCGAGACTGCAGCGCAAGCCCAAAACCCTAGCAAATGGACAGGGGACCATGCATGCCCAGTGCCTGCTACTCGTTTAGCATTGGCGCACGTGACCTTGGGAGCAACGGACCAGGTGAGATGTGTCGTATGCTTCCGACGTCATTTTTCACTGTTGGTTATCATAATATATCAATGATCCAAAAGAGCTGTTGAGTTGTTGAGTGCTGTTTCGGTTTCGGAACCATGCATGGTCTATGAGGGCCGCTTGCAACCGTACCAGTGCAGCTTGGTCCCGCTTGTGAGGACATGATTGGTCCGTACAGTACATGCGTTCTGTGCCAGTGCTGCCCTGGCTCATAGGCCGCAGGGCATGCGACCAGCCTTGGTCCTACTGCTCAGGCCGCGTGCTGACCAGTGCTGTACCGGTCTACAAGCCGCGGGACACGCCACCAGCCCTGGTCCGGTCATTCGGACCATATCGGCGGGCTCCGGGGCCGGACCACCGGTGGTCCGATCATGCCGGACCAGTCGCGGCACTGGTACGCTACAACGTACCAGACGTGGTCTACGGGCTGCGTACGACTGGTCCGCGCGTAAAAAGCCCTGTGTATGTAAGTGCACAAGTCTACAAATGCTACCAAGCAGGTAAATAAGTGTTAGCGCCGCGCGCAAGTATGGCAATTCGTGTTTAATCTTGGTAATACCAAGCAAGTTGGTGACTTCATTATACGGGGTGCATGTGAAGCATACCAAGCAACGACTGCTGACATACCGTGTTACTCGTATATCAGCCCCCCTATTACAAACCCCCTTGGCAAAACAGGGTGGGGGGCTTGTGTAAATACTCTTAAGCCCCGCTGGCTGGTTACACGCCCCCCACATAACTCAATGGGGGCTATTGTTCCCCGTGAGTCAAGCTTACACGCGTACTACCGAGTTACGCTATTGTGTGAGAGATTTCGCGCGCGTCATGTGTTGGGCTACACTTAACGCGGGCGATTGACACATTTGATATGATGAAAATTACTAGTACAGCAACATCGTCATACAAAGCTACGCAATGTCTGCCATGCCTATCAGATGTAATAGTGTAACTCGCGCCGAATAAAAGCCCCCATGGTGCAATACAAGCCCCCCCCCCTCTACTGCAATTGGGGGGGTAGACTGGGGATATTTGCTGCAGAACTCTAGTTGGTGTTTATTGAGTGTTTTATCGGATGTCTACCTTTTTATATGTTAAATAACCGTGTAAAAGTATTTATGTCTAAAATCTAGATTTTAACTGAATATCTATACAAAATAGAAAAATGGCTAACTATGTTTAGTTAATCTCACATTTTCAAGTGTCTAACTGCCTCTATTTTAATTTTATATCTACTTACCGAAAAGTACTAGATAAGGGGGGGAGGCAGGCAGCCCAACGATGCAAGTATTAAGTGACCAAAGAACGTATTGCCGACTAGCTGGTCTGATATATCTGATAAATCTCGGCTTTCCCCAATTAAAACGGTTTGCCTGCATGATAGATAGGTGAACTTGTATATATTTGCATTTCTCTATATAGGTATCACTTTATGAATGCATTGCTGCCGGCCGCATGCGGATACTGTGTTGGAATACCCCCGCATAATTGTTAGGTCAACATTCTTAAAAAGATAACTTTTAAGAAAATCGAAGAATTGGGTAGGGCCTATAACTCAGTTGGTTAGAGTATACGCCTGATAAGCGTATTGTCAGTAGTTCAAATCTACTTAGGCCCAAAATTATTATAAGATAGAATATATTGAAAAAAAGAATTTGCAATAGCAGGCTCCAGGTAATCACCAGATTATAGAGTTAGATTACGCTCTATCGCAGATCAGCAGATCCAGCAACATTCAGTACTGATTTGCGCGATACCTAGCTAACCCTGTATGCATGCAGTACAGTTACAGTGCAGACTTCAAAGAAAGAAGCAAAAGAAGCATCGGATTACCGAATACGGCATTGTATCCAGGTAATCGCTTAGATTACCGATTAGATCTCTTTTAATGGTAATCGCTTAGATCTTCTAGATTTTCCCGCAATGGGGGGCGAAGATATTACCCCCCGAATTGATTAGTTGCGCTCCAAATCGATCAGATTTCTCATAATGCAGCAATCAAGTTCTCATTTTGCAAATCAGGCTGCCTGCAGCGCCGATCGATAGATTACCCCCCCCCTCTAGCAGCGGTGTACCGATTGCAGATTTGGCTAGAGCAGCTACGCTAATCGATTACCTGGATGCAGGCTTTGCGCTAATGCATTAAGTAATTTAATTAAGTAATTTAATAGCTTAACCAATAGTTGGTAGATTCCACCTCAATTTATGATTCTAATTGGGGTATTCCAATTGATGAATTNGATTCTTGCTGACTTTCGCTAAAGCTGCGTTGCAATTCACAATTCAAGTGCATACAACCCAAGCGGGCACCTGAAACTAGTGCACCATGTATCAGAAACAACAAAGCCATGCGCTTAAGCCGCTCTTGACCGTGATAGCTCACTTCTCAATGTTATGATTTGAAACAACGCAACACCTGCAACCGAGCGAATAGCCTGCAAACTACTGTACAAACACAGTTGTGATGTTGCGCGCATATGTTACACTCCTACTTGCATACCCTGCTATATCTTCACCTTGAAGCATAGAGTAGCTGGTTGACAATTGTGATGGGAATGTCAGATATGTGTGGAATGGATTCACCATTGCCCGCTGAAGGCCTCAACGACTGTTCATCTGTTCATACCACAGTGCATTAGCTCAACCAGATATTAGAATCAACCACCGCACCATGTCATGTCACAGTCAAAGCAAGTTGCATTACCATGAAGGGTGTAGAGCGACTCTGGCGGGGGTGTTGACATCATGTTCAGGCTGTGGTAGATGATGACCGTGAAGACAAAGCACACCAACACATACGCCGGCACTGCCACGGCCCAGTACCTTCGGATATTTACTTCTGTTTACAACATGCCACCACATAGAAGAGAAACAAACAAAAAGCAAAGTAGCAGGCCAAGTGCAATGTGAAACTAGTGCTGCGCCAGCGCAGGCCGGGTTGCAAGTAGCACACCATCAGCACATACAGTCTTTGTTCATGCCTGCATGCACGCGATTACTTGTGCGCGTTTGTGTGTACCTGGGCAAGTGCACACCATGCAATGCACGCTATGCACACCATTGGGACTTGTCATGACGACCACTGCTTACCATATCACAGAGGTGACCGCGTTGTTGTTGTCACTCGCAATCTGTTTGTATTGTACGGAACTGATCCGCCAATGGTTTTGAAGTACATGCATAGCTTAATTGCTTGCGTACATGTTGAATATCACGATGAAGTGTGCAAATGCGCAAGCTGCACGCGACTGTGGTTAGATGCAACTTACTTAGAAGGGTAATAAGTTATGCCCATGGCGCGAAGAGCGCCCTCTGGAAGATAGGCCCATGCCACAAACAGCACTGCCAAAGAACCACCGCAAAGTGAGTCAGCATCCAGGCAACGCCACATGCATTGAACACATCTGTATTTGACTCCGGTTCATTGAGCACTTGTGTACTTGACTTAACGCAAGCGACGCAACAAATGCATGCATCTGGTATGGTACACAAATTGGACGCTAGAACAGCTACAAAGTCACATGCACACATGCATGGTTGCGTGGCACCAGCACCAAGCTTATCTGCGTGTTGTTCGTAATAATCAATGTCTCAACTGTGCATGCAGATCATCATACAGAGCATCCGGGCGGACTTTAATTCGCAAGCTGCAACACTTTCTTGTTCTATTGGCTCGCCTCAACAACCTCATTCGTAGCCTAATGTACCAAAGCTGACACATCCAAGGGAGCCATGATGGCTGCTTCAGGAATGCAGTGGAACCACTACTGTTTTCCACCCACCCCATGGCCTAATCTGCATACCGTAAGCGACGACGGTGGTGATGGACCCAACGAAGCCGTAAGCCTCAGCAGGCTTGGCGCCCCGGCTAACGCCACCACCCTGGCCGGCCACAGGAGCACCACCCCTCGCCGCCTCCTCCGCCTCCACCACCGCCGCCTGAGGCATGAGCTTGTCATACAGCAACGTTTCACTGCGCCCGCACTAGGGTTTGGCGCCAAACTCAACCTTCCAGCATTGCTTCCAACGACAGTACCAACTCGCGGCGGATGCTGCGGAAGTTCAGTTCCAACCCGCACCCGTCCGAGACAAGAATCGCCAAGCGTTTCAGCTGCGTGACATGACATGCGCGCCTCACGTGCGTGGAAACAGCTGACAAACCCTTTTGAATCAAAGCTTTCCGAGTGGTCAATTCAAAACGGCCCACTTTGGTCGCAAAAGTTTGGTGGTGACAATCATGACATGATGAGCACACCGCATAAGTTAATTTACTTAGTAGGTAGGCGCTAGAACCACGCGGGGTTGAGGGACCGACGCTCGGATCGGTCGAACATCCAAACAAGAAATCCGCCGCGCAAGAATCCAAATTACAGGCCTCCAATGCGAATTTTTACGTCCTCGAAATGCTCGCAACATGAGAAACGAAACGCATTCAGCACTCACTGTGTGACGCAGAGTGCGGCGTGAAGTGTGCTTTACTGTCCAGTTTCCGGGCCAACATTACGGCTGGTGCTGGTCCAGGGTGGCGCCACGCTAAGCTAGGCTCTGCGGCGCTTGTAAAGGAGGCGCAGGACGAAGCGGAGGTTGAAGGCGCCAGGTCGGTGGTGGTCTGCATTGGCAGCAGCGATCTGGCCCCGCAGCCGCACAGCTGCTCCTGCCCCTGCCCCTGCGCCTGCTGCTTGGTGGTTGCTGTGTTCTTGAGGCTGAGCATAGCTGCTCGAGTTCGCCTGCCTGCCGCGGTGTAGCTGGGGCTCTTTCTAGGCTAGGACGAGGAAGAGGCCAGCAAGATGGCGCCCCTTGCCAATGGCAAAGAAACTGACGAGGAGACGGCTCAGCTTCTGATGCCTGTCAGCCATGGCAAGGCGGACGCCGGCAAACCGTCTGGCAAAGGCACGCCAGCACCGCAGTTTTCCAGGACCAAGCTGATCGTCTTCCTGACGCTCTACGGCTTAGCCTCCAGGTCAATATCAATCTGTTGTTTGTCTTGCTATATGGTTGGGCGTTCGACATCGTGAGTGTGGTGTTGTCTTGCCTTCGCCATGGATGAGCTTCTTGTTGATGACAGCTTGTTGAATGCCCACCAATGGGCATGCTGCAGCACTGCAATGTGTGTGTGCCGTTGTACAATGCTATTGAATTATGCGAGGCACGGATTGCATTGGCAGTGTGTCCCTTGCCGCAGCCGAGCAACGGGATGCGGAAGCGAATGCTTGCAGTGCGATTCATGCTCTTTAGTGCTGGGGAATATCTTGCTTATGCTCTAGATATCTGATCAAATAAGAATCCATCAAACCAGCGTGACAAAGTTGCAACAGCATATGTTACACGTTACCAACACTTACACGTGTCAGTGCATCTACCACATTTCAGAGCATGTCAGTCTGCTCACCTATGTCTTTGTTTGTGCCCATGGCAGTGTCATGTTGGTTTTCAACCGCGCTGCAGTCAAGTACCTGCCGGCACCCGCCTCGCTGCTGGCGCTGCAGCTGATCTCAACCGCCGTATTGGCTTATGGGTTGAAGACGACAGGAGCTGTTGAAGCAGATTCTCTGGAATTCGGCAAGGTAGGTGTCTTCCTGCAGCTACATTGCCAGTTGTCATGGCCAAGCATGTAGTGTGCATATTGCAAAGCCAAATGTGCCTGTAAACAAGTTGGGCTAGACATGCTCGTCACGGTTGCAGCCATAACACTTCATGCCCTGCTGCAATGCAGTGACAATGACTATGCTGTACTAATTGAATTTTCTGTTACTCATCATGCATGTCCTGCTGGTTGTAGCCAAACCCCGATCCGTGGCAACGTATACCAAAAAGTTAGTTCATAGCAGCATGCAACGGGCTAGAATTGGGATGTTCGGTTTCAAATCGGAGAGTGGGGCCATGGTGGTCAGGGCAAGGACTGCTGCACATAGTCGTGGTCACCAGAGCACAGCATGCAGAGTGTAAATAAATAGCACTGCAACCTGTCTCACATCAAACTGTGGTCGACACTGCATGCTGTTTCGTAGATCAAGTCTTGCCTTCCATGTTGGTCTCTAGTTCGTCCCTGAAAAACACACATCGAAACTTTGAACTGTTCTTGCAGGCAAAGGCTTTCTTTGGAGTGGCAGTGCTGTTCCTTTGCACCATCTTCACCAACATCAAGACGCTTCAACATGCGAATGTCAACACCTTCATTGTGTTTCGATCATCAACACCATTCCTCATTGCCCTGCTGGACTACTGGTTCCTTGGCCGCGAGTTGCCCTCACTGCGTTCTTGGGGTTCTCTGCTGGCGATATTTGGTGGAGCGTTTGTTTATGTGATGGCTGAGCACGGCATCCCCTCCGTTGCCCTTGGTTGGGCTTGCTTATGGTAAGTGGACCTGTGGTCGTCCATGCATGGTGCATGCCTCAACAATACATGCACCATGCACGAGCTGTCTTGCACATGTCTGCTTTGCCATTGCAGGTGCATAGCACACACACACACACTTGGTGTGTGTACTTAGTTACGCATTGATTACACTTTGACACTGTAAAGGTGGTGATAATGTGATAACAGACCATGATTTGAATCTTGGCGAACGTCCTTGCTGCCATCTGTTCATAGTGTCGTATCGGCATGTACACACAGCTAAACCCTGTGCCTCCAGTAGCACTGAACACCTTTTGTGGCACACACCAGGTTCACCACCTTTGCTGTGGACATGGTGTACATCAAGCACATCGTGGACACGGTTCCCATGAAGCCTTGGGGCCGTGTCTACTACCAGAACACGCTTGCTCTGCCCCTGCTGCTTGTGGTCTTCTTCATAGGTGGCGAGTATGCGGTAAGCATGCAGTTGGCACTTTGTAGAAAATTAATACAGCAGTGATTTGAATGTATTGTGAATATGGCCTGTCGTGCTTTGCAGATCGTAGGCCAGCCTTGGGATGCTCGCGCTCTTTTCGTGGTGGCGGGCTCGTGCGCATGCGGTGCTGCCCTCTGCTACACTGGCTTTGAGCTGAGGGCGATGGTGTCCGCAACCACTTACACTGTCATTGGCATCGCGTCAAAGGTGCGAGATTGCTGAAGGTCTCTGGGTTATGGCATGTTGTTGTCAAGGGGCGTCGATAATCAGTTGCAATAGTTGCATGTGCATTCTGCTACCTTGCTTGGCATCATGGAGGCGGCGTACAAGCAGAGTCTGCCACACATAGACACTTACTGTCCGGATCTGGATGCACTTAGGCTGACACAGCCTGAACAAATGCCAAACTATAGTGTGAGAGTCTCCATGATCATCAGCGGATAGTGCTGTTGAGCATAAACTATCGTGATACATGCAGGTGGCCAGTTCTCTGATTTCAGCTGTGGCTTTGACTGAGGGCGCAACGCCTCTAGGCATTCTGGGCTTGGCTCTTTGCATCATTGCCAGCACCTTCTACCAGCAAGCTCCCAAGCGAGCACTGTTGAATACAAGTTGACTAGTGCGGACCGCCAAGGGCCCTGCTTTGCATAAACTGTAGCTCCATCATGTCATCATAGCATTGTGCTAGCGTGCAGCAGAGTCATTGGCACAGGGCAGACCCTGTTATCTCTGCATGGCATAGGAGCCATCATATGTTATGGCGCTGCATAGGTAATGATATATGCTCCAGGCGCAGCTTGCTGATAAGTACGATTGCGAAGTGTCGCCTTAGAAACAGATGTGGTGTTTAGCTTCTGTTGTTGTTGTTAGCGCTGAAGGTTACCCTACTACAACCTACAGCTGTTGTTGCGCGGCAGTGATAGTGTCTGCAAAGTGTGACGCGCGTGGTGTGCTTATACGCATATTGTCCTGCATGTCTCATTGTCACGTGGAGCCTTCCTGATCGCTGCGTCTGCCAATCAACGCATGTCTACTGTTGTTAACTCTAACAAGAGACAGATGGAGCAAAGTTGGACTTTCATGATAATGTGTCGACTATGTGTACAGAATATCCACGTGATGTGTGCAACATGCACAACACATGCATAGACACTTACCATAACCACACTCACCTCCATCATGACCACCGGGCTAGGTGCACACTACCTACTACTGACTTCACTATTCTACTGCCCAACTCTGTCAGCCTGCAAGCATGCATTACCATAGGCATCATTAGCGGAAACGGCACTAGTTCTCAAGTGTGACAATCCAGAAATTGGCGGCCAATTGTATGGTTGACGCTGGTCAGCAAGCTTCCACTTTACTCAAGTTTACAACACAGTTGCCAAGGTGCAGGTCTGGTCATAACAGCATAGCTGATCTCTTTCTTAGACAGCATTCAATGCGCTCAACTAGTCAGTTGCGAGTTGTAAGTCTCTGTTGACAGCGGCGCAGCGTAGCAATGCAGCATCAGTTGCCTGTGATGGCCACAAGTCAAAGTAGCCCCTCAAGGCAGGTACCCCTCATGTCCTCACCTACGTAAGCTATGTCACGGGTACAAACTTGCACAGCCCGCTGGTTACAGCTTTACAGACACTTGCTATGGACAGACACAATACGGATATCAACGTCAACCATAGCGCAACTCCTGGTGTCACAAGATATATTGTCAACAGGAATCAGTGTCCCTTCTCAAACTACTACTGCTGCACTGCTGATAACCGCACCATCTCCAATCAGCAGTGGCAGGTAGCTGCTTGTCATCTGCCGCCAGCAGCTGCTTCAGACCTGCCTGCTGCTCCATCTCAGCAGCACTACAACAAGCAGGCGTCCCACACGCATGCCTGGCGCACCAAATACCGAGTGTAATATTAGTCGCCCACGCGTGCGTTGCTGCTTACTGTGCACAACTTCTACATGAAACCATGGTTGCTAACACGTGCATAGCTTGCACAATGTAGACCGTAAGCAGCGCTCACCAGCAACCAGTTGCTATGGCATGCTGTGCTATGCTTCAACGCTTGCCACAAACAGTTATGAGCTGATCGCTTGCTCACCTTGCATTTGTTGCGGTGGACAGCAGCGGTGAAGCAGCGAAGGAGAGATGGGGGCCTGGACCTGACTGCGGCGGCAAGCCTGGGCGAGAGGCTGCAAGTGTGGAGAAGCCTTGGCGCTGCTTGTGCTTACGGGCCTTGCTGCAGACGACGTACAGCCTGCCCCGCCGCCTCACAAACCTGCAGCCGTCGCAAATCTTCTTCACCGCCGCCCTCACCTTCATCCCCCCGGCACTCCCCGACGCTGCCGCCGCCGCAGCCCGACCCTCGCCTAACCAGCTCCAGCCCAGCCTGGTGGCGTTTCCTTTGCACTAGCCTGGCCAGGCCCGGAGTGGATGAGTATAGTCCCGCCGGTTGCTCCTCGCCACCGCCTCCGCCGCCTCCACCTGGCCTGGCTGCTTAGTATAGTGCGGCCTGGCGTAACTGGGCTTGGCCTGATGGTAGCGGTGGCGGTGGCGGTGACGGTGGCGACATGCACAAGCGGCACAAGGCGCGCAGCAAGGGGAGCGGCGGCAAGGGTCTGAGGCGGCGTGGCGATCGGGGGGCAGGGGAAGGCGGAGTTGAGGGCGATGGCGCCGTTGATGGAGCTGGCGAGGACGGCAGCGGGCGCCGGGGTGGAGCCGCAGGTCTTGCCTTTAGCGAGCAGCAGCAGGAGCGTCTTGGAGAGCTCACTGCTATGTAAGCAAGCAAGCAAGCATTGTTACTGCCAGCTGACCGCAAGCATTCCAGTGCTGCTGGCATTGATTGCATGTGGTGCACCACCATTTTGTCGCTCAGCGGTCAACTTGATTGCTTACAACAATTGGACTTGTGCGTTACGTTGCTGATTCCATTCAACGCTGTCACGATGAGCACTGGTCAATGCATTGCTGTGTCACAAGCGCTGCGTGCATGTTGTGACACAGTATCCAGTTCACTGGCAGCTGGCATGTTGATTCGGTGCAATCTTCCACAGTAGCTATACACTGACTATTGCACAGTGAGTCTGTTACTTCCAGCTTGATGCTTGCCTGAATTGTCTGCGCTGTTAGGTCGGCGATCTACCAGGATGACTTCCATCTCTACAAGGATGGCTCTGAGGCGGAGTACAGCATTACAGTCGTGTAAGCACCGCAAGCAGACGAACGTGCGCCCCCC
>RHPI01001719.1:15932-29204 GCA_009103225.1 Chlorokybus atmophyticus
ACCACCCCACCCACCCACCAACACTACCACCACCACCACCACCCATGCATGCGCTCTGTCTCTGTCTGTCTCAATCCAGCTTGGTTGCAATTCCTTCGCCCAACCCAACCGCTTATGACATTCAAGCTGAGAACCTCAGTAGTTCTAGCCACCCAGCCCAGGCATGTAGGAAAATTCCAAGTTGAACACCTTAGCAAGCCTTCAGCAGCTATCACCATAGTTGCTGATACAGCTTGTGTGCAGGCCGCATCCGGGCGACCCGTCATCAGACAGCAATCATGTTGCAGTTGAGCTGTTCGTCCGGTAAGTGCCAGTGGCAATTTCCTTGCAGCAACAAACGCAACAATGTTGGCGACTCATTGTTGTGTGCCGCCCTGCAGCTATGTACCTGGTTACCCGGCAAAGCCTCCCCGACTGCGCATCAAAGCCATACGTGGTTTGGAAGCCCATCAAGTGGACCGATTGCAAACGATGCTGGCAAAACAGGTTGGTGCATTGCCACAGTATGCTTCCTGCGCACGCATCTGGTGCGCAGGATATACCTTATGCCACAATTATTTGGCACATTGTAACGAGGATGTGAAGACTGTGAGTGCATGCACATGTGCCTTTGCTTGTTGATGGTTTGGTTGAGCACAGCAGCTTTGTTCGCACTTTTACGCTGGTTAAAGCGTAGGCATCGGCAATTGCGCAAGAGCGGAGGGTAATGGTGTTCAGCCTTGTGGAGCTCTGCCAGGAGTTCCTCGCTGAGCACAATGTCGGCAAGGAGGCGTTGGTTCCCGCTAAGCACAATGACAATATTGGTGACAAGGAGCTCTCTCTGTGGGACAAGATGCAGGTGTTTTTGACAACCAATCAGAACATTTGCGGCTGGTGTGTGGGGTTATGAATGAGACTTTGTGCTTAACAGAAGCTGCTATTGACAGGAGCGCGCAATTGTAACTGGGTCAATTGTCAGTGCAGTAAGCGGTTACACCACGGGCAGCGCACTGGCCTCAACCACAGGTTAGCATTGTTGCTCAGACCATAAGCACCTACCTGTGTTGCCTGTTCTGCAAGTAAGCCGTCATCAAGCATGGTTTGATGGAATGCTAATTGGTGGTCCTGCTGCTAGACGCGAGTGACTATGCTTATGGCGACAGCGTGCATGCCGATCTGCTCTCTGATGGAGAGGACTCCACTGAGAGGCAGCAGCCAGCCACAACCAGCTTGGGTAAGTTGGACTTTACTGAACATTGCACTATTGTTGGTCCACTCATACCAAACCAAATCTAGCAGCTAACGCCGTTCTCGTGCAGGTATATCTGCCATTGGTTTGAGTGAGCGAATTCAGCAGAAGCCTGCGGACATGCCATTGAGGAAAGACCTCAAAGCAAAGGCAAAGGACGGGAAGCACTCTCCGACTTTGCATGAGGATTCACGTAGCAGCAGCATGATGGAAGGCGTTACCGAATTGATTCGTGGACTGCGAGCAGGAATCTCTTTCTTCGGCCGTGTGGTGATGGGACAGGTATGCACGTTACTTTACACATGGGTTGCTGATAGCGTTGAATGCGTTACCATGGGTCTGCTGAATTATTTGGACATGCGCATGTAACCCAGTCATGTGCATGAAATCATCA
The DNA here is from genome assembly GCA_009103225.1 of Chlorokybus atmophyticus. Classification (NCBI taxonomy): domain Eukaryota; kingdom Viridiplantae; phylum Streptophyta; class Chlorokybophyceae; order Chlorokybales; family Chlorokybaceae; genus Chlorokybus; species Chlorokybus atmophyticus. The sequence goes on from RHPI01001719.1 coordinate 17,555, forward strand.
GCAGGCCAAGGGTAGCGCATGTGGGGACCCATTTGCACATTCACAGCTGATGTGTGCGAGCAGTAAGATTTCTTAAATTGCACTTGAAGCCATCACCACACATAATTACGCCGATATGAGCATCTGCATGGTGGCCATGTGCTGTTGCGCATACCGGCTGACTCTACCTCGTGAATAGAAAAGTGAAGGGGTCCCTGCAGAGCGATCCTTGGAGCTGTCCGGAGAAGAGGAGAGGGCTTTGCGCAAGGACTTGGTGCTCGGCCAATTGCTGCGGCTTGTGTGCGGCGGGGCGGGCAGGCTGCCGCACATGCTGCCCGCACTCGCAGCCCAACTGCATACATTGGGGGTATTGCCATGATGTGGATTGCTTCGCCTTGCCGTTCTGTCGTGTGAACTGGACATATTTGCATTGTGTAGTTCATGCTACTGTGTGCGCTACATAGGTTCTGCCCTCCTGGCTTACCGAGCTGGTCACTCAACGACCCACCATCTTTGACCGCGTGTTCCGCCGTGTGTTCAAGCGTGAGTTGACTGCCCCGAAGGACGACCTTGAGGACTCCGCTGTACGAAGCCACCACTGTTGGTGTTGTGTTTGAGGTCTTGCCAACCAACCTCACGTATCTCTGCTTCTCGTTTTAGGTGAAATGGGCGCTGCAGAGGTTCTGGCGCTCAAGACCTGAGCCGTCAATTGCTGAGAGCGAAGGAGGTGGCGATGGCGGGCGCTACCTCAACGACTTTGAGGAGGAGTGTCTTCTGGGGCGCGGTAGCTACGGGTCTGTCGTCCTGGCCACGAACAAGCTTGATGGCCGCAAGTATGCCATCAAGAAGATTGCGCTGTCGGCGCATCGGCCCCTCCTCAACTCCAAGATACTGCGCGAGGTGGCCACGCTCAGCCGGCTTCAGCACCAGAGCGTCGTCAGGTACTATCAGGCCTGGATAGGCCGCGGAGTTGGCTGCCTCAGCGGGGTGGAGTCTGATGATGTTGATGACGAGTTCGGCGAGTTTGACGATGACGAGTCAGCATCTTCATCATCGCAGTCTGATGTTGGTAGTGATGAGGATGAGTCTGCCGTTGGAGACTCCCACAAGCGCGACATACAGTACCTGTACATACAGATGGAGTACTGCATGCGCACTCTTAGGGATGTCCTTGACGAGAGGGATCCGAGGGATGCCGTCGACAAAGACCTCGTCTGGCGGCAGTTCCGGCAGATCGCCGAAGGCCTTGTACATATACACGCGCAACAAATCATTCACCGCGATCTGAAGCCATCAAACATCTTCAGTGACTCCCGAGGGGACATCAAGATTGGCGACTTTGGGCTCGCAAAGTTCTCGGGCTTGGAAGTTTTGGCGGAGCAGCAGTCTACTGAGCCCGACACGGGTGCCACCAATGTCGCACATGTTGGAGAGGAAGCTCTTGACTACCTCGCTTCTGCAAATGAAAGCACCGGCCCAGTCGGCACCTTTTTCTACACCGGTATGGGGTCCAACCATAGTGGCTTCATTCATGCTGTCTTGCACAACACAAAGCTGATGTCTGGTCTTCGACTGTCCGCAGCGCCGGAGATAGAAAAGGGCTGGGCGCACGTTTCAGAAAAGGTATTGAGGCACTTGCATGCAATCAGACAAAGGTGCACTTGTGGGTTGAAGCCATGACCAGCAACACCATAGCAAGTTGCTAAAGCAATCCTGCGCGGTTGTGCAGGTGGACATGTACAGTCTGGGAATCATTTGCTTCGAGCTCTGGCAGGTGGGAAAGCTATGTTGATGCTGTGATTATTGCATAGCATGAGGGTTGTTGTTCAGTGACTCATGAAGTTCATGTCAATGCTCTGCGCACGCAACACAGCCTTTCGCAACTGCCATGGAGCGTGCTGTTACGTTGAGTGAACTGAAGCAGCGGCAAGCCCTCCCCGAAAGATTTGTTGCTGCTTATCCCCAGCAAGCTGCCATCATAAGATGGCTTGTAGCTGACAATCCAGCAAACAGGTACAATCATGATGCTCTTTCAGCTCCTGCATGTACTCTTTTAGCTCCTGCTTTGCATCATGGTCTGCCCACACACAGAGTGTGCATACAGGCCGTCAGCATCGGAGCTGCTGCGCAGCGATTACATGCCTCCACGCATGGAGGACGAGTACCTGAATGATGTCCTGCGCTCCCTGTCCAACACAGAGGACCACGCCGTCAACAATGTCTTTGATCGCGTCGTGGAGACGCTCTTTGCGCAAGAGCGGGCCGCTGACAGTGTTACCCTTCAAGATGACGTCTCTCACCATCCCCCTCAGGTTGACTGTTGTTGTATTGCCCGCAATCAGTAATCTGCTTATGATGTGCATTTGGCAGATGGCGTACGTGCTTGCTCGCGAACGTGTATTGCACAGCCTCGAAGAGACTTTTCGCAGGCACGGGGCTTTACCGCTGGCATCCCGCCACATTGACAGGTCAGAGAGCACTCTCATGCTTGCGCTCATGCGTGTTACGGGCGTGTGAGCGTGCATGTCCCAAAGGTCAGTGTTTATGACATGCAGTTTGGTGATGGCAGGTTGCACGAGTGCCATCGGCTGCACGCCGACGCGGTGCGCGTACTTGATCAGAGCGGCACCGTGCTCGGACTGCGATATGAGATGCGCGAGGCGTTCGCGAAGCATGTGGTGGAGTCACAAACGACCAACCTCAAGCGCTACGAGGTGTCGAAGGTGTACCGCCGCGGCATTGGCAGGGGCCGCCCGAAAGACTACTTCCAGGCGGACTTTGACATCATCGGACTTGGACGTGCTCTTGCTGATGCAGAGGTGCTCAAGACCGCCACCGATGTACTCAACGACTTTCCTGAGATGGGAGAGTATGAGGTATGGGGCATTGTGGCGTGTTGTGCGTTGCATTGCGTTCTTAGCTACATTGTGTGCTGTATGTTGTCATCTGCTGTATGCAGTCAACAATCTAGAGTACACTGAAGCGTACTTTGCCGTACAGCAACCTGCGACGCCACGCTTTTGAATGATCATTGCTGAATCGGCACTGCTTCTGGGAATCAATACAACCAGATAACTGTGCGACCCAAACCACTACCATATATCCCTTTATGGTCATGTAGTGCGCTAACGCAGTGTGGCACATGCGTATGTGCCACACTACGTGTAAACAAGTACCCATGTATAACAGTACCCCACATGTAGTCATGTATGCTGCATGGTACATCACCAACATTTGGCGATAAGGCTCTGATGCATGGGATCCGCCAAGTTAACTTGCAGCTTCTGTCGTTGCAGATTCGCTTGAATCATCGGGCAGTGCTTGATGCTGTATGGGAGTGGAGCGGTGTGCCGCATGCGCTCCGACCTCGCGTGGCTGAGCTTTTGGCGCTTCTCATGCCGGCTGCGCTTGCGTCGGCTGCTCGCGCACTGGCGTGGAAGCTCATACGCCGCCAGCTCCTGGACGGGTTGAACCTGTCCGTCACGGCTGTCGATCGCCTCGAGCCGGTTGTCCTGCGCCTCGGCGGGGTGGCTGAACTGTCAATCGCACGCCTTCGTGGCGCCCTTCCAAATGGTTAGCTTTATGTTGTTACATTTGTTGGTCTAAGGCTACTTGCAAGCAAGGGACGGTCAGGTCATGTGGGACGAAGAGTTGTCGTGTATTTACTTATTGCAATGGTATTGTCAGGCAAACGAGTAGCCGCTGCCTTGGATGATTTGAGCGAGCTGGTGCGTTTGTCATCAGCGTGGGGTATTGATCCTGACAACATCACTGTGGACGCGTTGATGCCTCCTCACGAGCGCTATTTCACCGGCATTTTCTTCCAGATCCACACCAAGAGAGCCAAGCACCCTTCTGCCTGTGTAGCCATTGGCGGCCGATATGATGGGCTTGTGGCTAGGTACGTCACGACACAATATGTGCTGCAACAGAAATGCGGGTGGAACAGCTTATGAAACCTTGCTGTGATTTAGGTTGTGGCCCGCGGAGAGTGTTATAGGTGCACCTGGTGCTGTGGGTGTGAGCGTTGCGTGTGAGAAGCTTGCGGCAGCACGGCATCGCAACATGTTGGAGCAGGCGGCTGCTGCGGGCGGTGCGGCCGGCAATGGCGGCCTCATGTATGATACGGACGTTCTCGTCTGCTCGCGCGGCGGTGGCGGCTTGCTTGAGCAACGCATGAGCCTGGTGAGTTTGTATGCAACAGGCAGATGGCAGGCACGGCTATCACCGGGGCGCATGGCAATTTTGTCAATGTACAGGATATGCGCGAGACAATTGGCGACATGCATGACGTCACAACAGCATCGCATACCAACCAGCATGCAAACACAGTCACATATACCACCACCGGGCTATATTGACTGCCTGTTTACCTACCACACTACCCTACTCTAGACCTCCAGTGTGCGGGGCAGACACCTGTTGAAATGTGATGGCTCTTAGGTGGCGGAGCTGTGGGCAGGCAACATAAAGGCGGAGATGTGCTTGTCGCCGACCCCTAGTTTGACTGAGCAGTACGAGTACGCGAACGACCGCGGCATCAAGTGGCTTGTCATACTATCCGAAGCAGAGCTGTCTGCCGCTGACAGCGTCAAGGTGGTACTAGTTATAACTTGTAAAGCGATGGAATGTGGAACATCTTGCTGGTTTGTACTGAACTACAGTAACGCCTTTCAGATTCGTCACCTGGATCGGAAAACTGAAGAAGATGTTGCGCGCGGCGATCTGGTTAAAGTGCTCGCCAACAAGCTGGCTGGAAACATGAGTCGCAAGCATTACACTGTACATAGACGACGATCTGATAGATAGCGTGTTGTCACAAGCTATGCCTTTTCTATACATGTACACCAAGTCCATCACGTGTATCGCACTGTAGTATACCCGACCTGGGATTGGTTGATTACGAGTAGTTAGCGACGCTACTATCTGTAAGTGATCATGTTATCTGTAAGTGATCATATCTTGTGCGTCTTTTGACAATGTTACCAACACCCTGTGTGCCGTCATTGGATTGATGAGCATTCTAGCATCTGAATGAAGCGTCGAAGGAAGCACACTTGACACGACATTGCGCATGGCTGCATTTGAGGTTAGTGTCCATGTCATTACTGTACTCTGTGTAAGGAGACATAATTGCCAATGTATCGACTCTAATATCCAATAGGCGCGATCTGCAAAATAAGTTGAGCAATACTGATGAAGGAAACATGTAAGCTGTTCCTCTCGTGAGAAGTTTGTCAAACATATTGCTGTGATCTGACCCTTATCAAACGCCAATCAGCGAGATTGCTTAAAACAAAACAAGCAGTATCAACCGCTAAAACCTCAAGTTTGCTATTTAGCAATCAAACACAACCCACACAAGTGCACGCTGACTGATTGTGCAAGTGTGGAAGCAAACCACGGACTCGGACCGGTAAGCTTTGATTTTCCGTCAACTTTTTTTTTTTTTTTTCAACTTAGTACGTACGTATGAGGTCGATTAACTGGTTTCCGTTTTTGTCAACTGCGTCATTGACAATGCAAGTTGGTAGTATCGACCCTCGTTGACAGGGTCGGTTAAAGTCAGCAATAAGGCTTGATTGACTTGGCATAACACACAAAGGTTGCACAAGGCAAACCCCAAAGTAGGTGGCAATAGAGCAAAGATGAGCAAGCACTCATGCGATTACATGGGGGCCAAGGCAGAGCTATGCACAGCTTACTCCAACTCAACTTATTTAGCCCAAGACTAGACCCTTAAGCAGCAGCAGGTGGGCGTATACAGCAGCAAACAGATGGCAGCACCCAACCACCTGTAGAGTGTAGAGGAGAGGAGCAAAGAGGAGAGAAGCTGAGGTTAGGCTTGCCTGTCCACGGCGTTGGCATGCATGACCAAAGATGACGACTATACGGACGCTGCAACTTGGCCCCGCCGCTGCTCAACGCTGTTGCACGAACATATCCCCCTCCCTGGCCGCGTGGCTTCGTCCAGGCTGCGTGGCCTAGCTCATACGGAACGTTAGTCATGTTACATTGACATCTAGGCAGTCCTAAGGGCCAACGCCGCAGTAGCAAGAGTGCTATGCGCATCAGTCCACTGCCATCATGAAGCATGCACATGTCAATGTCCCATCATCATGCAGCGTGTTTTTGCAGTGCCAATGGCCCATGCAAACCCAACTTAGTTACACTTATCAAACTCAACCATTTTCATAACGTACAGCACCATTGTGCTGATGTCCGCAGCCGGAGAAAAGGAGCAGTTTTGTTCCACATTGGCAGGGTTGATGAAGATAAGCAATAATCGGTGAGAAACTAAGCACTCACAAGCATGCCACAGCACTCACAAGCATGTCTGCAGAAAAGGCGTGCACACCAATAAATTGCTAACATAACTGAAGGTCCTGGTCCGATACAACAGCTGTTGCAATACGCAGCTCTCGCATCGCACGCACAATGTTCAACTAGTCGTCCCATGCATCATCTGCAGCTCCCTGTTTGGACGAATCGATCAGGAGCAGATTCTTCAACTTGTCGTCTATCTTAACAGACGCTCCGCCAGTAGATATCGTAGCGGTTGTTGCGAGTGGGCCTCCCTTTTGCATGTTATCTCGAAACGCGGCTGCCGCCTCTCTCTCTCGCTGTCGCGCAGCTTTTCCTGTTGCAAAAGCCATCACATTGCCAGCTTCTGACTCAGCAATGGCACGCTTGATCTGTGCAGCACCAAAGAAGACAGTTGCGTCAACCACAATACAATTCCGTATGGAAGTACTTAGCATTGAGACAACCAACACAACTCACAACACCAACCGCGCACCTGGGAAACAATGTACATGTCGCGCTCAAGATAGAAGGAAGTGGCGCGTCCCGACATGCCAGCACGCCCAGTACGCCCGATGCGATGCACATAATCCTCAAAAGTCTTGGGCAGGTCCATGTTGATGACATGAGCCACACCCGTGACATCCAGACCCCTGCTGGCCACGTCTGTAGCGACCAGGATGCTGATGGTACCCTTCCTGAAGTCTCTCAAAGCTGCCTCACGTTCACTCTGTAGTGCCATACACACACAGATAAGGCCATATACATGTGAATCCCAGCCCTACGTAGCATGTCTAAGCTGCAAAAAGATGGACTATTGCCACACCTGTGACCGTCCACCGTGCAATGCAGCCGCTGGAAGGTTCTCCGCAAGTAAAGCATCAGCAACTTCATCACACTTTGCTTTCCTCTCCACAAAGATGATGGTCAATGGTGGCTCGTGACCATTGCGTTGCGCAGTCTGGTACTCATCCACAACCAAAGACAACAATGAGTCCGTCTTCGCTGCATCAGTTGCCACTTTTTCCAATGCCTGCCAACACGCACATACACATTAGCAAACCTGCTGAAAACAATGCTTGCCAGGATTTTCACTGTACTGGCTTCACATGTTCTGCATTTGACCCTTTGTGGCAGTGTGCAAACCTCTGTTAATTGAGTGTGTGCAAGAATAATCACCTGTGAGACGTTTGCAGTAGGGTGGCTTGTCTTCCCAACCTTGACACGCACAGGGTCGCGCAGATACTCATTTGCAAGAGCCTCAATTTCCTCCGGCATAGTTGCAGAAAACAGAAGAGTTTGATGCTTCCTCGGCAGGCCTCGCATCACCTAGCAACAATAGCCATAGCATGAACGTTACGTATGTCACAATATATTACAACCCCTGACCAAACACCAGAACTGTTGTCCGGCAAGCAATAGCCAGCTGACCACCAGGTTCCCCTTGCAATGACACTCGCACACCAACCACCACTACAGTCCACACCCAATCATCCCCTACCTCCCGAATCTGAGGTTCAAAACCCATGTCAAGCATGCGATCTGCCTCATCCAACACAAGGAAGCCCACTCGGGCAACATCTGAGTTGCCCTGTTGTAGATGATCAATGAAGCGCCCTGGTGTCGCCACTACCACCTGTTGATCACCATTGTTTAGTTCATGCCAATCAATTTAAGAGTATGCAGTAATAATACTAGACAGCGACGCACGCTGACATACCTCAACTCCAACGCGCAGCTCTCCTCGCTGGTCACCCATGTGCGTGCCTCCAACAACAATAGCTGTGCGAAACCCTTTCGCCGTCCGACTGAAGGCTTTAACCTCCTTCTCAATCTGCTGCGCCAGCTCACGGGTGGGTGCAAGCACCAAGGCAAGCGGGCCATCTCCTCTCCGCACAGTTGCCTGAGAGATGCGCCATTGTGCGCGTTGATAAAATGCACCACCGCGCAACAACAAGCAGCGATCGACATAAACAGGGTCACATGCATCAGCATACCTGTGCCAAGCAATGTGCAATCATGGGCAGCGCAAATGAGGCTGTTTTGCCCGAGCCTGTCTCTGCGCACCCAAGTATGTCCCGTCCCGACAGCGCTACTGGTACACCCTGAGTACAACCAGCCTTTACAGCTCCGAGCACATGTTCAAGTAAGCTACAGCTGTCCATGCAAAAGTCCCCAGAGCTTACTTGACACTGGATGGGAGTAGGCTTCTCGTACTTGTGGAACTTGATATCTTCAATGATGGATTCGTGCAAGTTCATATCGTCAAAGGACTCAATGGGTGCTGATGCGGGGGCAGAACCTTCGGCAACATCAACTGTGATGTTCAACCTTCCTCTGATCTCCTCTACCTAGTGCACAGTCAACTATGAGTCCAACTTGCTCTACTAATATGTTCAGCTTATCTCAAGTGGTAGGCGACCGCATCACATTGCACGTGCCAAATACTAATGACAGGAACAATCATGCCTTACTTGCAGCTGCTGGTATTATCCAACCACTGAACAGATGCGCAGCAATAATCAAGACCAATGCCACAAACGCACACCATGTGCATGTACAGCATTCTTTTGAGAGACGATAAAACTGACCAGCGCAACTATCCCCCCTCCTCCCCAACATGTCATGCACCCAGCGCATGCAATTCCACCTGCTTCGACATGTTATATGCGCCGATGCGCATGCCGCTTGAGCTCAAGCGACACACCGATTGTTAATTTCTATTACGCAGAGTATCACCAGACCAGCACACTTTCTCGACAACCGCATTTTTTAGTACTAAACGCATGCAACAGAAGAAGGCAGCCATGACACCTGTCCAGGACATAGTGACAAGTTGCATTGCATGCTGCATTCCACACACTTGACATGAGCAAAGAAACCTGCCAAGCAGGCAATGTGCATGCAGACAATTCTTCCATTCTGCCACAGCCTGAGATTGCATAAGCACGATCCAGGAGCTTACTTGCGCAGGTGTCAAAGCCCTGACTCTTTCAGAGGGCTGCCATTTGGGCCAGACAATCTCTGGAGGCCCGCGGGGTCCAGCAGCAACGGGCGGAGCAGCGGCTGAGCCAGGCCCAGGGCCACCTCCATCTTCTCTGCGGCTACTGCTGAAGCTGCCGCCATAGCTGCCATTGGCCCGGCCGTCTCGGTCTCCGTCTCTGCCGCGATCCCTGCTACCAAAGCTGCCGTAATCGCCAGCACCATCATACCTGCCCCTCTCCCTGTCCCTGCCACCCCCAAAGCCACCCCCATAACCTCCGCCGCCGCCACCCCCGCCGCCGCCGCCGCCGTAACCACCCCCTCCGTCAGCCTTAGGCGGCGCCTCCCCAGGCGGCTGCCCCCGCAGATGTGGCGGAACGTACGGCATCACCTTTCACGACGCTCAACACCCTTATGCCTCCTCGTGATTCTGTCAACAAGCACCCCGCCGCCGCCCGCAACAACACCCACCCTGCCGCCACCGCCGCCGCCGCCGCCACCGCCTGCACCTAAACTCTGCAACGCACCAAACCCTAAAAGCGTGTCCAGCTAAGCAACAAAGTCGCGGCACCGCTGTGCAGTGCATCGGTCTGCAGCTGGTACGGTACCCTGCAGGTTCCCAGTGGTTGTGTTGAATCTCGCACGTCTTCTCGCTCGTTGCAAGCCTTGTAAATGAAGTTTTCATCCATGCAAGTTTATTATTGAGCTAAAAGGATATAAGTGATAACTACATGCATAAGATATCAGTAATAACTAGATGAACCTAAATACACCTTGCTAACTGAAATTGACTGCAGGCTTCTACTTGCTTTGACTTGGATTGTGCAAGTTTTACATACTTACATGCTGTAACTTACAACACTTCGGTGTTGCTGTGGCATTTAACAACGCATGCGCTATTCTATTCCACCAAGTGGTTGTCATAGCTGAGTGTCGTAGTGTTAAATGATAATATACTGAAAAACAATTGACAAATCGTGAGTTACGATTGCAGATTTAAGCTTATTGCGGTTTGGCGCCAATTATAACGATCAATTACACATAATGATAATGATAATTGTAACACCGTGCTTTGTCACATGATCACGATGTGTAGTTGTAAGTTATGTGCAAGTATGTAACTATAATAACACGATTCAAGCATGCTTTATAACACGCAGGATTAGTTATTAATCATGCAGTGCTTGCCCATGCGTAATGCCATTAATAGCCACCAAAATATAATGAAACATATTCAATTGCACATGTTACAAAACAATATCAATGTTATGTAGAGTGCTAGAAAGTGCACCATATGTGTATGTACAACCTCATTGATAGTCAAGAACATAAGTCGTTTGTATATTACATTTGAGTCCATTCGTCATTATATACATGCAAATCATCGTTTCATCAATGCACATCAGACTGGTCACCAGTACTACTGCAATTTGCAGTACTACTGCAATTTGCAGTACTACTGCAATTTGCAGTTGAATAATGACATATCCAGGATCTAAGGAACGTAATAAAGAAAAATAATCAACGAGTGCCAATATGGCGCAGACAAGCACATGCATCCATATGGTTCGAACATCCGATGTTAAACCTGTTGATGGCCCATGACTATATGTATCACATCTGAACATACCTGACCATAATTAACAGTATGGCTCACAGTACTGGAGCCACATGCCACATCATGTGATTGACTTTGGCCGCATGATGTGGCCAAAGTCAATCACAATGAGTTACAATCGTGTCTTCATGCACGATCAACTTACACAAGGCATATAAGTGATGGTACGGTTAAGCTTTATATGCACATTGAAAACGCTAGAGCTATATACGCTTCGCATGCGCTTGAGTCTCGTGACACTCATATTATGGCAATAGCTGTCAAGCATGGTAAAAGTACTTTATCATCTTATATATTTATCGTTACATGATGTCATTATAGCTAATTATTTGCTGGTTTATTTCAATATGCACAACATAGTTACAATGATTATATATATAAGTGGACAATCACTTTATTTGGCGGCATCTGCTTGTTATGATCGTCGCTTATAACTTGTGAGTCTGTACAAAAGCTGTACTACGTGTGTAGCATGCAACTTAAACTTTGAAGTTTTTAAACATTAAATCTTGTATAATTAGCCGTTGTATACTATATTATACTAGTACTATACTAGTAGTACGCAATAGTCACTGATTGATTGTAACAAGTACGGATATAAGCACACGAGTTAAAGTGTCACTAGCTAGGGATTCGATGAAAGGCACTTGTTTCGTTGGATTCCACCTGTGAGTCATCATATTTTAATGAGTTACGCAAACCGGGTGATGCTCTCACGTTGTTTTACATGTGCTTGTATAACGCTTGTGCACTACAGGGCGGGAGAGA
>RHPI01001719.1:30632-42638 GCA_009103225.1 Chlorokybus atmophyticus
TGTGTGTGTGTGTGTGTGTGTGTGTGTGTGTGTGTGTGTGTGTGTGTGTATGTGTACAAAAGAACGGACAGGGAATGTGTGCAACAGGGGTGTGCTGCTATGCCGGCATGCATCATGTGCCAAGATATGCAAGCGCTACTCATCACACTTATGGGTAAACACATTCCATTCACGTGGGCGTGTGTGACGTTACATTAACAACCTCGCTGTGATGCAAGAGAGAGTTTTACCTCTTTGTGTCAAGTTGTTAGCTGGTATACCAGGCATAGGGATGATGATCAACAGACACAAAGCTTGGTAATAATGCAGCGATTGCGAGCAAGCCTATACTCAATTGTGTAGCTTGGGTAACAGAGCATGCTCTAGGTACCCTGTTTGTGGTGTTGTTGTCGATAGACCTGCTGACAAACATTTGTGGATTGTTATTGCATACTGTACCAGCCCACTACTTGTTAGTATTGCATTAAGCTCACACTACAAAGTATAAATGCATGCACCGACACCAGGGAAAACTGCTTCCGCTTGTACACTTCCAGATACTGCACTTGCGCAAACGGCCGCGGTGCAGGTGATGCGCATGCATGCATGCTTGTCTAACGGGGTTTGGGCTAGTAGTGAAGTTAGGTAGGTAGTAAGTAGGAAGAGCACCCGGTGGTGAATGTAAGTGTTGTGTGCTGTTGTGTGTGGTGTGCAATGCATGCCTCACATTGTGATACATGCCACAATCTCTGCATCCTAAATATTGTAAACACCCATGCAAATCATGTTGGCATACTCTAAACAGCCTGCAAAGAATTAACTTATTCAATGTGCAGCTCCTGAGCTGCAATCACCTGGGCAGCCATCCGTACATAGACGCTAACATACAGAATACGAAGCTAACTACGGTGTAGATACGGAACGCGCAGGAGGTTACTAGAAGATAGCATATGAGGCTCATGATGGCTGCAAAGAATGTCAGTACTACCCTCTCAAACGCCTTGCTGATTGCCTTTTCCTGTACAGGTGGCCCTTCAAACGAGCCGGTTTTGTGAAAATGGTGCAACAGCCTGTCCTTCTCAACATACACCTCTTTCATCCACTCCAGTGTTGCAGCCTCTTCCCTAGGAACTTCACCTACTTCCCACCTTCGCACATGCATGTGCACTGCAAAGCACCCGACAGAACCATATCAGCCAGAGGCCCACACCCTGTTGGTATCCACGCAATCAACTCTGCAAATGGCAGACTGCAGCAGCGCATACCTTGGTGAGGGCCTGCGCCATAAACTATGTCACAAAAATAGGGATTCCTGTCTTGGTAGCCGATGGTGATGTCATAGACAGCATCAATGGTGCCATGGAGCGCTTCCAAGCACGCATGGTAGCCTTTGCACTTTGGCAACAAGACATGCTCCAACACAGGCAGATTATGTTCGCGCGCATATGCCTGACTCCGTTCCTTCTTCGCAGGCCTGCATACCAACAACACATCAGTACTACTGTGTCTGTACCAAAGTATGATAGAGCACGCAATGCCTGACAATGTGTACTCACGTGAAGTCAGTGCCCTCGGGGAAGACCACCATCCACAGTGGCGTCGCATATCGAACGAAAGATGCCAGATGGTTGCGGATGTTGATGCGGTCTACCTCCCACTTCCTCTCAACAAACAGGTACTCCGCAAGATGGAAGCCCCACCCGAAAATGGGGGCATTGCGAACGGACGACTTGATCATGTACTTTACATCTCCCAAGCGACCCTTGCGCAAAGCGAGACACCACAAGAACATCCAATCCGACTCTGTTGGATGATTGCAGAGCAGCAAAGCTCGTTCCTTCAAAGGCAACTCTTCACCGCTGAAGATGACCTTGGTCCCATTGAGATGCTCCACTAACAAAGCCCACAGGCTAAGCCACAAACCTGTTGTGTTTGTAATTCTCAGCAAAGTAATTCTAGCAGAAATGGACAAGGAGAACAGCTGGACAGCTTGCCCATACCACCTTGCAGCTGAGATGCCAAAATCATTGCAATGCACGGAATGCACGGAAGCGTGTACATGCAAAGTTGACTGTGCAGACAGCTGCCGCACTACCAGCGCAGCCCGAACAAGACAAATTCAGACTGTCATTGCGCGCAGCACAGACAATGCTGTTTAACTACACTGCGGCAGCACAAAACCCTAGCCAAGCTGCTGTATACAACCAAAGCCATGGCAACCACAGCGAGAGAGACACGCTACAGACACCTGGCTGGCCCACAGACCCACAAGGACGGCCAGCAACAAACACGTAGGCAGTGTCTTAGGGTCGGCTTTGAGGAGAAGCGCGAGCCTGAAACACGCCTTTGAGGCCAAATTGCTGTTGAAGGTGGCTTACCTATGAGAAAGTGTGTAAGCCTGCGGCCGAGGCTGATGGAGAAGAGGCGGACGACGACGCAAAGGGGCACGGCGACGCACACCAGGCCAAGAGCAGCGGTGCCCAGCCACATGGCCATGACCAGCATGCCCCGGACTCGTAGCCGGAGAGTCTTGCGCTTCTGCTGCCAGGCCGCCTTCACGGCGGGCGCCGGCTCGCTCAGCCCCAGCGACTGCAAGCTCACCAGCCGCTTGCACCGCGACCCCCCGGAGTCCATGGAGTACAAACCTCCCGCCCCGCCCGCCGCGGCAGCACCGACGACGGGCACGCCCATGGCCAGGTCTCCACCTTCACCAGGCCCAGCCGGTACCGCCCTCGCCTCCACCTCCTGCCTGTCCTGTTCCTTGCCCTCCACCAGCTCAACGGCCGCGTCCCCACGGCCCTCCCTGACAAACAAAGCTGCAGACGCCCCCACCACCCTCTTCACCGCCGCCTCCTCCGGCACCACCACCGCCGCCGTCATCATCCCCGCATAGCTGAGGTCCGTCTCTAGGGTTTGTACCGCGCACACACAGCTGGAACAAACCCCTGCTCCCGCACTGCCCCCTTTTGCACACAACACCGCCGCGGTACGCGTACGCCCACTGATCAGTCCACTTCTAACCGTTGATGTCCTTTTCCTGCGGCGTTTTAAACCAATGTTTGACACATCGCAGTCAAAAGCTGCAAAACATGGCAGAAGGTTATTGCGACGGTCGGGTTCGGCGAGAGCAGCCGGTTAAATTCGACGGTAAATACGTAGTTTGTCCGTGTTGTGAGGTTAATTGCGTACGGGGTTGGGGCCGCGGGGCTGGCACCCTTTCACGCGGAGCTGAACGGGTCGCGCGTCAGCAAGAGGAACGCAGCTGGAAAAGTACACCGCGTCAGTTCAAGAGCACGGCCACGTGCGTACTGTACACCGATCTGCTTCTGTTGCCAGAAGCCGAACGTTCTTAATCGTACTGGTCCGCGTGCCTGTCAATTCATAGGGTACAACTTTGTGCTGTACTGTATAGTTGTGTACTGTTGAGGCAGGTTTTACATACTGCGTCGGCAGCAATACGAAACCCTATGGCCGCGCTGTACAGCGTGGTCACCGCACTAGGGGCGATATTCTGTACCGCGCTGCCTTGTGTATGGTCGAGCTCAGAATTATTATACTACTTTGCATACGATGAACGATTTACATTCCTTTTGTTTCAAACAATTATCCTACCTACAGTCCAACTTTGGCAAGAACGCCTAAGCCCTACGATCATACGCGTTCATCGTTATAAGTATGATTTACACGATGAACAACTGCGAATGCATTGAACATTCGGGATGTACCGACGGTGGCTAGCAATGAAGCGAAATGCCGTTGATGTAACAACGTAATTGCACGGTCAGCAGCACGCCGTTGACGCAACCCGGATCCTATTCAACCGAGACGAATGCATTTAGAATCACGATCCACTTATCTCGTTCCTGAGCATGAGCATGAACTTGAAAGCGCAATCGAGACGAGGCGCATAGTTCTTGTGAAGCGCGGCGGCGCATCAGGGTGGGGCGGGAAGGGCGAATTTTCGCCGTCGCCAGCAGCGTCGCCAACAACGCCGCCGCTGAGGTGCCGGCCTCAACTGCTCTGTTGCTTGACACGTGTGTGTCAAGCAACAGAGGCAAACCCTAACTTAAACTATACGTATTAATCACTTACTTATTAATTTGTTAAACGAAAACTCGCCGGCCAATAGTTGAAGCCGACGAGTAATGCCCATTATACTACTTTGCACACGATGAACGATTTACATTCCTTTTGTTTCAAACAATTATCCTACCTACAGTCCAACTTTGGCAAGAACGCCTAAGCCCTACGATCATACGCGTTCATCGTTATAAGTATGATTTACACGATGAACAACTGCGAATGCATTGAACATTCTACCTCCCCCTCCCAAGCATATATCAGTAGGGACGAGTTGTAGGTGTAGAGCCTGGTGTATTTGTATTGCCAAAGTTGCAAATCAAGATAGTTTTGTTTGGTTGCCTGACACAGTGTTTGATCCTTGCGCAGAGTGCTGCGCGCAGTCGTCTGACAATGTGTGTGATCGTTGTGCAGATGGACTTCGCACAGCGCTTGCAACATACCGCTGATGCACAACGCACCGCACGCGCGACTGTGCGTCCACAGCAAGTAATGGGGTGTAATCTGCGAGAGCGAGCAGCAGCAGCGCTTTTGGAAGTAGAGCGCATCAGTCGTGAAGCTGTATCTGATGGCACTCGCGACCAACGCGATCGCGTCTGGCAAGAGTTTGCCAACTACCTGCAACATCCTGAGCTCAACATTGCCGTCGCCAACGTCACCCCAGCTATTGTCACAAGCTACCTTGCTGGGCACTGGACCGACACACACATCGGCAAAGCTCGCAGGCTCGACCGCCATGGTCATCGCATGATCGCCAGCACCACACTAGACAATGTGATCTCACATCTCACATGCTCCTTCAGACTTCTAGGGCGCATCAGCCCATGGGACAGCGACACATCCACAGGGAACCCGCTTCTGTCCATAGACGTGCGCGAGTTCCGTCAAGGATATGCAAAGATTGCTGCTCGGCAAGGAGTTCAACCTATTCCTGCTGTGCCATTGGCAATTGATGACATGCGAACGCTTATCGCATACTTCCAACACCAGCTGTTTACCATACCTCAGCAACTGACAGTCACACATGATAAGGCTGTGCTCTGGCGCGACTATGCACTTTGCCTATACCTATGGTGCACATGGCAACGGGGTGGTGAAGGTGCGCGTTTACAGATGCACGAGATACAAGCGGCAGGTTCTGGGTTGACGGCCACTGTAACACATCTCAAGAATTACAGCACTGGAGGTGCACCCACTATACCAGTGCGCAGCAGTGGTTTGCCTGTGGAGTTCTCTGAAGTGCTCTATGCCTATTTGACCTACTGTCGCGGGAGCTGCTTTGCCATCACCGCTGGTCCTCTATTTCGGCCTGTTGCGAAGAATAGGTTGAAGTGGGAAGAACATAGCATGTCTGGTAACTGTGCATACCATGCAATTGCGCGCTGCTGCAAGGCATGTGGCATATATAGGCCGCACCTGGGGTTGCACTCTTTCAGACGTGGTGCCGCTCAGAGCGCCTTCCGCTGTGGCGTTACTCTGGAAGAAATACAAGCTCAAGGCACATGGAGAAGTTCTGTTATCATGCACCGTTACCTACACGAAAGGTGCGCTTACCCAATGCACAAAAGCACAAATGTATGGGTAGCGTCCAGGGTTGATGCTGTTTTCGGGTACTCGAGCACCACGTTCAAACCATTCGGGCCGTGGGCCTAATCTCTCATAATAAGTGAATTGCCAGTTGCGGAACACTGGCCACCACGCAGCAGAGTGCCATTCAGGCACCAACAACACAGCTGGCAGCTGGTAATATTGCAATAATGCTATGGCTTCATGCAGGAGGGCCAATGGCGGGTGACACCAAACAAAGCCGCCCCCTAAGCGTTGAAGAACATCGCGCCAGTTTGTAGTAAGAGCATTGCCCAAACTTCCAGGCATGTGTATGTAACTCAAATAAGCAGGTGCTTTGCTGTTCCAATCAGCTGCAAAACAATCCAAAATTGGGTGTCCAACACGTTGTTGTACAAGCGCGGTTGCGTCTGCGGTCAGGGCCCAATCTCCTCTGTCAGTAAATTTAGATAATGCATCCGCATCACGCAGCTCATCACGTGAGCGCCACACACATGTCAGCGCAATATCACGCTCCCAGCACAAAGACCACAATTGATGTAAAGCTTGTAGGATATGAGGCTCAGAAGCAGACAGCTTGTTGAGCATTTGAATCGCTGGTTGACAATCGCCAATAATGCGCACTGTACAGTGCTGAAGATCGTGCGTGCGTGCTACTTCAGTAAATGCTTGGACATAAGCGAGTGCCTCTTTGATGGCCGAAGGCAGCGACATATGCTCAGGCTGAAAGTTGCCTGCCATGCGAGGCCAAGGACCTGTCGCCCCCCAACCAATGGTACCCGAAGCATCCACGTGCAGCTCAAGCAGTACGGGGGGCTTCCACCAAGCGTTGCCATTGTAAGTCTGCAAGCCAGCAGCAGTCCACTCACAGAAGTGTCTGAAGGCGTTCGTATCACTCACAGTATCGTCCCATGCATCAGCAACCAACGCTAAACGCATCAGCTGGCGAGCATAAATGCTTGCAGGTGCAAAAGCTAGTCTTAGCGCAATCAATTTGCCAGCAATGCGTGCCAGATGACGCTTGGTCAATATAGGAGCTTCTGCTAACTCCTTCATCAGCTGCAATAGCTTGGTCAGCTTGCTTGCAGGAATAGCAAAAGAGCCTGCCACAGTGTCCACCAGCAGACCCAACATCTGTACCACCTGCTCCGGCCACAACTGGCTTTTCTTCACAGAAATATATATTCCAAGCACCTTAAACAGACGCAGTACGCGGCGAATGCGCCAGCACAAATGCCAACGATTGGAATGGCTGAAGTGCATGTCATCAATATAGGAAAGGCATGGAAAGCTCATAGCCCGTAAAGGCGTGAAGACAGTGGACATCAAGTTCGTAAACAGCCAGCATGCTTGACTCAGGCCAAATGGCAGCACATTCCACCTGTATGTGACTCCAGCAAATCGCAAAGCCAAGTAAGGCTTGCTGTCCTCATGAATGGGCACATGATGATAACCCGACTTCAAGTCCGCTGTTACTTGCCAAAAGTGGCGCTTTGTGTACAGCAATATATCGCGCAACCTCTCATAGTTGAAGGGAATGTGGCGCAAAAAGACGCTTGGTCAATATACCTCAGGTCCATAATGAGTCGCAAACGTTTTTCATGCTCAACCACTCCTATGCCAGTGACCACTGCCGCGCTGTGCGCATTAACTACAGAGATTGCTCCTGTTGTCACCAAATTTGCCAACTCACTGACAACGTATTCGCGATGTATAGAAGCGGACTTGCGATTTCGAAACACAACTGGTGTTGGGGAATTGCGTGACAGCATAATTGTAATATCCTCAACAGCAAAGCCTTCGGCCTGTAACAATGCATGTACTTCTTCCCACTTGCGTCTATCCGATGCTTGAGTGCCGACCCATTGTAAGCGATACCCGTAACGCAACCAGTCAAGCACAAATGTCTTCTTGCTTTGCATCGTCAAGTGAAACCATGTGGTCCATGCTGCGAGCTTCTGCTGCAAAGAGGCTGCCACAAAATTTTCCGCATTAAGAGTTTCGGTGTGTAGCTGCTCTGCCCATTGGGTTGCTGAGCTGGGATGCTCTTCAAAGCCTGTTGACACTTGTGACAACTCCGCATATACTGAACGAATGTCCTCTTGTTGCTGTGCAATAGGTAAGCTCGCAACAGTGTGTGGCACTTGTGTAATAACATCAGTGTGCTCCTCTGGTGGGGACAAAGGGTCCACTGCCAAAGCTGGCATTGCAGGATCCCACTCTGCTTGCATGCAATCATCCTCAAGAATGGCACTAATAGCGACGAGTTCTTCAGATGTGCTATGTCTGCGCACATGCCAATCAATTAAGCTATACCAGAAGTGACTATTGGCCTTTCGTATGCGAAATAACCCTGTCAAGTAACATACAGCTGTGTGTATCATACACACATGCCATTGTCAGCCATGAACAGCTGCACTTCAAGTACACTATAATACATCATCCAAACATGCACACATGCGCAGTTGCGCGCATACATGCATACATGCGCGCTTGCGCCAGCTATGATACACACCAGCACCTGTCGACATCTTCTGCTATTGCACTGTAGCTACTCGGCAGCTGTACTGGCAGCATGACTTACTGCTGCAATGCTAGGCGTGGCTGCTCTTGCACGGGGACATAGTATGCCAGCGCTTCCTGGTGAGCAGGCGCAGCCTGTTGATTGTTGTAGCCGCCTCCGCGACCGTAACCACCACGACCACCGCGGCCGTAGCCACCACGACCGCGTCCACGCTGGAACTGGGTGCTCCCTTCTTCTGTGACGGAGCGCTGAGGGACAGAAGTCTTTGCCTTTTGCATGGCTGCTTTGCCCTGGAAGCTGTTGGCGAGCTTGGTGAGGCGCCGAATCACCTTGGCTTCCTTGTGTTTGCGGTTGATGCGGGCGTCGTTGATGATACCTCGAGCCCCGGTCGCAAAAGCTGCTGCAAAGTCCACGCTACCGTGCACGTGCGTGAGCAGCATCTGATACAGATATGACACCAACTGCGCAACTGGCGGACCTGTGAAGAGGGCACGGCCAATCGCCTCGAAGCAAGCCTGCACACCAGTCGAGACCTTGCGCGTGCGGTACTCCTCCCACAAGGCATATGTCTCTGATTGCTTGGACAGGCGCTTGATGAAGCCGATGTGCTTGATGTATTTCGTATGCCTATCTCCAGAGTCGGAGCTGTCCGTATCAGAGCTAGATGATGACGAGGAGGTGGATGACGAGGACGACGTGCGTCTCTTCTTGTGCACCTTCTTCTTCCTCTTGAACCTCTTCTTTTTGTTGTCCTCCTCCTCCTCCGAGGTGGATGACAATTCCACTCTACTACGCTGACGTCGCGGAACCGTGGGCAGCTTTAGCTTGGCAGCTTGCTCTGGCTCTGCAGCGTTTTCCAGCGTCACCTCTGGCTCTGGCTCTGGCTCTGGCTCTGCGTCGGCCGCATGTGACTTTGGCGGCACAGGCTGAGCCGTACGCCTAGCTACCGGCGCAGCAGGCTGCGTGGCCTTCCGCGCTGCTCGCCGCTGCTTGGCCGCGCTGGCCTGCCCCTCATCACCGGCCGGTGATGCGGCCTGCTTGCCTGGCTGCGCAGCTCCAGCAGCCGGCTTCTTTCGGCCGCGCTGCCCGCCAGCAGCCACAGCCCGCCCCTTCGGCGGCATCTCTCTCTCTCCTCTCCCCAAACTTTCGCCGAATTTTCGCCGTCGCCAGCAGCGTCGCCAACAACGCCGCCGCTGAGGTGACGGCCTCAACTGCTCTGTTGCTTGACACGTGTGTGTCAAGCAACAGAGGCAAACCCTAACTTAAACTATACGTATTAATCACTTACTTATTAATTTGTTAAACGAAAACTCGCCGGCCAATAGTTGAAGCCGACGAGTAATGCCCATGGTCCGTGCCGCACCTTGTATGGTGCGGCACGGACCAGTACTCTACGCTGGTTCCTGGATGCGGACCAGGAGTGGGCCCGCGGCTCAGCGGCCCAGCAGCCGCGCACCGTACATAGTTCGTACCGCACCATGTATGGGGCGGCATGGACCAGCAATGTTGCTGGTTGGCGGCCCTGCAGGGCGCGCTACACGTGTAGCATGACTGAAGTATCGTTATTGCATGTACGAGTACATAGGTACATTGTGTGTATCATCATTTAATAAATGACAGGCCGCACCGACTGTCGCTGCTTACCATAAAGTGGACAGTCGCAAATGGTCGGCGGCTGTCAATGTATAATGACAGCCGGCTGTCCATGTACATTTTAACTTGACAGCCGCCGACCAGTTGCGGCTGTCCACTTGTGGCCTATACATGTATAAATGGATATGTGTATACATATAAATATATACATATAAATGGATATGTGTATATATACATATATATATATGTATACATGCATATGTATATATATATATGTATACATGCATATGTATATATATGTTGATAAATATACGTGTGTGTGTGTGTGCATGTAGGAATAGGCTTAAGGTATACAAGCAAAAATTATTGACGTATTGCGGCCGCAATACGTAGCCGTGCAATTACTTCATATCTATCATTTCATGTACATACATTGTTGTAAGTATATTGATGCGCGTACACATGTGCATTAGACCTTTCATATGCAAAATTATATATATCTAAAATAATGTATAAAAATATGATTGTACAAAGTGTTATGATTACTATACAATTACATAGTCTACAATTATAATTAAAGCAAATTTACATCCATGCGTTGCGCGTGTAATTACATTATATATAGTTCGTTGGTTATTACATTATTATGATGTTCACAACCGTTAATATCATACCATGAATACATATGTTGATGCTGTTCGCATGTTGCATTGCTAGGCGTAGTTTATGGTATGATTGATTTTAATAATTTGTATGAAACAAAAGCGCAAGCAATGTCAGATGTTATGACTTATAGCCTTACTTGTATAACCTCATAAATGGCCTATAAAAGCCTCATGCGACCACAGAATCATCGACAGCCCGATAAGGTACACTGGCTGCATTGACAGTCGCAATTTGGCTACTATCACTAAGCATTGTCATAATGACAGCCCCTAACAAGTCTACAAATTGTACTGGCGTATTGACAACCGCCGAGTTCGCGGCTACCGGTATGTAGTTTACCACCGTCCATGTAACTGGTACAGCCTATAAATGCTACAATTGCATAGGCTCAGCCTATGGGCCTATCAAAGTGACACACAATCTCCGACTGTCCATCGGCAATTACTGCCGCCGGCCGACAGTTGCTAAGCGGCTGTCGGCGCATGCAATAAACAACATGATATAGGTTGCCATACGGCCCTACCGGTACGTGCACTTGTAGCTTAGTGGTTAGGGCGTCGTCTTTGATATGCTAAAGGTACTGGGTTCAAATCCGGCCGATGCGGTGTGTTCTTGACTAATCATTCCACTAACTCCGCGGAGCTGGCCGCGGCCTCCTGCGCCGCAGGTTGGGCGTGGCCGGTGCCGCCGGCAAAGATGTCTCAACTTTTACTGCAGTTGCACTAATGTTTGCATTGTTTCATATTAAACTTCGGTCGATGGTCCGCTGGCCGGACCAGTTATTGAAGTATTGTGATGACTTTGTCCCTGGTCCGATGGCTGGACCATACCTGGTCCTGACGCAACAGTAATCGGCCGGACCTTAAGTGGTGCGTACCAAGGGACAATGGTACCATTCACGTGAAATTCGGACCATGAACGGTCCGACTGTCGATGAAAACAGACCATGCAAGGTCCACCGATTTCATTTAGCAGGGGGAAATCCCGGTCCTGCGTCACGGACCATTCATGGTCCTTGAACGTCAATCCGTGTGATACATACACAAAGGGCAACGCAAGACACAGAACTACCTCAAAGATGCACCCAGGCTGCATGGTGGCCATGCAGGTAAGTGCTGTACATGCACTCACCGTCCATTCATACGTGCATGCACTCATGAATGATATGCACAGGAGAACGCCTACATGACACATGAAACATTTGCTGCCTGGTTCAACCACTTCCTAGGCTACGTAGCTGGGGGCTCCAACCTCAGTACCCATGCATCCTCGTCATTGATAGCAAAATGTAGCTGGACCTCATCTTCAAGGCTAGAGAGCATGGAGTGCACATCATCCTGCTCCCTCCTCACCTGACACACACCATGCAAGTAGTGTTGCTGTGCATACTCTACAATAGAACAATCAATACATGCTCTGACCTCTATTGCTGTAGGTGCTGGATGTCTCTTGCTTCTCTAGCTTCAAGGCTCGTTACCGTGAAGAACACCACAAGCACATGCTGCGACAACAACCCGGACATGATGACCAAGGACGAGTTTGTGAAGCATCACAGCGAAATCATTCATGTTGCACACGACTTGACGTTCAAGGACCAT
>RHPI01001719.1:42648-87883 GCA_009103225.1 Chlorokybus atmophyticus
GCGGCCGTCCTCCGCCGCCCGCGTCGCGCCCGCGCTTCACGCCGCCGCGGCCGGCGCCATGGCCGCCGCGGGGGGCGTCGGCGTTGTGCTGACGCTGTCGGTGCTCAGAGTGCCACCAGGCGGGGTCGCGGGATGCGCTGCTGGTAAGAGACAACAAGTGGACGTTAACAACAACAGCAGCAGCAGCAGCAGCAGCAGTCGCTGCTATGAGTTGAACACATCACACCTTATACTTGTATTGCTTCATGGCTGTTATACTTTGTCGTGTCATACCAACAAGCAACCATTCGTGGGAGAATGCATGATGTTGCTGTGTAGTGGTTGTACGTTGTTGTGTGAAGACCGCTTTGATGCAATGCGCACACAGTTACTGGGCCCGTGGTCGGTATGTGTACCACTTCATTGTCATTGCACTTGGTGTATGCAAGCGCACACATGCGCTGTTGTGCACGCCAAACCATTTCATTTCGCAGGTTTAGCAGTGGGCTTGGCAATTGTGGCGCCCATCATCACGCACGCGGGCGCCATGTTGACATTGGTTGGGTTCATCGAACTCGTCGTGTGGTTCGGGTTGGGACTCGCCGCTTATTATCTCCTCGACAGAATGCAACTGCATCGTTTGCTGGACGCCGTTTCCACGCCTCCAGCTACTGATAAGGTGGCCAACGGCAAGCACGATGATGAAGAAAAGGGAGAAGGAGCTGTATGGAAGGGTCATCCCGAACCGCGGTCAAGTGTTGGTTTGTTGAGCCAACCGACACCTCAAGCACCCAACAGACTGATAACCTTGACCGTGATCAGCGCCGCGTGTTACGCCGCGTGGAATGGCGCGGATTTTGGCGTGCTTGTCGGCAGTTCCACGCAAAGCCAACCCGCATTTTTCTTACTTCTTCCTGCATTGTTGCGAGCGCTTCCAGCGTGCGCATTGGCGGCGTGTACACATTACTACTGCACGAAGTCAACACATGTTGGTGCACTTGGGGCTGTTTTTGTCGGCACGGTGCAGGCGATATCGGGCATGTCGGTGGTTTTCGGCGATATTGGCGGGACTTTCCTCAATGCTACGAGGCTGCGATACTTCCATTATGCGGCGGCCGGGTTGATATCGGCGTTTCTGTTGCGCGAGTTGATACCAAGGCTGCGCGGGCACAAGTCGAGGTGGAAACTGCTCGGCCTTTGGTTGGGGTTCTGTTTAGCCAGCTGTAGTTACACATTTACGCTGTTGGTTTGTACATTCACGCCCTATTGCGGTAGCTCAAACAGTTTGTAACCTATGCGGTACCATATAATGTTATTTGTGCAAGAGTATGTTATCAGCTGCAGGTGTTGTATAAGTGTTGCACTAGTTGATAGCATGTTCTCCAATCGGTACATGCGTTTATGGGATAAATGCAGCATAACAACAGCAGCAACTGCCCGTTATGGCCAGTGTCAGTGTCAGTGTCACGCTAAAGCATTTGCGGCGCACCAAGGTCTTCACACATCATTCGCTTTGGCACGACTTGTGCAGCAACTCTAGAAGGTGATATAGTAATGCGCAAGTACAGGTTCTGACCTGTACATCAGCAGATAGGGTGGGGCGAGGCATGGCTAACGCTACATGTCAAAGCAGACAATGAGGAGAAGGGAGTGAGCACACTGCAGTCATGCAGACCTTGTGCAGCACGCAGTGTGATGGGCTGGTAGAGTGGCTTGTTCACCTCCATAGGCTTGTTGGGACACCTCTGTTGAGAAGAACAATCCACAACGACATAGGGCCAGCTCAGCTTGGCTTGAGCCGTGCTGCAGACTTATTGACCTAGATTGACCTATGATCTTTTCCTCTGGGTGTGAACAGAAAACCTGGTGTAAGGTACTACATGTATGTAAGCACACAGGTAGATGTCTGTATGTTGGGTGAAAATCCCATCAGCGTATACACAAGCAAAACTTTGTCATCTCACAGACACACTCTGATGCTGGCCAATGTGGCCCCCCCCCCCCCCTTAACTTGACTGTAAACTCTGTTTTTGACCATGCACTACGCGTGTCGCTTGGCCCTTTCTCAGCCTTGAAAAACCCAACGTATTTACTACAACGCAAGCCAACTCAATC
This sequence comes from Chlorokybus atmophyticus, assembly GCA_009103225.1. NCBI lineage: Eukaryota > Viridiplantae > Streptophyta > Chlorokybophyceae > Chlorokybales > Chlorokybaceae > Chlorokybus > Chlorokybus atmophyticus. Next base: position 44,743 of record RHPI01001719.1, read on the forward strand.
TGCGCTCTTCACGGACTACTTGTGTGGTTTGTGTGCACCTGCGCCAACTCTTTCACTTCACGGCCCAACGCAATCGCCAGCATCATCGCACAGCAGGTCCAGCAGGACTGCGCTGTTGTTGTTGTTCTCGTCGGTCCCGTTGTTGCTGCTGTTGCTGCTGTTTACATTGCTCATGCTTTTGTTGTTGTTGTTCTGTTATAATCCGCTGTTGTTGGTGTTGTTCCCTCCGCGTGCGCGTCTCGCTCTTCCCGTGCGCCACACGCCACGCGCGCAGCCCCGTCAACAGCGTGTCGAGACCCGCGTCCGCTGCCTCCGCCGCCGCCGCGTCGAGGTGGACGTGTGATGATGTACGAGCAGCGTGGTGCGTGTGAAGCTCGCGCAAGAGCTCGCCGGCGGCGGCCGCCGTGCACGTCTTGTCCACCGCGGGCTGGGGCCTGGAAAGGAAACAGATGTGTACATGTGTGCACGATACAAACTTCTATGTGGTTGGATGTGGCCTGAAGCAACGTACTGTGCGCGTGCGCGTGTGTGTGTGTGTGTGTGTGCGTGCGCGCATAACCACACACGAGTGCACGCGAGCGCAAGCGCGCGTACACATATACAGACGCAGCCACTACGTACGAGCGTTCGCACGCGCACGCGCACGCGCATGCGCATGCATGTGCGTGTGCATGTGGTTGCACGTGCGTGCGTGTACTTATGTGTGTGTCCGCATGTGGTTGCAGTCCATACTATGTTAAAACGTGGTCACATTATGCCTTGCATGCGCTGAGAAGGTGATGTTACACCAAAGCTTTGAGGTACCCAACCCTTACAGGTCGAGCATGGCCTGCATCAAGTGCAACACTCTCGCATACCTGAGTGTGTGCAGTGCCGACTCTTGCTCTGGTTGCAGCTGCAAGCACGGCAACCTAAAACCGCGCTTCTCCGCTTGAACCTGTGCGCCATCGAGTATGTAATCCATGCAATGCATGACGACACACACACGCGCACGCGCACACGCACACGCACACAACTGCACTTACACACACATATATACGCGCATGCTTACCACCAGGCGCTTCAGCATCGCGCGCGAGTTGCTCCATGTCCCGTCCAAAAGAATGAAGTTGACCGGCCCCTGAAGGTGGTTGACTATCATATAATACTACAATCACGCCGTTATCACGGTGGCATGCATGATACAACATAACACCCTCACCAATGTTGGATCAGGCCTGATGTCCACCTGAGGCACCTCTGCGTGCTCCACTTGCAGAGCTTTCAGCTGCGCGACGGGAAAGAGCACATATGCTCGCTGGTGCTCTGACACAACATCTATCAGTTGTTGGTTTTGATGAACATGTGGTGACTATCACACCAAACGTGCACGTACGAGGGTTGGTGAGCGCGGACCACAATCGGTCTTCGTGTTCTTCTACGCCGAAGATGCACAGCGTGGCGGAGTCCTCGCCAAACACGTGCCACAGCACCTTGCCGCTGTTGTTGATGCGCCTGTACTCCTGCGCGGACGTTGGGCGTGCACACGCCACGTTGATGTGAAGCTTTTGAGCAAAAGCAAAAGCATTGATGAGAGTGTGATGGATGTCAGCTTACCTTCGGGTGCATGTAGAGCCACAATCGAACTCCCGGCCAGAGCGTGTGCTTCTTCATGTGCCCGCATATACAATGGAAAGCTGGAAACCAGCACTGCGGCACACATACAGGTCAAGCAGAACATGAGTGCTCGACATTATGCACACGCATGCACGCGCACGCGCGCGCGTGCATGCGCACAGGGGCATACACATACACACGCGCGCACACGCGCACATATATACGCACACGCGCACTTTGTACATACACACACACGCTCGAGGAGGCGCACACATGCGCGCGCGCACACACACATACTCAACCCATGCGCTCGCGCACGTCCACACATATTCTTTCCCACACTACTCACTTGCGCGCACCCCCCCGCGAAGGCCGTCGCCATGACCCTCGCCCCGACGGCGTGCGCCGCGAAGATGCGCAGCCTCTCCTCGTCGCTGCCGGCCGCCGCGATCAGGCGACGGCACAACAACTCGCTCGGCACGTCATCGTCCGCAACAACACTCGTGCCGTTGCCTTCGGGGAGGTGAGCGTCGTTGGACTCGGCGAGGAGGAGAGCCTCTTGCTGGGAAAGAGGAGAGGTGTGTGAATGCGGTGGGTGGGATGTAAGCAGGTACGTGTTTTGGATGGAGTCTGGGTGAGCCATGGTTGTGAGTGTGATAGACAATCAAGGCTTCAAGGGCGATGCGTGGGAGTTACCCGACACACACACAGCGCAGTGGATGTTCGACTCACTGTTTTCATCACTCAACAATGGCTGGCCTACTTTCCAATTGAGTGAGTGAGTGCGTGCGTCTGCGAGTGAGTGGGCGAGCAGCAACTCCGTAACTGTGTCAGATTGAGAGGGCATGAGTGAGACAGTAAGTGCTGGTCCCTCACTCCCTTGTTGAGAGATCAGGAAAGTGAGTGAATGAGAAACCGAGTGATCGAGTGAGTAAGTGAATGCTGCTCACGCCTTGACTGACTCACTTACGTACTGTCACTCATTACTCCATTGCAACAACTAGGCAACAAAAAACATGCGAGTCAGTGAGCGAGTGAGCGAGTACTCAGGCATGCATACCTGTATGGTTTCCGCGAGTTGTTTGGTGAGTGCGGGCAGTGCGGCCCACTCGTCCGGATGATCACGCTGCAGCCGTGCCCACTCGCCAGCCTTGTGCCTTTGAGCTTCAACAAGAGAGGGACACCGTCAACTCGCACACCCACACGCACAACTGCATACATGCGCACAACAGGCATTGCCTCATGAATGTTCATTTTCCAACTACCAAGCAGACAACGCGAGTACTACGTTGAATTTGTGTGAAACAATCCGTCGTCCGTCTCGCATTGGTCTGACTTCAATGCTGTGAAGTGACGGCGACAGCACATACACGCGATGTGTTGAGGTTCTTGTTCCATTGCAGTCAGAAGTTGCAACAACTCGGATTAACAATCAATCCTGGTGAACTGAAGACAAGAATAGCAGTGCATTAACATCTAGAGACTATGGTTTGTCAGCATCAATTGGACTACCAGCATTATGTCAGCCAGTGTCACACCTCTGCTTCTAAACTAAAGCTTCTCCTTGCCTTTGGTGGCGAAGTCCATCCTCTGTCGGGTGCCTTTCTGAGCCGGTCCCGAACCCGCCTCTCCCGCTCGGCAGGTCCCAATGCAGGCAATTTGGTGCAGGTAGCGGGACCCGGACCCGACTGCAGCAGGACCCGCCCTGACTCTGCTCCTGCTGGTCAATGCCGACAACACCGCCGCCGCCGCCGGCCGCCACTGCTGAAGCATGTGTACTAGACTGCGGCCTGGGCCTGGCGCCGCCGCCGCCGCCGCCGCCTTACAGCGTTGGTGCCAGGCCGGGCTCGGACCAGGCCAGGCCAGGCCAAGCACAGTTACTGTCTGTAGACGCCAGGCCTGGCCTTGCCGCCGCTGCCGCCGCCCTACAGCAATAGTGGCAGCCTGGAGCTTCCAGGCCCGACCAGGCCAGGCCGGACGGCGGAGCAACCGACTGCCGACCAGGCCAGGTCTGGCCAGGCCAGGCGGCGGCGGACTCGCTGTAGCAGAACGGACGCGGAGAGGCGGTCAGCGTGATAGTGAGAACGGTCAGGCCCGGCCTGGCCTGGCCTGGTGTGGCCTGGTGCGATCTGATCTGGACGGGTCTGGCGTGGGGACTATGGCGCTGGGACGCTTCCTGTTTCAAGTGTCTGGCAAGGTGGCAATAACATGAGGCAGTAGTGTCCTGAGACTAGTTGCCAAGGAGGCTTAACAGTCATCGCAATCCTGTAGCCTACATGTGTTAACATGTAGCCTACAACGATTGTCAAGATGCACTAACAGACATGACACTCATAGACATGCGCACGAAACAGCATGTGGTCACACTTGCATGCAAGCACAGTCACACACACATGCAGACATCTCAACTACTCTGCGTACACACACACACACACAGGCAGACACGCACGCATGCGCATAGGGTAAAGCAGAGGGGCCCGTAATATCAGTACGCACATGTACACACGCGCATGTTGGTGCAAGCGTGCGTATACGATTTGCACAATAGGACACCAGACGATTTGCACAATAGGACACCTGTGCGTACATCTAAAAGTGTGCTTATGTTGTTACAACATTCCAAACGCTGGATCACTTAAAGAACCTCATATTCAGCACAGTCCCTTGCAGATGCCACCCTCAGGGATGGACTGTGTCTGCATGAACTTTCATGCAGTCAAGTGCACGTTCCATGCACGTGAAAGCTGCACTGCTGCAACAGGTGCAAGGCGTGTTCTTCAGGAACTACACCGTGGACAAGGCTCGGGAATTGGGACTTGTGGGCTACGTCATGAATGCTCCGGATGGCACTGTCAAGGGGGAGGTGCAGGGGGACACGAGGAACCTGGCTGTCATGTGAGTGTGTGAGCAGACAGGCATTGGACGTGCCTGTGTGTGCGCTTGCATGCATGCACGCGTGTGCGTACACACGCGCGCACATGCTCGCAAGCACACACTTGTGCACACACACAGGCGTGCATGTGTCCACATGCACACACATGTGTGCACACACAGGCGCACATGCGCGCACGCTACCTTAAGCATCAATGATTGAGCCTGATAGTATATGGCAGACAGCAATGGTTGCATGTGTGTTTGCAAAGATGCATATGCGCACACGCACGCTGCATGAAGCACCATTAGTTGCAAACCCCCACACGGCAGGAAGCAATGGTTGCAGACGGAAGGCTCACCGCAATCGAGGATTGACAAGTGCTTGTTCTCGCACGAGGAGGACAACTTGAAGGAGCTCAAATACTCAGAGTTTGCGAGGCGCAAGACTCATGCAATGTGACCAGTACCACACCAAGACCTATGTCTTACACTGTATGTATCAGGCATAACTGCAATTTCAGTTCACTGATGCAGCTATAAATGAAACGACGGTTCTATTATGTGAAACAACCCATCTGGGTTATCTGTATGCACCCAATGTCCCGCGTCGTGCAGCATGTGTATGTTCAGAGAGTTGCCTTTCAAGTCTCCTGTTTACACACACACAACGTACAAGTCAGACCATGCTTGTGTTCACGTCTCTCTGTGAACGCGAGTGAATGCAAGCAACAACATGCAACATCCCAACATGGTGGAAGGCCATTGTGCTTCACCTGCATCCATGGAAGCCCACTCAATGCGAGTGTGATCACCTCCCGCCCATCTGTGCATACTGCACACACACGCACAGGTTGTGCACTTGATGCTACCGACGCTGCCACACGAAAGATGCTGACACGCACACACACATCCCCCTCTCCTCCCGCCCCCCCGTGCACACGCACAATCACTGATGAGGTTACTTCTCACCTGCGCTCTGCCCGAACAAAGCTCAGATGCACGCCAGCCGGCAAATTTTCAACCACGGGCCAAAGATCAATTGTTTTGTATGACTCGAGCATGTCCGCAATGGCCTCGAGATTAAATGCCCACCGAAACGTCTGGTCACCGTTCACACCATGCTGCCGCAGGTTGGTTGTCATCCACTGTGCAATGCCTTGAGAGAACCCATGCTGGGTCAGGTAGTCCACCAGGACAGACCTGTTGGCCACCTGTGATGTTGGGCACAGCAAGGTGAATGAGTGTGTCAGTCAGTCAGTGAGTCAGTCAGTCAGTTAGTGCATTGTTTTGCATGCATGGCAAGGTGTTGAGGAATGTGTCTTACTGGCATGGGGAAGCCTCGCAGCACTCGGATTAACCGCTCAGGCGAGTCCTCGCCATCCGGTCCAAAGCGCACTTCGCCAGGTGTTGCATCCAGCACCCACACCTGGGACCAGTCAGTGAGTATTTGTGATAGCGACAGATCAACCATGACAGCTGATATTAGTAGTGCTGTTACAGCACCTGTACAGGCCGCGATAGAGGCTTCTTGGCCTGGTCCACCATGCTCAACACCACTGTTGGCAGCAGCCTTAGTTGAAAAAATGATGACAACACTGAACAGAGATGGAAGTTTTGCTGTGCCAGTGTGCACAGTGCTGATGGCCGAAGACCTTACCTTTCCCGCCAAAGCTGTGGCCGACCAGCATGCGAGGTATGAGACGCAGCTCTGCAACCTGTGGTTACCAGCTAAGATTGCGCTTGTAGCTTTGGTTATGGCAGGGAGTGACTGTTGAAACCCAAGACACGGAAGTATACATGAATGTGTTGGCAAACACAGTGGTTTGCTACTCACCAACTGCAGGACATCACGAGCCGCAGATTCAACAGTGTGCGGAGCTGCATAGCTCCTGGCTGCGGACTCCCCATGACATCGCAAGTCCACACAAAGAAACTGCCATGATGGAAACGCCTGCGCAAGGCGCCTTGCAAAGGAGGCTGCACATAAAGAGAGACGCTCTATCAGTTTCTTGACGTACTGAGTTGACATATTCGACGCAAGGAAGAGTTGAACACAACGCTGCTTCCCCACCCCAGTTGCGTCCCTTGCCGAGGATGCCGTGCACGAGAACAGCTGTTGGTGGCGCCACTCCGCTTGCTGGGTCCTGCACATTGCGCCGTTTGATGTGCACCGTTACAGTCAAGCTGGCCACACTTGTGCACTGCTTCGTGCAAGCAGTGCACAATTTTTGCTGTACGCACGGACCTGCACACTCCAGCGAACCAGCGCGCCGGGGAACAACTCGTAAGCCTGCATGAAGCGAGACGCAAGATGTGGGAAGAATACATGGGTACTCACTCAACCGCGCACGGGCATACACATGCACTCGAATGTGGGCGAAAGCACTCGCACAATGTTTGGCTGTGAACAGATAGCTCACCAGCCTGTGCGTCTGTGGCTTTGCCTGCTGCTGCTGCTGCTGCGCCTGCTGCTGCTGCTGTACAGTAGCAGATGAAACCACGCCTGTATGACCCCACGCCCTTTGCACTCGATCTCGTTTCCTGCACACGCTGAATGTTGAGCTACTCCCCAAGCAAGAGACTTGATGCTGCTGGCGGAGTAAACAGCGCTACGCAACTGCAGCCATTGTTTCAACACTTCAACTGATACTGGCTGAGAAGTTGTCACATTGATACGCCACGAAGACCCTTCTTGCCTACATCAGCTTGTTCCCTACACTCTTACAACAGGCAAGCTGCAGGTGAATAAGGAACTGCATTCTGCTAATCAGCAGAATGCAGCTGTAGTCGCCACAGCCTCATCGACTCTACAACCAGAACGCCCTTACAGGCACTGACCAACTGAGCTTACACCCAGATGCACAAGCAGTTGTTACTGTGTCAGCGAACGCCAAGACTTCAATTATGGGCGGCTGCTGCTGTATGCACCAAGTATGCACCAAAGGGACTTGCAGCAAGCGCACTGCTCCTACTTGGCCGGCATATCAGGCGTTCAAGTACGCGCTTTTAGTGACTGAGACAGGACAACTGAAGCTCTCTGATGTTTGCTGCAGTTTGACAGCACTGAGCTCCTGCTCAACTAGTAGAGGTAGCAGATGCTTGCTGCAGGGGTACTGTAGACACGTTGAATTGTACGCAGCGGTCAGCATGATGAACTGAACTGAACTCAACTCAACTCAACTGACGCTGACTGCTGCAGCGTTACAGAGTTAGCCAACAGCAGCAATGCTCCTTGCGTGCTGTCATTCCCATTGCATGTCCAGCAACATGGACAACCTGTCATGCTTACTCACCTCCTGGCTCGCTTGAGGTCATGCTTGAGGTCATGCAAACCAGGCAATGCTGAGAGGGAAGCTAAGTGCAGCTTGCAGTGGGTTGCCTGCGCGGCGGGTGTGTTTCCCGGCCGTAGCCTGGCTGTGTTTTGGCACCTTCCAGCAGAGGTGGACGCAATGCCGGTCTGACGCTCAAGCAGCTGCAAGGCTACCCGGCCTGGTTGCCCAGCATGCCCGGCCATGCTGCACTGGACCACCTGGCCTGGTTCCATGCTAAAAGCTTTGGCCTAGCCTAGCTTAGTGAAATTGTGCACCTGTCCAGTTGATGCGACAGCAGCCAGTCGGGCTCAACAGGCCTCACGCTGCAGCCTGGCCTGGACCTCCGCCTCCGCACCCTCGACGCACCACACAGTGCCACCTCAGATTGCCAGCTAAGCTGACTGTGGCAAGCCATGCGGTGCATACACAACTTGATAATTGCTCGGAATCCCGAACTTGCAGGATATCAGGAAACCTATACGATATCATCAGCTCAGCACGTGGAATCGTAAAGCAGCAGATATCTCAACAGGGTGCGATAGCATGGAAACGCCAGTGATATTGGTACTCTGTATGTGGAATTCGGAATCACGGAATTAGGGTACAGAATTAGGGTCCCCAACAGGGATCTACTTGACGTAGCGTAGCAGCTTGCTGGCGGCGGCGGCGGGCGGCGGCGGTCGAGGAGGACGGCTTGGAGGGGCGAGGGGACTGGGCTGGGTGGTAGATTAACTGAACAAGTAGGCGATGTGAAGAGAGCGGGCCTTCTTTCTCGCCTGGGGTGGAATTTGGCAGTGGGTTCGGGCAAGGTGTTGCATGCGCCCGCCGCCGCTCGATGGATGGGCATAGGCGCTTCGAGCGGTAGCTGCTGGTTCCGTGGTGGTGGGGATTGACATGCGGGTGCTGGCCTCCCGGCGCTGGCTTCTCTTGCGGGAGTTGGGCCGGTAAGGAGAAATTCACATGCGTAATAACAACTGCGTCCTGGTCCGCTCTACTGTGGTTGGAACATGTGCACTGTTCAAGTTCACTACAATTACTCAACTCATCGGCTACGGTTGGTTCGGGCTTTTCTTCTAATTCAGCATCTGCCTTGGTTTATTCCTAGCGGTACATTAAAAGCGTATGCTTGCTGTTTGCCAATCGCCACCGTGTGTTAAATTGATCTTGCGGAGTCACAGGGTGTCATTGCTCTCCTGATTATTTGTCTGCGAAAGCTTTTCTGAAACGCTACTAAGAAAAAACGCTCATTTTATATATGTAGACATCGCTCATATGCGGCCATACCAGTCGTGGAAAGCCCCGTTGTTTTCAACACCGTCGCAGATTAATGCGCGAATTCGGACACATTGAGTTTGGCTGTAAGTGGTGTACACAACGAACAGCCAGTGTTGCGTTTCCAGTGTTACTGTGCATGCGCGGTGTCGTACAAGCATGTGTGCCACTTGTGTACCACAGGCTGGGGTGTCATTTAGTATGCTGTTGTTTTGCAACTCAATGGTGCAGTGTAGTCAGCGTTTGCATGTTGCTTTTGCTGATTAGTTGCATGTGGCAGTTGTGGCCAGCCATGCGCACAGCGGGCGTCTACACAAGCTTACAGCACATACCAACATGTTGGTCAATTGTCTGCATTGGCGGAGCCGACAGTGCGGCAAGCAGCTCTGAGAAGTCATCAAGCCTGTCTGCGGCAGCACAAGCACGGCTTCCAAACATTTGCCAGCCAGGCAATTGCGGCTCATCAGCGCCCGCAGCTGCAAGCTTACGCACGCGATGTCACAAGTAATGGAAAGCGTCAGCTGGAGGAATGGCGCGCGCGCTGCGTGAAGCTGCGAGAAAAGTGGGCAGTTGAGTTGAGACATCTGGCATCCATCAGTTGTGTTGCGCGGCCGGACGCTGTGAGATGGAACCAGGCCTTGGCGAGCTTGTCCATGGTGCTTGGCCAGCTGTCTTTTCGCGGGGCTGCTGTGGCACAGTCGGCAGTGCCTGAGTTCATTCCTCAGGCAGATCCACCATTTTTGATTGCCGTGTTGATGCAGGTGAGGCCCTTCCCATGTGTGCATAACAGCACTCAATGCCTGAAGAGTCTATTCATCGCTTATTCCAAGCCATGCATGTAGTTTTCTAAGTTTAGCAGCAGGTTGTGTGCATAACTTCTCATCATGATGCAGTTCTTGTCGTATGCACTTGTCACATTGCATGTGCGGGTTATGTGCAGTTGTTTACAGCATTGCAATTGCGCAGGTTTATGAATTCTTGGCAGTTGTGTGTCGCGCGCTGTACCTGTGGCTGCTTTTCACACCGGCAGTGGTCTCCGCGCCAATCTGCCTCAAATCAAAAGGAGAGCTTAGGCGAAGATGGCTGATTTTGCTGCATCGTACGCTGGAGAACGCCGGTGCTGCATTCATCAAATGGGGTCAGTGGGCCGCAACACGCCCGGACTTGTTCCCGGACGACATGTGCAAAACGCTGGCACAACTACAAGTAAGCAAATGCTTGTCACTGCTACAAGTTGTACAGTTAGTGTTGGCATGAAGTCCTTTTTGTGTGGCGACTGGCGTCCCCGCACATATTGTTCAGTTTTGCTACTTAGCAACCTATTTTGATTTAGTTCTGTTCAGACAGGTGCACCTGCACACAGTTTTCGACACACGCGCAAGACAATTGAAGAGGCTTTCTGCCAGCCTTTAGGAGATGTTTTCAGCCACTTTGATGAGATTCCTGTCGCTTCTGGCAGCATCGCGCAGGTTCACAAAGCCACGCTGCGTTATCCAACCAACGGAATGGATGATAAGACCGTTGTTGCAGTGAAGGTATGATGTTGCTGCTAATTGTGTGTCAGTACCTTTCTTGCAAAGAGACTAGGTGTCGTATGCTGGGGTTATGAGGTTGGCTTAGCTTGGTTGCACTGGATGAGAAAAGTGCACGAGTTCACGGGGAGTGTCATGCAATACAGGTGCTTCATCCAGGAGTTGGTGCAGTGATTCGAAGAGACTTCATCATCATGAATTTCATAGCGCATGCAGCTGATTACATTCCCGGGGTGAAGTGGCTGCGACTCAATGAGAGCGTCAAGCAGTTTGCCGTGTACATGCTCGGGCAGGTATGCTCTTACATACATCCACATACGTGTCATGTGTCGCGGCTTGAACTTCTCGTCATAGCATGTTGTGGTTGTTGTTGCAGGTTAACCTGGCCAATGAGGCTGGGCATTTACGTAGATTCAACCACAACTTCCGGCACATACGGGACGTCAGCTTCCCGCGCCCAGTCAACGCCCTCGTGCACCCGGCTGTGCTTGTAGAGACGTACGAGAAGGGCGATTTTGTCACCAAGTATGTCGAAAACCCTGAGCATCCCATTTGCGAGCAGCTTGCCCTTTTAGGAGTATCAACCCTACTCAAGATGCTGCTGGTAGGCTCTCATGTACTTGCATGCGTTCTGCACTTGCTTCTGTTAAGCAGCATGTCACTGTACTAGATAGATAGATAGATTGTTTTGCGTTTCCTTGCCTACAGGTGGACAACTTCTTACACGCTGATTTGCATCCCGGCAACATATTGGTGCGGACGGAAGTGAGGAGGAAGAAGCTGCGCCCGCATTTGGTCTTGCTTGATGTTGGTTTGACGGCAGAGCTCTCCTCCAAGGAACGGGACTTGCTGTTGCAGTTTTTCACGGTAAGGCGTCTGTGGGTTGATATATGTATGTGTTGATGAGTATATGTATCCGGTATGTTATATTTGTGCCATCTGGGACTCAACTTTCTGGGCGCAGTCGGTGGCGAGTAAGGACGGACGCAACGTGGCTTTGACCACTCTACAGTTCTCGCGCAAGCAGACCTGTGAAAATCCGGAGGGGTTCATTAGTGAAGTCAAGTCGTCATTTGACGAGTTCATCGCTGGTGGGTGGCCTTATGTAACTACATGACTTGGAAGTATGTCACTGTTTGTGTGCAAGTTCGCTTACAATGCTGTCAATGCTGTGTTCAGCTAAAGGCAGAATACCAACGGGCGAGTGCATCAACGCCGTGCTGGATGCGGTGCGCAAGTATCGCGTCAACATTGATGGCGATATCTGCACTGTGATTGTCACCACCCTTGTGCTGGAGGTAAGCCCAAGGAGTGATTGGTACTGCTCATTATCTTGAAAGAACCCTGTTGCATTTATTTTTTCACCCCTATGCAAGCACAGCAGTAAAGTACATACTACGCTGCTCTGCTTGCACTTCTCACTCCTCTTGGTGGTGGTGTGTTGTTAAACTGGTTGATGTTGTTGTGTTCTTATCAGGGGTGGCAACGGAAGCTGGACCCAGATGTGGATGCGATGGACGTGTTGAAAGATATTTTGCGCAAGAAGACAGTCATGGACAACATGCATAGGACCGTCGATTGGCTCGTTGTGAACGGCATTTAGGTAGCTGACAGGGTGCCCCCTGTATTGACTGATGATCACTGCCTGTAGGTTCTTGTATGCAACTCTCATGCCGGCGTTACAAACAACACTTTCGTGAGGGGTGTTGTATTAATCTCTCTTCACAATTGCACACAAATGACGCATCGTACGCCGGGATGCCGTCAATCAATGAATCTGGGTTACAGAAGCTAGTGGTGGTTGTGCATTGCAAGTTGTCGGTGTGTGCGCGGCTACATGTCAGTTGGTGGGTATGACATCCTGCAGTGGCGTTTTGAGATGGCAGAGTGCTGGCTCTTGGTGATCACCCTCTTTTAGGGCTGTACTTATTGCCAACTTCAACCAACCGGTCGTGTGGCACCCTTTTTTCTTTCGGGGAGCCTTGTGCTGCCTGTCGAGATAACTCTGTGACAGGTGGCGAGGCCGTTTCTGTAGCAGCGCGCGGCACAGCTAGCCCGGTGGTTAAATTTGATGTGTAAAGCGCGTGTATGCTTGTGCTGATGCATGCCATTCGCGTTGTCCACACCATGCATGCTGCCACCGTAACATACCCCTTATATACACACGACCGGTTGTATTCCTCAACAACTGCATGCAGCACACCTATCGCTTAATATGCACAGCATAGGCTGTGCACCTTGAGTGTGCTTGGAAGTTCCTCTGGTTCCAAGTTGGAACCAGAGCAACTCGAACAAATAAGCGCATTAACTCCAAGGGCAACGCATAGCAATTTTAAATATGTATCAAGCATTGCTCTGTTTAGTAAGTTCACTGCAACCGCTGCAAGCCGCTTCATCAGACAACCTACAGCCTTTCAACACCCCCAAAACACATACTGTTACATACTGTTAGTAACCCATGTCCATGCATAAACTCCATGCGCCTAACCCTAACACCAATTGCTACCTGATGGACATGTGCACGACCTGCTTCTGCGCGCTCGCCTCATCGACCTTCGCCTGGAACGTCTGCTTTATGTGCTCGCACATCGCCGACAGCGTGCGCAGCGCGTCTTTCAACACCTCGTTGGCAGGCGCACCTGCCGGACAACATGTCACGCAATCACATGTGGACGCGCACACACAAACACACGCAATGGTGCATGAAACGATTGAGCTTGGCAGCAAAGTCCGCACACAGTGTGCTCGACGTTGTCTTCCTTGTGCTGCTAGTTAGTACTGTAGCAAGCAAGCATCACATGCCTGCTTTGTTGGGTGTCATGATTCATAATCAAGAAATGTGAGGGAGCACTTACCGGTGGTTTGCAACCTGATGTGGAGGACGGGCTCAGACGGGTGCGGCACAGAGTACCCACAAAAGGAGGTCCGGGGGTCCTGCAAGCGTGTAAAAAAAAATTATGAGATGACCAACATCCACAATGATGCGCCCACACTACCAACCATTCTTTGGGCAACGATAACATAGCAGTGGATTACTGAATTGCAACACTGGCGACATTGTAGACATACATGTGTGCATGCGTACGCGTGTGCGAGTGCATGCCACTTCCTGCATGCGTGCGCTCCAGCACACATGGACAGGCACACATACGCACGCACATGCACACGCAAGAGGTATGCAACAAGAGAGGAAAGCAGAAGATTACTCTCATTGGTAAAACACTAAGCGCATGGCATTCAACATGCAGTTGGACCAACTCAGCTTTGTACTCATTAACACCGCTCACCTGGTTGAGGACTACTCTGAGGGCGTTGCCGAGGGTGTGGTCCTCGTTAGCGACGGCGAACGTCGCCGCCGACCCGTCCTCCGCAACGGCCTCCTCCCGCACGACGCTACCCGCGCCTCCCTCACGCATGCTCACATCGGGCATGCCGCCGACACCGCCACGAACACCGCCGCCGCCGCCGCCCAGTCAACTAACTGCACTCTTTGAGAGTACAGTTTCAAGCTAACCGACACTGCTTCAGTCAAGTTGGTGAACGTAACCGCACAAAGGCTACTGACTTGGTTACAGACATGAACCCTAGTTACATTTGACCTCAGTAACTTAACGCGGCGGCGGCGGCGGCAGAGGTGTAGACGGCGGTGACGGAGTTGGCGGTGGGACAGCAGGTTGTCGTAGACGCTAGGGTCAGCATTGGATATCTGAGCTGGTGAGCTGCGGAGTAACTTTTTAACTGCTGCTGGAGAGGTTAGGGGTTGGAGTGTTTGAGTGAACAGCGGCGGAGGGAGTAAGGATCTCATCTTTCTGGGCATGAAGGCATGAAGGTATGATGAGTTGTTTTTGATGTATTATGAATTCTAGCTCTACATACTGTTCCTTGTTTACGTGAGCTGCGCTTGTTGGGCTGTCTTGTTACACCTACCACAACAACAGTACAGTTTGGGCTTGAGCATGCATGTGTGATGGTTCTTTTCCTGTGACTGCTCCTAACAGTCTTACTGCTTCACTCTTTGCTTGTGCATGCAGGTCAAGTGCATTAGCCGCAGTGAGGCAGCTGAGACCAGAGAACGCGCACAAGATGTGGTGAAGGTGAGCAGCCGCATGTGTATGTGTGAGGGAATTGTGACGCAAAATTGCAGTGCAATTTCATACACAAGCTTACATGTTGACGCACGTTCACTCACACTTGAGTTCCCAGTTGCAACCAACATGTAGTTGCGAACTTGCCCACGAATGCATGCTCGCTGCGAAAGCAGGGAGCAACCTTTTGCAAGCATGTGTACGCGCAAACACTTGCACGCGCATGCGCGTGTATGCTTACTCATACAAGTATGCATGCACGAAAATATAATATACACACACACACACACACACACACACACACACACACACACAAAGGTCTGGCGCAACCCCGACCCTTCCCTCCACCCCCAAGCGGCGGCCACCGAGTACGTCCGCGCCGTCTCCGCGGCGAAGCTCGAGCGCGTGTTCGCGAGGCCGTTCGTCGGGGCGCTGCAGGGGCACGCCGACGGGGTGTCCGCACTCGCGTTGCATCCGACAAGACTGGGAGCGGTACTGTCGGCGGCGCACGATGGAGCGATCAAACTGTGGGACGTTGCGTTCAGGTGTGCGCACACGTGTGCATATATATGATTCAATCGCATGTTTGCGTGGGTATTGCGTGTTTCGTGTATGGTGTTTCGTGTGTATGCGTGCGTGCGTGCATGTGCGTGCGTACGCAGGCATTTGATTGTGCATGCATTCTGGTGCACGTCCTTGCATTCGACCGTATACGCGTGTAGGCACGTGCGCGTGCGCGTGCCAACCCTCATCTGGTGGTAGACGTGCTGCATTGCATATGCATATCTCCGCTCAAAACTGTTGTTGTTGTTGTTGTTGTTGACACCCCCTTTCTCACGCAGGAAGTGCGTCCGCGACTGGTCCGGCCACCACCGCGGCGCCGTGACCGGTCTCTCCGTCCTCCCCGGCGCGGGACGCTTCGTGTCGTGCGGGGCCGACAGCACCGTGCGCGTGTGGGTGCTGCCGGGAGAGAGTAACAGTCTTGATGAGAGGGAGGAGGGTGGTGGGAGTCAACAACCTGTCACGGTGTTTCATGCCAAATCGGCGCTGAGAGCGGTGGATAGGCATCGGAGAGAAGGGATATTCGCCACGGCGGGATCGCAGGTATGAAAGTGAAGGTGTCGGTGTGCTTGTGCCTGTATGGCGTGGTCTGACAACATCATGGCTGCTGTTTGCTTGTTCGTTGTGCAAGTTGTGCACGTCGTATGTTAAGGGTGACGTGTTGCCTTGACAGTATGCTACTTTGCACACTTTGCGTTGGTTGAATCGTGGCTTACAAGCACGGTGGTGTTGGTTGTGTGTGGTTGTCGAAGATAAAGCACAAAAGAAACTGCACAGCGTGTCAACGTGTTGATTTGCAAGCGTGGTGTGTCGCCCGGAATTCAGTCGTAGGCTTTGGCCATCAGTGTCGTGTACTTGTGCCTGAACATAATTTCCAGCGACATGTCCACATGACAGGTGGACGTGTGGGACATCAACCGTTCCGACCCGATCACCACGTTGTCTTGGGGCACCGACACAACCTCATCCATCCGCTTCAACACGGCTGAACCCGACATCTTCGCCACCACTTCATCTGACCGCAGCGTCGGTCTATACGACCTCCGCACCAACACGGCCATTCGCAAACTCGTCATGCGTACCAAATCCAACGCGGTGGCGTGGAACCCGCGCGAGGCGTTCAACTTTACCATTGGGAATGAGGACAGCAATTGCTATACGTATGATATGAGGAAGCTGAACTTCGCGACGTGCGTGCATAAGGACCACGTGTCGGCAGTGATGGACCTGGACTACTCGCCGTCGGGGAGGGAGTTTGTGACGGGGTCGTACGATCGAACGGTGAGGATGTTGGGGCGAAAACAAGTCATAATACAACTATACAGTGTAATAACAATCATACGATAACTACGTCTAACCAAGAATCTATACTGAAGTGGAATACCACGAGCTTAGGTACGACTATGCATGATGACTGTGATTCAATGCGACTGAGTACGCTCATGAGTATACTATTTGTTACCCAATCTCTGCAACGCGATGCGTATATTCAGACAAACAAGGACATGCATGTATCCATTGCTAGAAGTTGTACAAAACTATCTTGTCCCAGGTGCGTATCTTCGCTTACAACGGCGGTAGCAGCCGCGAGGTGTACCACGCTGCTCGGATGCAGCGCGTGTTCTGCGCCCGCTTCTCCCTCGACGCTAGCTACATCTTCTCGGGCAGCGACGATTCGAACGTGAGAATATGGAAGGCGGACGCGGCGGAGCAGCTGGGGACGATGCTGCCGAGGGAAAGGGCGAGGCAGAACTACCTCAGGACGGTCAAGGAGAGATACAAGCACCTGCCGGAAGTGAAGAGGATCGATAGGTATGGGTGGGGGGTGGGGGGGGTGCGCGTGTGCGTGCGATGATGTGTGTGCAATTGCGCGCGAGTGCGTATGCGTGTATGGGACACACCCACGTGTATGCGCATGCGCGCGCATGAGTGTGTGTGCGTGCGTGGGCGGGTGCATGCGAATGGGTGCATGTGTGTGGCACACACACACACACGTGTGTGTGTGTGTGTGCGCGCGCGTGTGTGCGTGTGCGCGCGCGTGTGTGTGTGCACTTGCGCGGGGCATGCCCACACATGTGGGCGTGCATCCCACGCACATGCATCGCGATCATAGCCAGATTCAGTCCGCTGCGCCTTCATGTCCCATAGCATGTCAAGTGGCATCTGTCATGTCACGTGCTTCACCCATCAAACAACGCACCACAACAGGCAGAGCATCCAACTCACGTGCTTTCTCTTTTGCTGTGTGTGTGTGTGTGTCTCAAACAGGCACCGTCACGTCCCGAAGGCCATCTACAAGGCGTCCCGTCTGCGCTCGGACATGGCGGAGTCAGCGAAGAAGAAGGAGCAGCGCGTGCGAGCCCACAGCGCGCCGGGCAAAGTGCCGCACGTGCCAGCACGAAAGAAGCGCATCGTCGCAGAGCTGGAGTAGTAGCACAGTGTGTGGGTTTGTGGATGGTGTGCGTGGTGTGGATTGTGTGGGTTGATGTGGCCGCTTGTGGCTGCTGGCAAACAGTTGAGGTCTGCAGCAAGTGCCCCGCTTGCTGTTTGCTTTCTTGCTTTCTGGTGTGGGCTGCAACACTTTTCTTGCGGATGGTTGAATGATCAGAACGATGTGGTGGCAAAAGTTCACACGTATCGAGCCAAAAGTCCTGTGTACAAGAGCAAATAAAGCCAGCTATGCATGTTGCCGTTGCGTGTCTTGTCCTTGCACGATGCTGCGTGTGTTTACACGCATACGCGCATTACAATTGTTGGGATGTAGATCGCTCGCACGACAGCTTCACTGTGCCTCACGCACATTGATTGCTGTAGTTGCTACCTTGCGGCATATGGTGCAGGAGTGAACACGCACAACTGCGACACCTCAACCACACGCACAAACGGCTCATAGCGTGTAGGCTACGATTGGCACACAATCACACAAGCAAGGATAGATGAGACAAAAGGCTCCAATCTGCAGCAAACATGCCCACCATGCTTGTAGCCATGTGGTCGACATATCTACACGCAGGCAAAGAAAGTACATGACAACATGCACAGCAGCAACAGTGTGACTGTTGTGCAGATTGTGACACAGCACACATGTTGTGGTTGCTATCGTCTCTGAGGTTCACTTGCATGCACGTGGCCTGTTGTGATACGGTGCAGCATATGCACTCTGGACAGCACAGCACAATCAGTTGCTAGTGTCATAGAGAACACAATGCACGCACCCAGGCATTCCAAACATCCACATCTGCACACGCGCACACAATTTGCATGTCTTTTATGTGCGCGTGTTTGCTTGTACAAACAAACACGCGCACATAGAAGACATGCATTCACGTGACAGCAGCAACCGATGTAAAAGCCCTGAATTGTCAGCCGCTGAATAGCAATCGCGTTCTGTTGTTCTTGCAACTCCATCAGTTCCAGCATAACAGTTTACATAACCTATCTTACGCTTACAACAGCCGGAACAGGCTGCCAAATGCATAAATAACAGTCACTTGAGCATATATCAACACGGCTAGCTGGTGCAATAAATAAAGAATACAGTGCAGAAACATAGAATGTTACCAACCACACGCACATGCACACGTGGGCTATCTTGACGAGGCCGTGCGCAGCTGTTTCCTGTCGTACAAAAGCACGTTCTGCTTCATGAGTAGCGTCTTGAGCAGGCGGCTTTTCGACGGGTTGGACACGAGATAGTCTTCAAAGTCTCTCCTCAGAACAGCGAGGTCAGGCATCGACTGGCAGGCTGGCACGTTGAGTAGCGTGTCGAACAGCTGCTGCCACAACTGCACCTGCCAGTACCTGAGACAAAACACGCGTGTTAGTGTGCGAGTGTGCATGCGTGCGTGCGTGCGTGCGTGTGTTATTGGCAGATGGTTATTTGGCCTGCCTTGTGACACTGCCTGTTCTGAAGTGGTCGTACCTTTTGAGCGGGGCCTTGGGTTTGATCACGCCGCCAACGTTGTGTACTTCCATGTACGTGCCGTGCAGCATGCAGTGCACGGTGCCGCAGAGCGCAAACATATCCACCTGCACTGCAGTAGTAAGCACACACTCACACACACACCAACACCCACCCACGCGCACGCGCATATGCCCACTCACTTGGAATGTCCACGGCCTCCCCTCCACCATCTCCGTGCACCGGAAGGCCGACGTCATGCTGTCGCCGTGGAACACGGTGTCGGGAGGGAAGAGAGTCAGGTCGATGCTACGGCCCCAGTCGATCAGCGCGAGACCCTGCAATGTCACACACAACACGACTGCTGAGTGAACACATATTCACACGAAGTCTCTCAGCCACGAACATGCACGCACGCGCACACGCACGCAAGCGCACGCAGAGAGTTGAGCGCAGCTATGTCGTGTACACAACGTGTTATACCTGATCCTTCCAGCACCCGGAGCGATCCGGAGTCCAATCCTCCCACTCATCACTGCAAAGCAAAGCATCCGACCATGATCAGAACCCAATGCAAAACCAGACAACCCCAAACCCACCCACCCACCCACCTATCCGATCTTATCAGCAAATTATCCGGTTTGATATCCGCGTGTACAACCCCGCACTCGTGCACAAGTTCCACCATCCTCAGCATCTCGACGGTGTAGAACACGCAGAGCTCCTCCTCCATGGTGCGACCCAGCGCCAGCTTCGCGTTGATCGCGTCCTGGAGGGTGCCGAGGTCGCGGAGGTCGGTCAGGAGGTGGGTGGCGTCGGAGTACACGTGGACGGAGTGAGTACGGAGGAAGAGGCTCCTCTGAGAAGCAGGTTAGGACGTTCATCAATGCATGATGTGGGGCTGTATGTCACGGCGATGAGAGTGGCGTGCGTGCATGTGCATGTTTCCGCACGTGTGTATGGGCATCTGTTGCGTGTGTGTCTGTGTCTTTTCGAACGTATGCGCATGCGTGTATGTGTGCGTGCATGTATGTGCGTGCGTGTGTGCGCACTCGCCAGTGTGCTGGCACACGTGTGTGTGCGCGCATACATGCGTGCGCAAGCGGATGTGTTTGCAATTGTACTTGTGGCATAGTGTACGCTATGTGTCTCGCACGCAAATCAGCAACTGCTTAGCATTACACACCTCAGCAGCCGGAATCCTGAGGTCCAGTTGGCGTAAGATGTAGAACTCCCAAGGTGTCGGTGACGCTTGAAACTGCACACAACTTGCATTGTCAACACTCCCTGCCAAAACACTCTTTTACATTGTCGGGGTCGTACCTTCAATGCGAACGCATCCACCTCATCATCGTCATCAGACTCCAGCCCGTTCTGCAACGGGGACACCCTGTACACGCTGGCAAAGGCACCGCGGCCGATGCACTCCTCGAGGAGAAAAGACTCCTCACCTGGAGAAGAGCACGCACTCAGTACACACACACAGGCAAGCGCGCAAAGAGACCCACGCACGCGCTCCCAACCCCGGCTCCCTACCCAGCACGATCGTTGCGTTGGCTCGCGGTCTTCCCCCCCTTTTCATGACGACCCTCTCCTCCTGCTGCCCCCACGCCTCCGGCCTGTGATCTCTCCACCCCTCGCACGCCTCGATCATGGAACTCAGCCTCTCCAGGAGCTCCTCCACCAGCTCGGCGCAGAACGGGTCGACCTTTGGGGTGGAGACGTGTACGTGTTCATGCGAGCTCACGGAGTGGCGGGCGGCGCGAGAGTGGGAGTGGGAGTGGGAGTGCGAGTGGGAATGGGAGTGGGAGTGGGAGATGGATGCGGCCTCGTCTTGTTCGATCAGGGGAGAAAGAGGGCGGAAGCTCCCTGCTGCATGGCATGACAGTGTAGTGAGTGTCGTGTGCACATGGTTGCGCGTCACTAACGACAGATGGAGCCAGCGTGTTGTTTACAACGAGTTACAGGGTACAGCAGTCACACAAGTATATGCTATCGTGTCTGAGAACTTGCTTACACACACACACACGTGCGTGAGTGCAAGCGTGTATGCGTGCGCGTACACGTGTGGGTGCGTGTGTGGGCGCGGGGGAAGCACTGCAACATGCATTGCGCTCAAACCAACCTGGAGGCTGGTTGTTGCCTCCATCGCTCCAGACGACAAACTCGTCCTCTTCAGTGTTGCCATCTCTGCCAAACGCGCCCGCGCACATCAGCACCCCACTCCACATCACCACCAAATCCAACCAGCACCCAACAACGACTCACCCCGCGTTGCGCAGCGCTTCCTCCGCCTCCGCCCTCTCGCCCTCTTCGTCGCCCTCGCCTTCAGCACGCCCATGTGAATGAGGCTCGGCCTCGGGCTCGGGAACTCGGTTGCCAAAGGAGTCCAGCACGCGGAGCTGGTCGTCGTTCAGAGGACGCAGCACGGCACCGGGCTGAGAAACCAAGTGGGTGTGAGTGATGCATTGAGGGATGTATGCAATGAGATGCAATGAGCGCGTGTGCGCGTGTGCATGCGCGCGTGTGTGTTGGGTGCACGTATGCGCGCGTGTGTGTCGCGTGCACCTATGTGAAACGACGATAACAACATCTTACCGCAAGACTGTGCAGTTGACGAGCAGCAAAGCCCGCCGGTCTGACCACGCTTCGGTTCTCTTGATCCGAATCATAGGCTTCATCCAGCAACTGCCTGCTGCTCATACCCTCGACAGCAGTCGCAGGGGGTCTGTTCTCGGCGTCCACACCATTGTCGTCGACAATGTGGACACGCACACGCGGCGGCGCGAGCACGGGTGCCGTGCGCTCGCTGTCGTCAAACACGATCAGGTCCGGGAATGGCACGGCCTCACTGCTGCCGGCGGGCCTTTCTGAAGTGGACGGGTTCTCCAGCCCTGGCACACACGCAGGTCACGAGACGCATTGTGTTGAATTGTGCGAGCGTGTGTGCGTGCGCGTGTGCACATGGGCACATGCGCATGTGGGTGTGTGCCCGCATAGATGCGCACATTGCAATGGCCACACATGCACGCGCGTCCAACCCGCAATACTTGCTTCTCAGCTCCTCACCTGGGCTCTCCGGTGTCTGCGGCAGCGGCAACGGCTTCGCGAACAGCGACATGATATCCGCGAGCGCCATCTTCGTGTTCATGGTCATGTCCGCAACCGCAGCCCCACCAACAACATCCGCAACAGCACTTGGCGCGCTTGCATACGCCGCTCTCGTGATGATGGCCACCGTGTCCTCGGGGGCGTCATCACTCCCCACAGGCACGTTCAACCGCACGTCCACATCATCAGCAACAACACAAGAGGAAGGTGCTGGAAATTTCACATCCCCTTCAATAACGGACAATCTGTCCATCTTCTTGGTGAGGGTATTTGTATCATCGACTCGGGTGCCAAGCGGTTGTTGTGCCGGTGACGATGATGGGACCGACTCCCGCTTTGTGTCTATTGTTGTCACTAGTGTGTGTGTTGGCAGCGGTTCTTCCTTGATAGCTCCATTCTTCGTGAGCCACGCTGCCGCTCGAGCCTCCTCAAAAGACCTTTCTTTGTCCCTCACGCTCGTCAAACCCTCATCCCACGCCAGCACGGGACCCATGACTCGCTCGCCTATCGACTCTGCACCCACGCACATTGCATCTCTCAGCCACATGCACACCACCACCACAACAACAACAACAACAACACACGCACCTCGCGGTAGGTGCTTAAGCTCCTCCGGTTTGGCTATTGGCTTCTGCGTGGGGACGGTGGTGTTGCGTGCGATGTTCTCGTGGCCCTCGAGTCGCTGTCTTAGGGTGGGAGGTCTGGCGGGGGAAGTCCTCCTTGGCGGCGGTGAAGGAGACCTGAACAAGATGATATCCCAACATTAAGCTCGACAACCGGACCCAACATCAAACGCACACACACACGCGCATGTGCACGCTCGCGCACACACACACATGCTTCACCTTGGCACGTCTTCATCGGGCAGCACAAACAGTTCAGCGCTCGCGCCAACAGACCTGTTCTTCTTCTGCGGCACCTGCCCAAGCACAACACCAATCACACACCCACATACCTCTTATCAACACTTGCTCCTTACCTTCTTCACCACAGAAAAACCTTGACACGATAACAAAACCCAACATACCCGCACGTTGGACCACTGCGCCGGCTTCTGCTCGTTCTCTTTGCGCCTCTGCTCTTCCGTCTGCAGCGAAGTCCACGGGACCGAAGCCGGCACGGCCGCGGCACGCCCCGGGAAGGACGTGTCGTTGTTGTTGTTGTTGTTGTTGTTGTTGTTGCGCGCGTGGTCGTCGTTGTCCGCGTACACTTGGAGTTGGGAGCTGCGCTGCCCGCTGCGTGGAACGTGTGGAATGGTAGGTGAAGTGTTGATGAGCATGTGGGATGCGTGTGTGCGAGAGGTGGGGTGTGGGAGCTTACTGAGATGGGTTGCGCGCGTTCCAGTCGAACCTGGCTCGGCCGCCTGCTGTCAGAATTGTGATGTGAGCGTGCGTGCATGCGTGCATGTGCGCAAGGGTTGCGTTTTGGGAGGGGTGTTTGCGTGTGTGGCTTGCACGCATGCAAAATCACACGCACACGCTGAAAGACACGTATGCCGCATTGCATGCCTGCGGGTGCCGACGTTGAGGCCACAGGGCCGAAACTCCGCTGAGGGTCTTCTGGGCCATACCCCAGCTGCCGACGCTCTTCTTCCTGCATTGCACTGAACTCAATCCACACCAGCTCTTCGACATCGCACAACCCAACATTCGCATGCACGCGATGTCAACGACAACAACGCATACCTCTTTCATCTGCCGCTCGATGCGCCTCGCCATGCGCCGCTGAAAGTCGTGAAAGTTCTGCTGCAGCTTCTCCAGCGGTTGACCTCCCCTGTGTTGGGACAAGTGTTGGGACGACAACAACAACAACAACAACAACAATTATCATGACATGGTCGGAGATGCTAGATTGTAGCAAGTCATATGTGCATGCGCGCGTGCGCTTGTGTGGGCGTGTGTGGGCGCAAGTGTGTCGCAACTTGTGTTGTAGTTACCTTGCGAGGCCGAGCTCGTACACTTCTTGCGCCCGTTTAAAGTTGTGCCGCAGCTCCATGCAAGTGGCGTACGCTGCGTAGAACAGCGAGTGGCTTTGGCCGATGTTGTTCGCCTGTTGCACAAACACAAATTGAGTATGGGCCACAGTTGGGTGCGAAGGGTGTAAACCAGTGGCTGTGTGCACAGTGCTCACCTCCAAGAAAGCAAACACATCCTGCGGCTCTGAACAACAGTCAGCCTACAGAATTGCAGCAATGGTTGGTTAGCGAAATGTGCGTGCATGTGTGCACGTGTGTACATGCGCGTGTCTGTGTGCGTACATGCATGGGTGCCTGTGGGTGTGCAACTGCATGCACGTCGGCTTGTGTGCGTGTGTGCGGGCATGTGGACGTGCGCGTCAGTCCCCGGCGTGCATGTGTGCGTGTGCGTGTGTGTGCACGTTCTGATGATGTGTGTATGCATGCACGCGTGCTGGCACTCATGCACACGCATGGACACATGTCAAGAAAACACGATTGGTTTGCCATGCATCATCTACGTGAGCTTACATAGAGGATCCAGACGCGCAGATAGCGGACGTCATCAGCGTAGCGGGTATCGTGTTGGAACGCGCGTGCGCACTTCTCGAGGATGGGCAGCAGCTCCGACTGCGCGCCAGCCTCGGGGTACGCTTCTTGAACCCATCTAATAAACCTGCAAGAAAACATGCGTATCACATACACATGTGTGAACTTCACTATCACTGTTGGTCATGACAGTACTGCCAACTCACCGCATCCACACGTCGAGCGGGTCCGGTCCGCGGTAGCTCTCAATCGTTTGCCAAAACTCCCTGTACATTCGTGAACACAACACACGGAGCGAAAACACACACATCCACACAAAACACACTTTAGTGAGGCACTGCTCGACATATGTAGATTGGCTTGTTCAAGTATGGCCAAGCAAAGCTAGCGACCTATTCTTATCACCACCAACAGATTCATTATTGTGATCATCATCGTTATTCATAGCTATGAATAACGACGATGATCATACCTCTTGCGTTCTGCGTGGCTGTGTAGTGCTGCCGGTCCCCCCTGGTTTCTGTGCGTAAGTGCGGCAGAGAGGACAGCGGCGTCCCTGCCACGCCGCAGAGGCTTGACGTTCTCCTTGCTGAGCTCCCATTCGCCATCCTGCTGCTGAGGCTCCTCCATCACCTCCTCCTCCCTGTCCACCCAACCAACTCAAACAACCTGCCTACACGTGAGTTCAACGACGACGACGACGACGTCCTGCCCCAGGCTAGCGACCTCGCCGCCCACGTCGCCGTCGCCGTCGCCGTCGCCGTCGCCGTCGCCGCCTGGCGGGAAAGCGGGAAACCCGTGTTGGTTCATGACGCACCGGCCAAAAAGGGGTCACCTACGGCGGGATGGTCCAAATTGCAAAAATGTTGGCCGTTTTATGCGGGCGGGTTGCTAGTTTCGCGCGCAAAGTGTTTGAACTGCGCGAACTCACTTTCGCGTTGTTTGGGAGTTTAGATCCGGATCGCGAGTTGGAGATTGGTGTCAAGCGAGGTTTGAGAGAAGTGACCGTTGGGAAGCGTTGTTGAGCTGCTTTGGTATAGGCATGCAACAGCTGGTGTTGGACGGTATCAGTCAAGGGCTGTCAATCATAGCCTGCAAGTGAGTGCCTTAAGAAGAAGGTCACAATAGTAATGTCAACAATCACACTTCAGTAGTACTGAATCAGTACGCCTGCTGTAGAGTTGTAGATGTAGTTATTAACGATACATAAGAAAAAAAGGATATTAAATTGCTCATCAATTCTAAGAAAAAATTAAGCACGGCCACGTAAGTTGCCAAAGGCGCATGTAACTACAGATGCTCATAACATTTATGCAACTTCGATATGGATTAAGCTTTACACCGGCTTGAGGCATAAGTAATGTCGTGTACGTGATTCACTTTAAAGAGTCCTACATGTTATGAGATTCTTTTCGCAAAGACGCAACCATTTCACACATAGTGTACCAAACGTACAACCCATAAAAATTATATTATAGTGTAGACAGCACAACTCACTTGTGAGCTACGTGTGCACGAAACATGTTATGTTAAACATGTGAACGTCTGCTATCAGATACATAATACATGTGTACATACATACATGTGGTTTAAGTTTTTGTAAAATAAACAACTCAAAGAACTCGTATGGTCATGTGTATGGCGTTTTCACACATAAAACATGAGAAAATAAGTAAACTATGATCGTAACTCGTGCACATGTACCGTCAAAAGTCATGTAATAAGCATAATAATATCAGTTTGCATCAATACAAAGTGTTGCCGGAGATGTGTAACACACATATAGAACCTAATGGCGCGAACACGCACTACGTCTGCTACAACATATTGCAATCACCGTAGTCACCATAGTTGAAAGAGTGCATAGAAGGGGTATGCTCGTGTCTAGGGATTAATGGGCTTTGGTAATCCGATGATGCAATGTTACTATTGTTGACATGAAACATGTGGTACAAGTCGAGGTGACTGAGGCTATGCTAGGCTGACAACCCTGCATCCCACACTCTGTAAGATTACTTGGTGATGCGCGAAAATGTCGCTAGCGTAGATGGTGTCCAAGCAACCACATGCTTGGAGCTGGCGCGCTACTTGGTTACTTGGTGACTACCTTGCTACACTTTGTCAACACCAATTGTCGCAGCTATCGCCTAGGGTAGTACACGTGCATGTTGTGTGTAGTGGATGTGTAGGGCCGTCCATGTGTGTTAGGCATGGTGGCAGCGCTGACAGCCAGACGCCAATGTACATGTAATAGAGTTGTGGTGGATTGTAGCTTACTGAATTGTACTGTGGCCTACTACTGATCCTTGTAGTGGTAATGTTGTGGTTGTCATAGGCAAGAACAGGCTATTTTGCATGCACAAGGGTGTGACCGCTGGCACCACGCATGTTTGAATTGCTGCATACCACCTTGTGTACACTAACCAGAGACCAAACGATACAGCTCTGTACGGCTCTGTTGGCATATATTTTCATGCGCGTATCTTCACATGTTCTTACACAGTACAGTACACGACTGGCAGAAGAATCAAAGAATGTAGACGTCATCCATAGGAGCGATCAGAGCGTGTGTGGGCCATTGCAAAGCCTGCAACATAGCATTGCCAGCACATGCAGCTCAACAACCCCGCTTATGACTAAACAGTTGACTTGATTGCTGAGGAGAACACCTGCGTACGCGAACAGGCTCTCCAAGTTTAACACCTAAAACCCGAGGCGGCCACAGCTACTGACGCTCAAAGCTTACGAACCAAGCTTGGAACACCGCCAATATGAATGTGCAAAACTACTGTGTCTAGTATCTGTAATACGCTGGCTTGAACGGGCCAGCCTCGGGGACACCGATGTAGCTCGCCTGCTTGGGAGTCAGCTGGGTGAGCTTGGCGCCAAGCTTCTCCAGATGGAGGGCGGCCACCTTCTCGTCAAGGTGCTTGGGGAGGACGTAGACCTCCTTCTTGTACTTGCCAGAGTTGCGCTCTGTCCACAGTTCAAGCTGCGCAATGCTTTGGTTGGTGAAAGAACACGACATGACAAAGCTGGGATGGCCGGTAGCGCAACCCAAGTTCATCAGCCTGCCCTCCGCCAGGACAATCACGCCATGACCGTCGGGAAAGACCCAGCGATCCACCTGCACACCAATTTTACCGTTAGCTGCCTTGTGTAACCGTGTGTGGCATGGTTACATCCGCTACACCCCTCCTTGCAGTCAATGGAGCAAACTGCATTGATGAGATTGGGCATCGCAGCCATGTCTTCAAACACAACAGCTTATACTGTACCTGAGGCTTGATGTTTGTCCTCTGGATACCCTTGAAGTTCTCAAGACCAGCCATGTCAATCTCGTTGTCAAAATGTCCAATGTTGCACACAATGGCGTTGTTCTTCATCTTCTCCATGTGGCTGAGCATGATGATGTCGCGGTTGCCAGTAGCCGAGACAAAAATGTCGGCAATCTCAACAGCATCCTCCATGGTCAACACCTGTGCGAAGCAATCAGCAACTGCAGCCAGTCTAAAAGTGACACACGCGCGCGCACAAGCACGCTTGCAGGCGCACATGTGTGCACTTGAAACACACACCATGCCATACCTGAAGACCCTCCATGCACGCTTGCAGGGCGCAGATGGGGTCAACCTCAGTGACAATGACACGCGCACCAGCCGACTTAAGTGCAGATGCACAGCCCTTGCCAACATCACCATAGCCACAGACAATGGCCACCTGCATACCAGCATACAAACTTCTGTTGAGACAACTCTCTCAAAGATCACATGCTGTGAGCACCCTGACATGCACACACACCTTGCCGGCAATCATCACATCCGTAGCCCGCATGAGACCATCGGGCAGGGAGTGGCGGCAACCGTACAGGTTGTCAAACTTGCACTTTGTAACGCTGTCATTAACGTTGATAGCAGGGAACAGCAATGTGCCCTTCTCCTGCATCTCGTACAGCCTCTTCACACCAGTGGTGGTCTCCTCGCTAACACCCACAAGCTTTGACACCATGTTGTGGTATTTGTTGGGATCAGACTGCACATTGGCCACAAAGTTTAACAAAACATGAGAGGTGAGAGCATAACTAGCACAGTATTAACATGCCTGTAGCTAAGCATGAGTTGTTCCCACATGTGCACATCACGCAAAGCAATGTCTCACACCTGAAGGCCCTCCTTGATAATGCGGAGAACAATCTTGAACTCAGCATTGTCGGTGCTTTCGGGATCTGGGACAGTGCCATCCTTGGCAAACTCCTGAAATGCGCAAGTGTGTTAGAGAGTAAAGTTAGCCAACAGCTACTGTCGGACAATGACAAATGAGCCGGTGCACACAACGACATACACACAACAACGCACCTCCTCGGCGCGGTAACCCTCGTGGATGAGAAGCGTCATGTCACCGCCATCGTCAACAATGATGTTGGGGCCATTGGCACCAGGCCAGTTTAGTGCCTGCTCAGTGCACCACCAGTACTCCTCCAGCGACTCACCCTTCCATGCAAAGACGGCAGCTGAGTCACGAGCGATGGCCGCAGCAGCATGATCCTGCAAATGGAAAACGCTCAGTAACAATCTTGTGCACAGCAGGACATGGACATATTGTGATAAACCAGAAACACTAGCAGCAGTGCTTGGCATGAACTACGAAACTGGGCATGCACTACTGTGCAAGCACTGCATTGGGTCAGCACACCACATGAACAACAGCAACACTACTGGTATAGCTGAAGCTGTTACAGAACTGAACCGTTACAGCATATCGGCCATACTGTGCAGCAAGGTTGAACTAAACCGAGTCAAAACCAGACGGGTGCCTTGTACTGAGAGCACAAGCTAGGCACATGCAGGAGAAGCTGCTTGAGGGCGGGGCTGCTGCTGGCCACAGCTCAAAGCTTGCACACTGGCGCATGCATGCACAACAGGCACTCTAGGTTTGGGGTATAAGAGCGTGGCTTGCCTGGGTGGAGAAGATGTTGCAGGAGCACCAGCGGACGTTGGCGCCGAGGGCGGTGAGGGTCTCAATAAGGACAGCGGTCTGGACGGTCATGTGGAGTGAGCCGGAGATGTTGGCACCAGCAAGTGGCTTAGCAGCGCCGAACTCCGTCCTGCAGGCCATCAGGCCGGGCATCTCCACCTCCGCCAGGCTGATCTCCATGCGGCCGAAGTCAGCCATGCCGATGTCCTTCACCTTGTAGTCGAAACCCCCAGCGCTCTTCGCCGTCCCACCGTTGCTGGCCGCCATGGCGCCTGGCGGTGCAGAACCTCACAAACGTCCTTGTGTGAAACAGCTGTCTCGTCCCTCGACTACAACCACGCAACTATGCCCGCAACTATGCCGCCGCCGCTTCCTGCCACTGCTGCCAACAATGCTTGCAGTCACTTAGCTTAACCGCCGCCAAAGGCAAAGCCGCCGCCGCTGCCAGTTACCGCTAATATTCCTAACTTCCGTGACGGCCACGGAACTGTCGAAAAACCTCCCTATCAGCGGGAAGGAAAATGTTCGCTGCGTACAATCTAGCTTCTGGTAGATACCTTCTTTCTTGCCAGCAACACTTTTGGGTGGCGTGTTGTCACGTCATTGGCTTTGAACTCCGCCTCTTGTCGCGCATGGTGTGGCAGCTGTGCTAGACACACGTCGGCACTGGTGATTGCATCTGTGAATCATGCAGAGAACAATACAAGTCTCCACATGAGCCTTGAAGAAGTTACATTACTCCAAGGACTAACTATTATGCTGAGTATGAGGACTCCTCATTGCGGAGTGCAAACTTAACTTGGTTGCTGATTTTCACCAAAATTGATGATGTTATAACATGTACGATGTTGACAACGGTAATGGTATAAAAGCTTGAATTCAATCATTCGTTACTGCAACGCATATTAAAACAGAAAATACGTTGATACATAGCATGTTGGGACGACTAGTGAACCACACACATTGTGCACATGTAATATCGTAGAGAGGAAAACTTTTACAGTGATTATGACAATTGTATCATCGCATGATCCATGAAGTTCATGAAACCGCAGTGCAATTTGCAGATTGCTCATACACATTTCACAAAATACATAACGTAATCCGCAACAATCTTCAAAACTGTTACATACATGTTATTATGAGCAAGATACGCAACTAAAAACTATATTATATACATAAATGCATGATACGAATCTTTATGTCAATGATTTTAGATGCGTGCATGTCCATAATAAGCATTGAAGTGCGCGTGTTGCCACCACAAACGCCATATAAAAACTAAAATTGAACTTGCAAACATTATATCCGTTATAAATTTGCGCAATGAAGGGTGCTTTTATAAGGTTCTACGCTACGTAAATGAAAGTGAAAACTTTGTATGAAGCAGTTATAAGGTAAAGCACATGCGTCATCACACAATACACATGCTACCATTAAACACAATGTTTGTTATGATCCTTGCATGCGACTTTTTGCATGGTTGAGATTGACAGTTTGTAGTGATGAACAGGGTAAAAGAAAGGGTCCCCCATGTATACAGTATGAGAGACATGCAATTGTGCGAGCTACTCCACAAAGCACAGAACATGTACAATTAGGCACAAGCACATAGACTATGACGGTGCTCGTGCCTTGTCACCTGTGAGTTGGTCCAATCAACAACCCTCTCACCAAGACACAGTATTCACACCGGACCTTGCCCCCTCTGCCAAGCACACACGCGCACCCCGCCACTCACGTACGCACGCGCACGCGCTCGAAGCTACACACCGACTTGTGTAGCGCCTTGGATCGTCACACAAGCAAGCACACACCAGTGGACACACGCTAGCAACCCCTGCTAACCACCACCAAGCTTGCACACCAGAAATTAGGGAGCTAAATGTTGTATTGTAAGTTGTAGAATGTCACTTTTATACCTACCAGTCTGCACATGCTACTGTCTAGACGATTCCGACTAGCGCAAGACGGAACTAGAAGCTAAGCTATTCTTGCAGAATCTTGTAGTACACTTCTAGACCTTTCGGACGCACCAAAGATCTCCTCATTTGCTGCTCATATGGTCAAGTTATACTACTTGGCGCCAGGCCCTTCCAGAATATTGGTCGAGCCCTTCTCGACTGGCCCTCCGTTTTCTGGCGTCTTCCAGACTGGCCCTGGGCCGGTCGATATCTGCGGCAGACTCGCAACTCGCCGATATCCGCCACAAGTCATGAAAAACATGATACCTCACAAATAAGGCCTAAAATGGCCATGAAAATCACGCAATTTGGCCTTGAGTGTTACACTCCTCCCCCCCTAAGTGAGCTTCGTCCTCGAAGCTCGCGAGGATGTCATCGAGGAAGATAGTCACGCACAACGTCTCGAGCATTAGCCAAGTGTGCCTCTGGCTCTCAGGATGCTTCATGCAATGAATAGCCCTTCCATTTCATTAAGAACTTGCGCACGCCATGCACAAACTTCTCACCAAGGATGTCTTCTACCTCCCACCCTGGTTCACCATCCGTGCCAACTTTGGGGGGCGGCCTTCCCGGCAGTTGTCCTCGATATGCTTTCAACAAGGAGACGTGAAAAACGGGGTGCACATGCATGGTGTCGGGTAGCTCCAGCTTGTACGCCATGTCCAAAACTTGTTGACCGTAAATGGTCCCAACCAGCGTTCATTCAGCTTGCAAACTCCCATATGCACCTGTACATGCTTCGCGGAGAGTAACACAATGTCGCTTTCCAGAACTGTGAGGTGTCGGCGATGCGCGTCCGCGTACTGCTTCTGCTTGTTTTGTGCCACCAATAGCGCCTCCCTAGTTGCCTTATTAATGTCCGCGCACTTTGTGAGGAAGTCATTAGCTGCCTCCACACGCACGTCATGTCGTCGCGGTGTCCATGCCGTCAACGGTGTCAATGAATGTTGCCCGTAGCTGATAAGGAAGGGAGTGACACCTGTGCTTGCATTGTTGTGGTGGTGGATCGTAAACTCCACCAACTCAAGCAGCTCCGCCTAATTGTCTTGTTGCGCGTTAACGTAGCCACGCAGCATGTTCTTAATCACACGGTTGGCCCGCTCCGCTTGCCCATCAGTTTGCGGGTGGAATGCCGTGCTAAACTTTAGTGTGGTACCCAGTGCACTATGCCGCGCCTCCCAAAACTTACTTGTACAGCGCGGGTCGCAATCACTCACAATGCTTTGCGGTAATCCATGAGAACGAAACACATGCTTCACGAACAAGCGTGCGGCCTCCGGTGCCGTGCAAGATCCGCCACACCGGTGCCAAGCGTACCATTTACTGGTTTTGTCGACAAACACAAGTATAGCGTCGTACCCTTCATTTGTCTTTGGTAGCCCCGTGATAAAGTCCATGGTCACTTGCTCCCACTTGGATAATGGCACAGAGAGAGGTTGCAGCAACCCACCTGGCTTTTGGTTGCTTGCCTTCACCCTTTGGCATGCGTCGCACAACGTCACGTAGTCGCGCACATCGCGATGCATCTCTCGCTAGTAATAACGCTGCTTTAAGCTTGTCAAAGTCCTCTCCAACCCTTGGTGACCAGCAATGGGCACGTCACGAGCTTCCTTCAGCAACTTCACACAAATATGCACGACGTTGGGGATGTACAAGCGCCCGTGGTGCCATAGCAGCCCGTCGCGCATTGACCAATGCCCACTTGTCACAACACGGACACGGTGTACGTAGCTGCATTTTCCAGCTCTTGCAACACTTTCATACCCTCCGTGTCCTCACAAAGCACTTGCCGAAGCTGGTCGGTCCACTCAGGCTGCACTTGAGCGAGTGCCTCAATTGCATTAAGCCGGCTCAGCGCGTCAGCAACACCATTTGACATACCGGGCTTGTATTTGACATCGAAGTCAAAAAGTTGAAAGAACTCCAGCCATGGTGCTTGTCTGCGACTTAGATGAGGTTGTGTTTGTAAGTACCTCAATGGGGAGTGATCCGTCTCAAGCACGAACTTTTTGCCTTCCAAAAAACAATGCCATTGTCGTAGCGCCATTACTTGTGCAAAAAGTTCCTTCTCGTGCACGGGGTAATTCAGCTCCGCACCACTCATCTTCTTGCTGAAGAATGCTACTGGTTGAAGGCCGTTGCCATGGTCTTGCTGCAAAACAGCTCCTACGGCTGTGTCGGACGCGTCGCAAGCCAAAATAAATGTCTTTTCCATGTCGGGGTGAGCCAGGACTGGTGCCTCCGTCAGCGCCTTCTTCAACGCAGCAAATGTTCCTTTGTTGCTGACCAGCTCCAAGGCTTTCTCTTCTTCAGTAGGGCAGTCAAGGGAGCAGCTATGCGCGAAAACCCCATAAATAAACTTGCGATAATACCCCGCAAGGTTTAAAAAGGACATCACTTCCTTTACGTTGGTCGGGGAAAGCCCACTCGCGCACCACCTGCACTTTGTTGGGGTCCGGCTTGATGCCTTCATGCGGCACGATGTGGCCTAGGTACTCCACCTCTCGAAGTAACAATTTGCATTTTTGTAGCTGGACGTACAACTTGTGTTCGCGCAAACGCTGCAACACGCGCCGTAGAAGTGCCACGTGCTCCTTGTCATGCCTACTGCCCACGCATACCAACTTTCATCGAGCATGGCTACATCAAAACCATCGCCTGGCCTACCAGCATACCAGCGCGCGCGCGTCACGGACCAGTAGCTAGGCCATGACTTCAGAGTACCTCACGACCATAGCCTACATAGGCACCGCGCGTAGCTGTTCAGTTGTGAGTTCAGTTATAAGTTGTGTTCCATATCAGTGACAATCGCTGTGGAAATAGCCTCAATATGACCGTTAGCTTATGTCCTGAACAGTCGTGATTTGACTATAAGTATAAGTAGTCACAGTGTTCACCGGATCAGCTAGTGACACTGTGAGTAAGAAAGCTAAGAGCTTGTGAAACGACTTGCACTGCGACCATCTCGGTTACTAAGAATCCCCGCACTGTGTGAGAGCTTGTGCATGCTCGTGTGTGCATCGTGCTTGTCATTGCTGTGAGCTTGGTGTGCCTGGTTGCAGTGTGTTTGTTGGCATCAGTTAGGGCATAGTATCCACATGTTGCTTGCTCGTTCACCTCACTTATCAGTGTAACACATTTTTCGCTCATGCAAAGAACTGTGTAAACAGCACTACCTATAGTAGTGGCTTGTTGACTCACAGTGTCACCCTCTTTGCTCGAGTGAGTGCACTGCATCCTGCATCCGATAGTGCAGTCTGTATCTGGGGACACACCCTTGTGCATTCGTTATCATCACTGTCATTACATAGTGCACACACAAGCACTAGTGTGGTGAGTGGTAGCGGCATCGAGCCAGGCAGTAGAGCACAAACACTCTACCTTGCATACACTTTCACCTGTGGACTAGCTGTATGAGCAAGCCCACCCCGTTCTCTCCAATAGACGAGGGTGACCTCAGCAGCTGGAGCCCAACCTCCAACCTCACCTACGAGCGGACCAGCGACGGGAGCAACAATTGTAGCAGCAAAGGCTCGCGTTCTGTTCTCTCCGACTTCACTCCGTTCCTGTCCACTCCTCGGCATCGAGCTTCCCCACACTCGTCCGATAGTGACGACTACGAGATGGAGTCTTCCAGCTCAACCACGTTTTTGCGCTTCTCCGGACTTGCTGGCACTACCTCGCTGGACGAATTCATCATCAAGTTCCACTCCAACATGCGACAGCAGGCTCTGAGGAACAAAGACTGGTCAGATGAAATCTCTTTTCACATTGCCGCTCAGTATCTGGATCATGAAGCACATGGTGTCTGGAAGTCTGTTGCTAAACTGCATCGAATTGATGGCTATGGCGAGCTCGTCAGTACCATAGCATCTGCGTCACTGCACAGTCCAGCAGTCGTCTTTCCACCTGCCACTCCCGCTGCAGTCACCGGGTTGTCCATAGCGGCAGCCATTGACAAAGCCGAGGAGGAGGAACCTGTGTTGGTGATCGTCAACCTCACCCCTGCAGAGATTGAGATCAAGACGGCTGCACGACGGGCTTGAATCCTTGACCGTTCGCTGCCATCCTTGAAGAACAACGAACTGCAGCAGTTGAGGTGGGCACACCCCTACCTTTGGCAACACCTGGCTCTCGTGCGGGAGGCAATGTTTTCACCCTCGGGTCAGTCGCACTGCGCGCACCAGCCATTACTGTCGGTGCTGCCATCTCTGACTCTCCACTCAAGGATCTATACGCTGCACTTCGTCACACCTTCCCAACGCAGACCACTAGCAAAGTGGAGGAGTTGAGGCGGTTTTTACGCAAGCCCAATGAGGACCCTCTACGCTTGTACTCCAGACTGGAAGGTCTGTTGAAGGACATTGACTACAAGATCGTCAGTGACGAGGCGGCTGCAGTGGTATATGTCAATGAGTTGGATGCCACCCTGAGCGTGTCGACGCGCCTGACCCTGAACTACAGCAGGCCCCTTGGCTACACGCTCAAGAAAGCTTTCGAGACTGCACAAGCCATCCATAAGCGCTTGGTGTATGAGAAGGAGGTGCTGGACACCAACCGCAGCGCCTCACGGCCTGTAGCCAGCATGACCGTCGAGCCTCCTCGCCGCGAACGTGGCCGGGACGCTCCACCAGCACGCGACAAAGGGAAACGGTCAGCGCATACTGCTTTGCCTGCCCCTGTGCTGTGTCATCGCTGTGGACGGCATGGGCACTACAAAAAGGAGCGCACTGAAGAGTACTTAACTCTGATCCGCGACTACTGTTACAAGACATTCCACTTGGTCAGTCAGTCTGCTGGCTCAAGTTCCCTGAGTTGAGACCCGTTAACGGCTACAACGGCAACAACTCTGGTGGCTACAACAGCAACAGCACTGGAGGCCACAATGGCAACAACTCTGGTGGCTACAACAGCAACAACACTGGAGGCCACAGCGGCAACAACTTTGATGGCTACAACAGCAATCACACCGGAGGCCGTAACAACACCAACAACTACGCCAACGCTCGCGCGGAAAAGCAAGGCTACACGGGGAAGAACCGCCCTCCTCAGCATGAGGGACTGGAAGAACGTCCGCGCGCTGCTGCTGTTGCCACCAAGGCTCTAGCCAACCCGCCAGCTGATGACCATATGGCTGCTCTCATAGCGCGTATGGCACGCTTGGAGGAAAACAATGAGCAGGACTACCCCGCCTGTTACTCTGCCCAGTGGGCACTTATGGCTCTAAAGCGCACGAGAGACACCAGCACTCGGTCGCGTATTCAACCATCCCAACGAGTTCGAGGGGAAGCCGCAACATCGTCAGCAGGCACCTCCTCTGAAGCCACCAATGGTACTGCACCAGCAGCAACAGTTACACCGGCTACGACGTCCACACCCGTCAACGTCAGCAGCACCTGCTCCTTTTGCATCAGAACTTGGTATACCAATGCGCACCGTAACGCCCCAACCGGGGAACACGCTGGCAACAGCCACTACTGTCACCGACCCTGCAGCAGTAGGTCGCGCCGATCCCGCTCCAACTGCAGAGCCACCTGTGTCAGCAAGCATTGAGACCACCCTCGCGCCATTGAGCGGCAATCTCGCCACCACCGGCAGTGCCATCGTCGCGCCTGCTGCCACTGCAGTGACACGCGCAGCTACATTGCCCGCCCTCGACGTCACACAAGCTGTCCCGCGAGGTCAGCAAGCTGAGCGTGCTTGGGAGACCATCATGCGTGGAGCAGATACCACTACCAGGCGCGGAGGGCACGGAGGGGAGCGCACAACACGCGTTGAACGCAGTGACCAAGTCTTCCCACTGCCTGAATATCACACGCTGCTAGAACAAACTCAGCGGCAACTGAAGGATGAAATCCTCACTGGCACAGTGCTCCCATGCAAGATCGTGTCTTCGTAGTCAGAACACCTGTTGTACTGAAGTTGGCACTGCAATTGTTCTGGACTCTGCATAACGACATGCAGACGGCGCCACGCCAACCCGCACCAGTCCGTCATGAACCCTTTGAACCCAGCCCACTGGACACGTATTGCGACTGGCAACCCAACGTACAGTAGCACATCGCTGATACATCCGACATGCCTCTGGGTGACAACGAAACACTGAGGC
Organism: Chlorokybus atmophyticus; assembly: GCA_009103225.1. Taxonomy (NCBI): domain Eukaryota; kingdom Viridiplantae; phylum Streptophyta; class Chlorokybophyceae; order Chlorokybales; family Chlorokybaceae; genus Chlorokybus; species Chlorokybus atmophyticus. Next base: position 82,536 of record RHPI01001719.1, read on the forward strand.
CCCTCAATACCGTTCGACTTCATGAGTGCTACACCACGCTGAAACAGGCGTTCACCTGGCGACAGGACCAAGCAGCAATTAATGCAAGAGCACACGCCCTTGCCAAGCTCGCGCTGGCGGTTTTCAACCCACAATTGCTGGCCCATCATCCAGTACGGCACCTCTCGTCGGTGGGCCCGACAGTGATCAGATGAGGGCGCTGGCCCAACAAAGCGGGGGGGTGATCGCCCCTCTGCTACCTGTCTTGTTAAAAGACTTGCCTGAAGATCAACGGGATCCAGGGAGAGGCTACCTCACACCGCAAGGGTGGACACAACGAGATGGAGCAGGTTCAATCGGAGAACAGCAACTTCGCATTGCCTTGTTGCGACAAGCAACCATGCTGCACCGACAAGAAGGCATCGGCCTGAGACGGATGTTGGGGATGCGGGAAGGTGGTAATGCAGCTGGAGCAAGACTGGTAACTTGGCTAGTCACCAATCACCCCGCGGTCCCCCTGTTCGCATTTGGCATCTAATTGTTTTGGTTGGACGCCTTGCTGCGCTCGCTACGGCAAGCCTATGACGAGGTTGCATCGGCAGCCATTGACACCTTAAAAGGAGCTCAGGAGGCCATACTGAGGTTGGCAGGGGTGGAAGCAGCGCGGCAACGCAGACGCATCGCAGCTGCTTATAAGCAGCATGTCCAACAGCCGGAGATTTACCTCACTGTGCGGGCACGAGCAACAACGGTGCTGGAAGTGGGGGTGGTCAATGGCAGATGGGATGCCTACATGGCAGGGATCCCAAGGGTTCCCACCATCACCCACGACATAAGAGCGCGGCTCATGTGTGCAATGTATCTCCGGCCCATGCCTCAGAATCACCGCTGCAGTGACGTGGTCAACAACCCAACATCCACATAAGAAGGTACACTGGTCAAGGAGGCAGCTCATGCAGTATGCTGGACTTATGTGGAAGAACAGGCTGCACGGGAGGCGGGCCCACAAACAACCGATCCTCCAGGGTTTCCCCAACAGCCAATGGCTACGCCGCCAGGAATGACCCCGGCCACACAGAGGCGCAATCCCCCTGCGCCGCAACCAGGGCAACCACAGGCAGCACCGCCAGCACCCAGGCCGCAGTGCGTATACCAACAGCCAAGACAAGAACGATTCGGGCCAGGCCGCGGACAAGGAGGTTGTAAAGATCCAGCTGGTCGAGGGGCGCTTGCCGCACTATGCTCGACACCACCGGAGGAGATTGCAGCAGCAGTCACCCCACGCATACGCTACCGACGATTTTACCGACGAAGCGGCTGCGCATCCACGCCAAGGCAAGCATGTCACTATCAAGGGACGAACACCCAAGCGTGTGATGCTGGACTCTGGTGCCCAGCCTACCATCATCGGACGTTACCTTGTACGCGACCTTGGCATCACCAGCGCTGAGCTGATGCCGTGCCCATACGTTCTCGACACCGCAACCGGCAGCCGTGACAAGGTGATTGGCATCACCAAGCAAGCCCTCTGCATTCGCTTGACAGGAGTGGACCCGTCCCACAGCACCGAGGTCATACAGAAGTGTGTGGTCACCGACGCAGAATTCTTCCTATTGGGACAGGACTTCAATTTCCCTGTTGGCATGGGGCTGGACTGCTGGACAGAGAAGGCATGGTTTCGTCCTCATTGGGATGAGGAGGACGGAGAGGTTCAAGAATATCTACCTCTCGAGCTGGTGGCTTGCACTCGTTCCCACCGCAGGTCAGCTGCAACAGCCACCTACAGGTCGTCGTTGGCAACCACTAACAGGTCAGATGCGACAGCCACCCACAGGTCGGGTTCGACAACCACTGACAGATCATCTGCGGTGCTCACCCACAACTCGGACCAAAACTCTCCTATCCCATACGACGAGTCTCATGAAGATGCCACACACGGATTGACGTTCAAGGACCAGGTATGGTCCTTTCACGGACCCCCAGGACCATGCATGGTCCGTATCCCGCGGGCCAGGACTGCCTGGTCCACGAGTGACGGACCGTTCCTGGTCCGTTCGGGGTCCCGAATCCTGGTGCGCAGTCACGCACCAGATGTGGTGCGTGGCTGGACCAGACATATTACCGGTCCTACTGGCCGCGAAAGACTGGACCATACACGGTCTGCAGCCGGACCAGGCATATTGCCGGTGCGACTGTCAATGGGTGTACGGACCATGCGTGGTCTGGACCACAACAATGCCGGTCCATATATGTTGCGGTGAATGAATTCGATGGGACTGGTCCGAACCACACTGATTGGGCGGACCGTTGCTGGTGCACGCTCAGCTTATCGGTCATTTTGGACAAGCAGCACGCACCATACATGGTCTGCCGCCTTAACAAGCTCTTACTGGTTCAAAATCTAGTAAGTTGTGGACCATTCATGGTCCTTAAGCTAACCAGGCAGCTATTGGTCCAAACTGTCGTATACTTGCGGACTGTATATGGTCCTTGACTTAACCAAGCTCTTCCTGGTCCGAAGGTCTGGGAGAGTACGGACCATGCGTGGTTCTAGGTTGGTCCGCAGAACAGTGATTGGGACCATCGCTGATGCACGCTCAGCTCCTTGACAGTCGCACCATGTATGATGCGACTGTCAAGGGTAAGTCTTCATGGCAGCCTCTAGTAACCGTCGATCCAAGCTTATCGAACGGTGTGCAGTTACTCCATAGAGTCAAGCACCTTGCATGGTTCGACTGTCAACTCACGTGCATGGGCTCAGAGTACCGTGGTCTGTGCAGTAGGGTTTTACCGCTCAGTGAGGTGGCGCCGACGGAGGGAGCAGGCGGCGGCGCTCTTGTTGGTGGCGGCGGCGGCGGCCTCTTGGCGGTGTACTTGGTGGACGAATGCTGGCGCAATATCAATGGCAAGCAAAAAAGCTGTCAAGTTTGCCAGGGACATGAGTACCAAGTTGGGAATCAACTTGCAACCAGCCGATAAGAGGAACACCAGTCGTAGGCACCGCCGTCGCAGCCAACAGAGTTCCCTACCCATGCCGGAGCAGGCGGCTGATGTGCAGCACGATGTTGACAACCCACAGCCTGCCCATGAAGTTGAGGCCACGCACGACCAGCTGGATGGTGAGATCAGCCAGCAGCATGAGCGGTAAGTTAACTTGCTGACCTTACTTGCTTCTCTGCAATGGTCACGCGGTCTTCTGTGCATGCCACCAGCTATCGTTGCTGTGACAGCCTTCACCAGTAATATGTCCTTCACATGCTAGGAGACTGTCAACGAACTGCACGTGCACTAGCTGCCTTGCTGTGTATTGCTGTCAGTTGATGGTGCCAGCGCATATGGTCTAACTGCTGGATTTCTGTAGGCCTCCCGCAAATCAACAGCGGACTGTCCATGTGGCCGGCATCACTACCAGTGGAGTGGCAGCCACACTTCACCCAAGGCAACAGCCGACTGTCAATGTTGCCAGCACCAGCAGTGCCGCAACAGCTCCACTGCAATTCAATCAGTCTGATCAACAGCCGACTGTCAACATGGCTGGCACCAGCAGTGCTGCCCCCTCTCAGCAACCATGGCAACAATCAGACCTGCAAGAGACTGTTGACATGCCAACTGACAACTTGCATGCGCTGACTAGTGACGAAGAGGCTGTTGAAGAACCCGAGCAGCAAGAAGTCTCCCAGAGGATTTGCTCTTGCCTGAGGTGCCATGGCAAGGTGAGCACTAATCATGTTGCTCATGCTCACTCATAGCGCGCACGGTTGTTGGACATGCACTGAGGCTGTCCATGCGACTGTCATGTTCGCCCACTGCTATGCGCACAACGTTGTGAACCATACTTCAGTTGTTGACTGCCCGTTTCTTTTGGCAGTTGATTGACTTGGAGACTGCCATGGCCCACATGCGACTGGACACGGCGGCGCAAGAAAGTATGCACCCACCGCCAATGCCTTCAGCACAATGCGATACCCCTCAACCAGGCATTTCTTGCCAACAACAAACCTCAGAGACACCTACGCAAAAGATGCTGGATAAGTTCATGTCACTGCTGACAGACTTGGAGGACTCTCATGCCCAGCAATCACTGATCAATAAGGTGCTGAAGATTGTTTTCGGCGCTGAGGATTCAATCGTTCAGCTTGCCAAGGATCCTACTTATGACCACAGTCAGCTGCGAAATGACCTCCACGCCTTGCTCGGCCAGCGCAACCCCTCCCAGCCGGCTGACATCACGGCTGTCGATGCATTGCTGACTTCCATCGGAATGCCAGAGTCGCAGAGATATACAGCATGCACGAGATGCAGTTATCTCTTTCCAGATGCTTACCCATCCGGGTTCGATGACAGCGAGGACAGCTACGAGGCAGATGACAGTCGCCACAAGCTTGTGAAGCGCTTGTGGAAACAGCCGTGCGGAGGCCAATGCGGGCGCACGCGCAAGGAGTGCATTGACTTTCTGTACACACCCATTGGTCCAAGGCTCGGTCCGTGGCTGCAAGTACCTTCTATTGCATATGACAACCTTGCTGCTTGGCGAGACAAAGACACCTGGCTCGACGTGCCAGTCAACCAGCCCCCAGTGCCTCAATGGGAAGATTGGCATGGCAGCAAGTGGAGAGAGCTGTCTTTTTTTTGGGACTGCACGAAGACCATTCCTCTGCCAAACAAATGCGATTGTGGACGCTACAATGATGACATTGACATGTCCCAGCACAGGGATGGATATCAGAAATGGCATTGCGAATGCTCCTATGACAATGAAGAGGCTGCGCAGCAGTGTACTGGAGACCCGCGCAACATTGCGCTCATGCTGCACAGTGATGGTTTCAGCTGCGCATCAACTACAAAGCGGAGCAGCCTTGTCATCAACGTTGTTGTACTCAACGGAGGCAAGCGCGTCAGCTCACAGGCTTCTTCCATCATGCCCGTGGTGTTTGTCCCAGTTGACGAGCTACTCGACGCTGACAAGGACTGTCTAAACCCGTTTATGAAGCCCATGCTGGATGAGTTGGAGGATTTGTACGCCATGGGCTTCCCTACGCACTACGGTTTGGACTCCAGCCAGGTGGACATCAAGCTCCCTCATCGATCGGCCGGTACGCTTGATACATCTGTTCACAAGACCTCGTGCGCAATGCTGTGTCATGAATGTGACTGTCGACATCGCCTGTCAACTTAATACCCATTGCTATGAATCGAGCAGAGTAAGCACAGTCCATTGAGGCTGTGCAAAAACGACTGTCACAATTATGCAATTCATTGGTTGCCACCTTTTATGAGTCCATCACGCGTTGAGAAGACTGTCATCAGCGACTGTCACCAGCGACTGTGTTTGCAGTGCAGCTGTCTAATGTACGGGACAGTCCATGTTG
>RHPI01001737.1:0-43413 GCA_009103225.1 Chlorokybus atmophyticus
AGGGTGGGGCAGAGTTTTCAGCCCTGACGATTACAGCCCTTCGCAGACAGTCGTTCTGTGGTGCCCCTTGAGCGACGGGCCCCTTTCAGATGACGTGCTGCGGGCTACTTGGCTCAAATTCCGGTAAGGACTGTGTGCGCGCATGTGATTGCAACCCTGAACTGTGACAACTCCACTAGAAGTGAAGCAAGCTGAATGTACAGCTGTTGTGTTGTGTTATCTAACACGATGCCTGTTCATGAGGTGCAGACATGCAGACGATTACGACCGAGACAAAGTCTTTGACGTCGATATGCAATCCTCAAGTCGTGAAGACCCATGTGTGCCCGTGGCCATTGCCACCATCCTTGAGATTGCCGAGGTGGATGAGCCCTGCCGCACATACAGCGTGCAGATCATTAATTGGCTGCCAGTGTTTTGCGTGGAGGACGACAGCGTGCGGCCGTTCATACCTATCAGGTCGCAAAGGCTCATGCATGGCAAGACACCGGATCATTACACACGCGCCGAGCTAGAGGTAAGTTGGTGATTGTCAGTCACGCACAGTCTATGCTTTTGTCACTGCATGTCATCAAGTGCGAGACGTGCGTCGCGTGTAGTTGGCTAAAGTGTGCACATGTGAACCGCCTATGACACTGACAACTGATGGAGTGCAGAGCGTGACGGTTGAGTGGCCACTTATGTTCATGAGCCAGATGGGCACCTGCGTCTGTGAAAACGGTGAATGCAGCTTCAATAGGCACGTCCGGATGGGGGAATGCCAGGCGAGAGTACTTGAAGAACTGAACACCAATGCGCAGCAAGATGATCAGGTTTGTCAGCTATGTGCGCGCAATTTCTTGTTTCAAGTGCTTTCTGGTTGTGCTGATGATGTGCCCATGCAGGACCACGAGGTTTCAGTGGATGATGAGAAGCTGGAGATGCTGGCGGCTGTGTGCTGTGGCACTGAGCAAACACCTACTAGGGCGCAGGTTGGCCGGCAATGGGAATTCTGGCGGAAGAAGCAGGTGGCGCTGATGGAGAGCGTGGCACCTCTTCCCTTTCGAGACCAGGCCCGGATGGACAGCATTCCAACACAGCGTATCATGCAAGCGGTTGTGCAGTTTGCAATGAAGAAGAAGTGGCTGGGCGAAGACCCAACGCAGGGTGGTCAGCTGGGCTGGATAAACACGAGGAAACGGCCAGGTATGTTTTGAGCTTATAGACCGCTCATAGGCTTGGTAGCTGTGACCAATGCACAGTGTCACAATGCAGTCTATAGGGTATGCTCGTAAGCTGGTAAGCTGTAAGCTCATAGTGCCATGTACGAGCAGTCTGGTCTCTGTGTATGTGAGTGTACACATTCGCCACTCATTGTGAATGCAGGCATGCCGGATGAAAGTGAAACGCCTGAGCCCAAGAGGTTCCGCTTCATGGGGCGATGGGAGCCAAGCAGGATGGCATCCTCTAAATGATAGGTATCAGAGATGTGCAAAGTTGCAACTGTTGCATGTTGCTACTGTTACGTGTCTATTCTTTAAGAAATGTACATTGTGTTTTACAGTTGCGGTGTTGCTCAAATGCAGTGTGCGCGCGCAGTGTCTACGACAATCTGTTGTTGGTGCACGCGGCGTGCACTCGTTCATCTGAAAGGCCGTCTACATTTGCAAATATGGAGCAGAGTATGGAACAGAAGGAACGTGTGCGTGCAGTGCCAAGATCACGTGGTGTGCGCAGCATGCGCTCAGTCTCATCATAGGCAGGCTATGAGCGCTGGTGATCTTAGTAGCTATGAGAACACTGCTGTAGTTAGCATAGATGTTTGACACTTTGCAGGTCTCGCTGATTGCCAGACACGCACTATATAATAGAATGGGTTACCGTGAATTGCTGGTGCATGGGTCATAGACCAGCATTGGTGCAGGATGTCAGGGGGTGTCGTGCACCAATGCTGGTCCCTGGATGCAAGCATGGACCAATGCAGTGAGATTCGGCTGGTACAAAGAAACGGTTGGGTGTGGACCAGGCATGGTCCCGCCAGCAGAGCCATGGTTGGTCCCACTAGTCGGGACCATCCTTGCAGACCATCTGGGCTAGACATTAAGATACAAGTAGACCATGCATGGTCCCACAGTGCGAACCCAGGATGGTCCTGCTACTCGGGACCAGTAGTGGTGATGCTTTTGACAGAACTGTGCCAAGAGCGGACCATCCTTGGTGCATGCAGCAACACGCATGGCAGACCAGCATTGGTCCCATTGCGCTCGTCATGATAACAGCAACCAGGGCTGGCCCGGTTTTTTGGGGGACCGTGGGACAATTACGTACTGTTTGGACCAGCCCTGGTCCCCGCGTGCAGACCAAGGCGGGCGACCCTGGTCCGGACCCCAAGCCGCCCGGGCGTTTTGGCCCTGGTCCGTACGTGCGGACCAGGGCTGGTCCGTGGAAAAAATTCCGTGTGATAAGGACGTTGCCCAGCACGTCAATGCAGCACCCAGGAGGTGGACCGCACCAAGGACGTAAGCTTGGGATGATCACCACTCACCTCCAGCTGCTGCAATATTGCAACCGCTGCAGCTGCATCGTTGCACCTCCATCTGCTGCAAATATTGCAGCGATTGTAGCTGCTAAGAAAGCACGTACATGCAAAGCAAGTACAGTGTACCCCCGCTATTATTATGTTCACTGATGGAATAGCCCCATCATAAGATTAACTTATTAGGGGACCGTTGTCCGATTTGCTAAACCGCTACGGGCATAAAAATAGTCTTAGCCGCATAGGGATACTGAAGTGTATGTTAATTCCTTGCTATATGCCCACAACAAGAGAATATAACCATATATTATTATATTGTTTGACGCATGGTAATACATGATCCAATGTACCTTATAAACCAAATAACTTCCATAGTGCCGCAAGATTTTCAATAAACAAATTACTTCGGCTGGCCGCTTTTACAAAAATAAACATTTGGCGGCAACTATGCATCTTAATGGTTATTGCATAGAATGCATAGTTTGGCCGGGTTTTGACGAAATCAAAACATGAACAAACTTTTTCGCCGCTACTTTTATGAAAATGTTGCGACACTACGATAATATGTATTATACGATACTTGATTAAATATAAATATGCATCAATTATTCATTTTCTCTAATACACTCATAAATCCGCTCGTATGCGTTGTAAGAGTATGCTTTGTATAACAACCAACGGAATGGCCCCGCCATAAGATCAATAACCTTGGTGATAGATTGTATTTTTATAGCGGGGGGGTAGATTGTATGTAGATCTCACAAGTAATCGCACCTCAATGGTTAAATACATCGATGTGGGATTATTACATTAGTTTAATGCATACATTATTAATACTTATGATGAAACCTAATCATAACATAACTTAATTGATGTGTGATATGTCTGTGCGGCAACCGCATGTAACAACTTTAACTTCAACGGAGCATATGTGATAAACAATGCAGCGTACCATTAATTATGTAATGTGTTTCAGCACGATGGTATTCAACTAATCTAATTAGCATGATTTAAGTTGTGCCGTATTCTCGTGCATCATCCAAACAATTTTTATTTTACGGAATGATGTTTTTATAAAATTTGATATTATTACGGCAAGCATCAATAAATTGCCATTTACAAAAACACATCAACGACTTTGATGCAATGTGAAGCGATGTATAAGCACTTGTACTCAAGGAAATGAAGATGTAAAATAACGGTCATCAATTACATCACCACTGCAACTGAGTTTTCAGTATACCTGCCATGCCGCCCCTCTTCTCTACCCTATACCTGGCGAATGACATTGACAAAATGAACACCTTTCTGCTGGTTATAATCATAAATATCTGAAAGCGCCACGTCGGACAGCACGGGCAGAGGCTAGCTGCGGCGGCGGGCAACGCGGACGTAGAGCAAGAGGAGCAGGCGAGGAAGGCGGAACACATTACGGCGAGGCGTAGCAATGCCCGCGCTGGCACTGATGTCAGCAGCAACTACAAGGCAAGAGGTCACGCTAGCTACCTGCTACGGTTGCAGGGACAGCTACTAGGCTACGTGTTGGACAGCATGCCGCTGGCAAGAACATGTTCTCGCAAGTCATCTTTGTACTGTGGTTTCCTATTGCAGTGTTGTCTACGTTTGTGTCCTGCTTGTTGTCAGTTAGCTACTTGGTAACAAATGCAGTCCCATTCTCTGTATGCTTCTGCATTATCACTCGTACATTTTATGTGACATCTGTTTCATTGTCGCCAACGACACCAGTGCTTCGTTGTCAAGAGTCCCCACGCAAAGGCGGCAAGAGCGGCTGTCACGCAGCAATCAAACACGCCTAAGTCCTCAGCGCTCAAGACCACTGCAGGTCAGTAGTAAAGTTGACTGTTAGCAGGGGAGTGTGACTGCAGGCCCTCTGTATGCTCTTGCAAGTTGCAAACTATAGCAGCAAGTATTGTCAGGGAGTGGCTCTCATGGACATACGTGAGTATTGTCCAGTCGTTGTATGCGGCACTCTTGCTCTGCATGCAGTTGTGTCATTGCAATGGGACATACTCAGCTCATTCACCTGAGATAGCTAAGGATATGTTATGAGTTGCTTCGTGACAAGACGCACATGCATGTATGCAGGCTAGTCGTGCGCTCACGACATGCGCCCTTGACTGGACGGCCCTACCTGCCTGGTACCAGCGTGTCACAGCAGCTGTTTGTGACAACAACAACGAACTTACCAACATGATTACCGCACAGGTTGGTGCGGTTGATTGCTTCAAAAGTGTATCCGCCTTTGGACTGTGCCCCCGGAGCATACCGCGACCCACAAACCAGCAGCTGTGTCTACATTTGCCGCGAGGGCTTCGCGTGGGACCCGGAAACAAAAAGCTGTGTTGGCATTGATGGCGTGCCACTGTGCAGACCAGGGTAGGTTCTACAGCTAACAGCTGTACTGCTTATGGCCAGTTTGTCACTGCCGCCATGCTGACGCAAACAGTCAATGGCTTAGCGTGCTGCTGCAGCATGGTTGTTGTGTTGCCACGAAATGCTGTTGGACATGAACTCTCATGTTTATGCGCATATGTACATCAGCACTCACATGCACATGCATGCGTGCAGTGTGTTCGTGCGTGCATTCGTACATGCACACACACACGCTGCGCATGTATGCATGCCAATGACATATAATGTACTGTGTGGCATGCTTGCTGGCACTGGAAAGGTGCTTGCTGATGGCATGCCTTCGAACTCTGCAGGTATGTCTATGACAGCGAGCTGCGGGCGTGTGTAGACGACGATTCGTGCGGGGAAGGCTCGCTCTACGACCAGCGCGCCAAAGTGTGTGTGCCATTGCAGGTACGGGTATGCAACTTTCATCCCAACTTGTGTTGTGCGTGCCAGCAACAGCTTCTCAAGGAAAGTCAACTTCTCAGGGTGCTGCCGCTGACCGGCGGCCATGGCCCCGGCAAGCATTTGCGTGGTTGGGAAGGAAGCTATTTAAACAAGATGACGCTTGTCCAGTGAGTACACTTGACATGCGGCGTCAACGCACATGTATAACTAACCAGTATGTACGCGCACATCATCAGGTGGGATTTGTGTATGATGACGAAGCGAACAAGTGTACGCCACTCTGCGCTCCAGGCTTTTTGTACGATGCAACGCAGAAGAAATGCATCCCTGTGTCGCGCGTGCCTCCAGAAGAGCTGAAGAGAGCCAACACCGTTGTACCAAGCTTGGAGTGATGTATGATTATCGGCCCGAGTAGTATGTTGAGCACGCTTACAAACATGGTGCTGCATTGAGTGCAGTGCTATGCAATGTAAGGATACATACACGACCTTAGTACAGTTCTGGCAGTAGTGGTTTGTCACAAGTTGAGTCCAATATGTTGGGTGGTGTGCTGGCTGGGCTAGCATTGGCATCCTACAAGTGCAGGGCTTATGTGTCTACAGTCGTAATGAGTTCTTGCTAGTGGTTGTTGCATGGAAGGTTTGTTGAACTAGGGCAATATGTTGTTGGCATGAGTAGAGCAGGCTGTCTTAAGCACATTGACCACTCTTCCTCCCTCGCCGCTCCAAGGACCAAAGCGACTCTGCAGTTGTCCTACATAGCCCAGGGCCGGTGGCAGGTAGATTTGGTAGGTGCCAGAAGTGCGAGAAGGGTTGGCATTGCATAAAGCTATGCTTTGCAATTTTCTGATTGCTATGCTTAGGGTACCATACAGCTTGTGTGACGCATGCACGGATTTGAATGAAATGCTCCGATAGCACAGAACATCGAGTAACAGTTGTTATTACAACACACACACTACTCACATGAGAGCTGCAAAAAGCAAGCTCAAGTACAGCATTAATTTAATGGAACAGTCGCAGTGAAAGAGACAGATTACAGATAAATCGTGGGGGCCAAGATAGAGCCATGCACCCTCGGCTAGAACACAAACAGCAGGACTCTAGGACCTAAGACGCCTTCTGAGACCCTCCAAACAGCAGTAAGGCAGGAGAGGGGCAAAAGCTGACCGTATGAGCACAGCTACCACCTGCAGAGCGCAACAGAACATGGGTCGGACCCGTTTGAACACAAGGACACCATGCGTGGCGATGCCGACGCCACGGCGAATGCTATTGCTGCAGCGTGCAAGGCAAGATGTTTGCGGCTCGGTAGAAAAACGTAATGTCAGAATCAACTCGAAAGTGTCAACATAACATACGGCATGAGATTGAATGCACATCATGCCGTGCACATACAACTCGTGCGCCAACACACAAACACACCCAGGCATCAAGCACTCATAGAATAGCCACAAACACACCAACTCCCACCCTTTTATTACACTGAACACGGCTAGACCTACGGGGTTGGCTAAGGGGGTGGCTATGTGTAAGGCGCAACATGGACAAGTTCAGACAATGCTAGGACTTGTTGACTGTGATCAGCGAGTAGGCACCTGGTATTGATATGGCAGCCAATCCTCGCTAGAGTGCTTCAGCCCATCTTGGGCCGCCCAAGCCTTTGGCGCGGACAGCTGACTGTACGCGTACATCATCTCATCAATCAACATGTGCAGGCTGTGCTGCGTTAACAAGCAATTATATTGTTGTGGTTTACCTTAGTTGTCATCAACTGGGGGCGTGGCGCAATGGTAGCGCGTTCGACTCCAGATCGAAAGGTTGCGTGTTCGATTCACGTCGCCCTCAAGGCGATATCGGGCTGCATCATACAGCCATATATTTTTCCAAGTTTTGGAGGCTTCAGATTCTTGGGCCCACAATCATCAACTGGGGGCGTGGCGCAATGGTAGCGCGTTCGACTCCAGATCGAAAGGTTGCGTGTTCGATTCACGTCGCCCTCAAGGCGATATCGGGCTGCATCATACAGCCATGTATTTTTTCAAGTTTTGGAGGCTTCAGATTCTTGGGCCCACAAGCACCTGGGAATAATTCAGCGTGTCATGCAATCCCTAGTCCGCTTTGCGAACTATCGCGCTGAAAGTTAAATACCGAGGCCTCTTGGACCAACATGCACCTTAAACCAATTCAGAGTTTGATGCAATGCGTTGTAATCTATTGCATCATTGCTAATTTCATAATTTAGCGCATGTTGCAATGCCCAGTGTACACTATTGCATCATTGCTACTTTGAACTGACCATTGCAAAAGCCAGTCGACCCCATTAAGCGCCAATCCAGGCAATTGCTTACAGTGTGAACCAAGCAGTATCGCATGCACTTTTTTGAAGCTTTAGTCAATGCCCAGTGTACACTATTGCATCATTGCTACTTTAAACTGACCATTGCAAAAGCCAGCCGACCCCATTAAGCGCCAATCCAGGCAATTGCTTACAGTGTGAACCAAGCAGTATCGCATGCACTTTTTTGAAGCTTTAGACTATGAGGCCAACGTGCACCTCTAAAACAATTCGGAGTGTCATGTCATGCAATCTGCTTTGCATTATATTGAGGCTTCAGACTATTGGGCTAACAAGCACCTTAGTATATATCTCAAGTGCCATGCAATCCCTAATGCGCTTTGGGAATTATCGCATTAAGAGTTAAACTTCAAGGCTTCAGACTCCTAAACCAACATGCACCTTGCAACAACTCAAGGTATAATGCGTTGTAAACTATCGTATATTTGCTATTTTCAACTGACTATATTAAGTGCCAAGTAATGCACAAATAATCAATCAATATAAAAGAAGTTATAAGCAAACACACTCACTCACGCTATAGCAATGCAATCACTCAAGTCATGTCATCGAAAATGCCAATTACATCAACAGGATTGCTCGCGGACATCATGGTTTTTTTGATGCAGTATATCAAGTGTACATAGCATAGGATTGCATTTCGTGTATTATATTATTCGATGTTAAACATAGGTTTGCGCGCTCCTATGTGGATAGTTTACGTTGATGTTATATATCATATTTTGTGCACTCAATGTGTAATGCTCAAAATTGCCGCATGAGGGCAATGGTAATGCCGCAAGTAAAAGCTATCGTTTCATCTGTTGCATCCAATAAAAACAGATAACATCCCCCTCTCCCCCCGTGATTCTGAATAACAATACGTCGATGTTTATACATACTTCGCACAGATCTCGAGGGTAATTACATAAGTATATATATGTGTGTGTGTTATCGTATATATCACTATATATATATTGACATATATATATGTCATCATATATACGTTTATATATGATGTAATATATATACACCCACATATTTATGTAATTGAATATATAATGTATATAGATATATATATACACACACACGTGTATAAGCGTAAGCATATTACACTTTTTTATCAATTGTCATGAGTTAACTTTGAAATAAAAAATGGCATGCATGGCTTGTAGTATACAAGTTATATATGATGGAACAAACTTGAAGTTTTATGAATAAAATAATCATGCACATTTATGTTTATATGTGTGTATATACACACAGGTGTATAAGCGTCAAAATGTTACTCTTCCATCATTATTTTGATGAGATTGTTAACAATCAGAAATGCAACACACCATGGCATGCATGGCTTGTATTATACAAGTTGAACATGATTGAACAAACTTGGAGTTTTGTAGTAAAACTACATACACCTTGAATGCCTCTTTCGAGGAACCTGTAGTCGGCATCGACGGCGCCAAGTAGCCGCGGTCACATTGATGGCCACCCGTCGACGACTGGCGTCACAACCAATGGTAGGGCACAATGACTTCAGCCAATCAGAAGGCCGGCCTGACTGGGCTCGTTACACCGTCCGATGGACCCATCCCCATCGGCCTTGCAATGGATAATCACACGATATTGGTCGCGCAATTTTTGGTATTTGGTTGCTAGGCGGCGGCGTAGGCATTGACGTTGGTGGTGTCGGCGTACGTGTTCTTCAAGAGCAGAACTTATTGTTGTTCAGAGCAGGGTACGAAACAAGGGTTGCAATGGCTTCCGCGTGTCTGCAGACTGCGACCAGCTCGCAGGCTGCAGTGTCCAGCTGGACTGGCCTGCGGGCAGAGCGCCCCAGCAGCAGCAGCAGGCCAGCACGCAAGGCTTCCAGCAGCGCCGTCCCCAGCCGCCGCACCGCCGTCTTGTCTGCCGCCACTACCGAGGTCAAGCATGTCACCACAAAGTCGCAAGAAATCTTCAAGGCGGCACAGGTGTGCGCTCGACAACTACCCTCACGCATCTCAGCATGTACCCAGTGCTCATCGGGGCTTTAGCAGCAGGGTGACTTATGTTACTTTGCTGCATGCCTGCACTGCAATCCTACAAGCCCTAACCCTAACAGCCACGCTTATGCACATTAATATGCATTTTTGTGCTCCCTGCACTTGTGTTGAACCCGCACTTAGTTTGCATGCATGGCAGGAAATCATGCCTGGTGGTGTGAGCTCACCGGTGCGCGCCTTCAAGTCTGTTGGCGGCCAGCCTATCATCTTCGACCGCGTCAAGGGCAGCAAGGCGTATGATGTTGATGGCAACGCTTACATCGACTATATTGGCTCGTGGGGACCTGCCATTGTCGGACACGCCAATGAGGAGGTTAGTTGCTGACAGTGAAGTTCACTCAACCAGTAAGTTCTGCAGTACAAAGCGTGCATCACGCCATCCTGACAGTGCAGCACATGACATCGTGTACACGTCAAAATAAGCATAACATCATTGGTTGCCATCGTACGCTGACAGTGTCACAGATAGAGATGGCGGAGTACCAGAATCCTGCAAGTTATCAGTACTCTGCCATCTCTGTTGACTTGAAGTGACATTGATTTTCTTCTTAAACACATCATTCTCAGCTGTCCAAGCATATGTCAGCCAGTGTGGTTTGGAGCCAGACTTGGCTAACCCTATTGTGTGATCGCTTGTTATTGTTGGTCTTTCGCCAAGGTTCATGGGCTGCTTGCTGTGTCTTGCCTCAAAGTACCAAACTGGACCTGCAGCATACCCAAATGATGGTTGCATGGAGTAAATGCCGTTGTTGTAAGTTCCGGTATTAATTGTGATGCATGTTTTTGCATCGTCAGGTGAATGAAGCCCTGCGCAACACCCTTGAGAAGGGCACATCATTCGGTGCACCCTCTGCACTTGAGAATGTGCTGGCTGCCATGGTGATTGACGCGGTGCCGAGCGTGGAGATGGTGCGGTTCTGCAACTCTGGCACGGAGGCTTGCATGGGGGCTCTCCGCCTCATGCGTGCATTCACCGGCCGTGACAAGGTGAGCAAACCAGCGTCTGGGAGGTTGTGGTAAACTACATTCTCAAACGATCAGGCTCGCAAAGTAATTACAATCTATTAACACATGGTACATGCTCTGTTCCATGACACTGTTCAATACGCATTTTGTGTGATGTGTTTAGCATCCCATGATTGGCGCAACCGACCGGTACTGATGCACTTTGCTGCATGCAGATCATCAAGTTTGAGGGTTGCTACCACGGACATGCAGACTCCTTCCTCGTGAAGGCCGGCTCAGGTGTGGCCACATTGGGCTTGCCAGATTCGCCAGGCGTGCCCAAGGCTTCCACCCAGGCAACACTGACAGCGCCATACAACGATCTGGAGGCGGTTAAGGCCCTATTTGAGGCCAACAAGGGTGAGATCGCCGGTCTCATCCTCGAGCCCGTTGTTGGCAATGCTGGTTTCATCGTTCCAGAGCAGTCGTTCCTCGAGGGCATCCGCGCGCTGACGAAGGAGCATGGCACGGTGCTGTGCTTTGATGAGGTCATGACCGGCTTCCGCATCTCCTACGGTGGTGCTCAGCAGCATTTTGGTATCACCCCGGACCTGACCACCATGGGCAAGGTCATCGGCGGCGGTCTCCCGGTAGGCGCGTATGGAGGGCGCAAGGACATCATGCAGATGGTTGCCCCTGCTGGCCCGATGTACCAGGCTGGCACGCTCTCCGGGAACCCCCTTGCCATGACAGCTGGCATCAAGACCCTGGAGATCCTCAAGCGCGACGGCTCGTACGAGCAGCTGGACCGCATCACCAAGAAGCTCATTGAGGGCCTGTTGCAGGTCGGTAAGGAGACTGGCCACGATATGTGCGGCGGCCATATCAGTGGCATGTTCGGCTTCTTCTTCTGCAAGGGCCCTGTGAGCAGCTTTGAAGATGCCAAGGCCTCTGACACTGCCAAGTTTGCCAAATTTCACAGAGGCATGCTGGAAAGGGGTGTCTACCTCGCACCATCGCAGTTTGAGGCTGGCTTTATGAGCCTTGCGCACACAGATGAGGATATTGAAGCCACCATTGCCGCTGCCCGCGACGTGCTCTCGTCATTGTAGATATAGGTGTGTTGTTTTGCGCGCTTCCCCCTCCCCGTGAGTTTCAACAGTAGCATGCTGCGTATGCTGCTGTGCACCCCCGCTGCCAGCTGTTAGACTCGGTTGGTTTATGTGAAACCGGAGTTGTATACATCAAGTTGCAGAGTCTTTTTGTGTACGTAGTCTGGTGAAGTGCATCTTCCATGCACAGCGTTGCTGCATGTGCAATTGCAAAAAACTCTCTCTCTCTCTCTCTCTCTCTCTCTCTCTCTCTCTCTCTCTCTCTCTCTCTCTCTCTCTCTCTCTCTCTCTCTCTCTCTCTCTCTCTCTCTCTCTCTCTCTCTCTCTCTCTCTCTCTCTCTCTCTCTCTCTCTCTCTCTCTCTCTCTCTCTCTCTCTCTCTCTCTCTCTCTCTCTCTCTCTCTCTCTCTCTCTCTCTCTCTCTCTCTCTCTCTCTCTCTCTCTCTCTCTCTCTCTCGCTCTCTCTCGCTCTCTCTCGNTCTCGCTCTCGCTCTCTCGCGCTCTCGCCCTCGCCCTCGCCCTCGCCCTCGCTCTCGCTCGCGCGCTTGCTCGCGCTCTGGTGACATGCAGACTTTTAAGGGTTGTCTTATTGGTGGAGTAAGGAGACTGCCATCCACTATAGTGGGAACATATGTTACACACATCCGATTGGTGAGCATTACATGTTACAAGCCACACGTCAGCTACTTGTTACCAAAAAAAGCTCATGTGTGCGCACATGCGTTGCACGTATGGGCTTGTATTGTTGCATGTGCTTAATAGCCAAAGCTTCAAAGGCAATTTATGTGTTGTGTATATTGATTAAATATCATTGAACGATAGTGTAAATGCTAATGTAACATAAACGAAGTTATTGTAACTTGCACGAAATTACCGTCGACGGCATGTATGTAATGACAGCTAGATCTACATAACATGCGCTCGAGTTGCGTTAGCAGTTAGCGTGTTGTTATATGCTGCGAGTGGCACAGATGCAATCGAAAATGGGTAATAAAGGGTAGAAGAGTTGTAAGTGAAGCGCGATATGAAAGCACGGCATTCATTGAGCACCTACATGTTAAAAAGATTAACAGCCATACGATTAAGCCATACTCTCATCGCCACCGGTCGCTCTGGGCTGCATGTTAAAGAGATTAACAGCCATTCGATTAAGCCATACTCTCATCGCCACCGGGCGCCCTGAGCTGCATGCAATCCTAGGAGCTACTTTTATAAGTGCGTGGGTGCATAGCGTGACTGCATGGTTGCTTGAGTGTGTGGTAGCTGCTTGCTTGCTGACTATGGTGGGGGCCTAGTTGGCCGTGCATCCACAAGCACGATCGATGGAAGGCGTGATGCCGCAGACGGACTGAAAGCCAGTGGAGAGACAAGCCGTTGGGGCCCACCACCAATGGCAGCTAGTGATCCAGAAGTGTCGTGGGAAAGTGCGCGAGCTATGGCCCACGGCCCTAGGGTTGAGTCCCACTTTAGATGACCATGTCATATATGCCATGTAAACTTTGACCGGCAACATGACTGTGTATTTGGGGCTGACAAACACAATTGCCATTGTGAGATTGAGAGATAAGCAGCATTTTCAAGCGGGCTCTTCAGCATAGGCCACACCGTTGGAATTGATATGGTGCGAGAGGGGCTGGACACCTGGGTCTCCCCGCTGGAGAAGGTCTCTTGCATACCGTATGTAGACGACCTGGCATGGCGCAAAGCAGCACGCCTCAAGGAGAAATTTTGGATTAACGCATTGTCCTCGTATGTACTGCGTGGTTTGAATCAAGAAGACTGTCCAAGCATGCACGCACTGCATACAGCAGGGCCAAGGTTGCAGTGTTAGCACGTGCAATAACATGCAGAATGCCACAGCATACTCTGATTGTACGCGTGTTTGCATATGGAGACTATGGTTGTTGTCTTAGGTACTTCATCGCAATTCCGATGCCCTGACTACCATTGAACTATGTATGACGGCCGTCGACGAAAGGCCGAATTGTCGCCTAGAGTCAGCTCATGTAACGATTATTACCTGCCCGTGTATAGTCACTTACGGCAGACTGCCACCGTGGCCTGCTGTTTGCAACGCCGACCTCAGGCGGACTCACAGTTGACTATAGTTATGCATGGGCGATCAATGGTGACCGACAAGTATATGAAGGTTATCTAAAAATGCAGTGGTTTAGCTACGCTAACTTATGGTGACGGAGCGGTGATGGATGGCGACCTGAGAAGTAGGTCAGATGGCTCGAAGGCGACACATTGTAACAGCGTAGTACCCTTATGCTACCTGAAAATGTTATTAAGAATTTATCCACTGATGGACTGAAGGTAACAACGGGGTACCTGGAGTTTAACTATTCAAGCCTTCAATTGGCGAGCAGGTGGTTGATGGTGACTGACCGTTAACTGTCACATACCTGAATGAGCGGCGCAGTTTGCGGTTAGTCTACAATTGGCAATGTATTAGGCAGCAGCTAGGTTCCTGGATTAGGACCACAGCTGAGTGGCTTGCATCACAACAAGGGAAGATGCAAATTGCTTGCATGTGCAAGCGCATTGGTAGGATGGCTACGGCAAGGCGCCCTAGAGCGCAACATTTGCTGCATAATATACTACATTGTACTACAGTATGTACAGGTTCACTCAATGTCTTGGGGCGGCAGTCCTGTGAGCGCTAGCCTGACCGTCTTGGGATTGCACTGACTATGGGATTGTGTACGCTGAGTGTTTGTGTCCAATATGGATTTCCCGACATCACGCCACTGTCAACCACATGACATCAACATCAACAGAACGTAGTACCATGCAATGGTACTCGTAGTTAAGCTGCTATTACGGCAGTGCCGCCAGCGGGAAATGTAGTACCATGGCAAGGGTACATCCGTACCATTACAATGCCGCTCGCCTGCCTGCTTGTCAACTCCGCTCAGCGAAGCGGAGCTGACAGGTGACAGAGTGCTGCTGTCGTACCGCACGCCTGCTTGTCATTTCTTACAAACGGCGCGGGACTGATGGTGTACGATGTCACCCATGGATGCTGCAGATGGACGGCCAGCAGTGCTCGGGTACCGTGCCAATGAATGCTGGAAACTGTAGACAAGCCCAAGTCACTTGCTATAACGCCACTCTATTTGCTGTTGCAATAAGTACGCAAGAAGACTGTCGTCTACTCAGGCACCTAACCTCATAGTCGGGCGGGCTCAGGCACCCTCAGGTAGCTTGGTCACTGGACCGTTACGCCGGCTGTTTTGCGATGTTGCAGGCTCGTATGCAAGCTGGCATGTTCCTGCTAGCTGACTTCAAGTTGTTTGCCTATATTCCGCGGCATCTGAAAGGTGTGCTCGGTTTACTCAATAGGACAACCCTGCCAGTGCTGCTCTTGAACGATGCCAAAGCAGCAGCATTGCTAGAATGCGGTGCAGCTGTACCCACCAGCACGAGTACCAATTGCAAATTGCAGATTTTTGGTGAGAGCTTCTTTTGAATGTGAACTGATTGACCAATCTAACCTGCAAGCATACCTAGCTTTAGATGCAGTTCAAGCAGCAATGCCCGCACTATTACAACGTCAATGGCTGGACCCAATGGTGGCTTAGATATGTTAAGAAGCTTTAGGCACGGCGTGCATCAACAGAACTGCTCTCGTTATTAAAACTACAGTGGCGTTGCAGAACTCAATGCTAGGGGGGTTCTGTGCATGTAGTTGCCCAGAGTTTTGTTAGTATGTTCACCCAGCTATTGGGCATGTGCTCATATGTGCCAATAGCGTGACGCTGTCACCAACATTCTCCGCTTTGTTGTCATGTGGCATTTAGTTTTGTGCCCCTGGTATTGCACTCGTGGTAGGTTGCCGTAGCAGAAGTAACCAAGGGAGTACGAGCATTTGCTGAAGATTTAAGAGCACGCAGACATCAACCGGAATTGATGGCACCATGGGCAATAGCACTTGCAGCAATGCCGCACAGAGCAGGCCGAAGGGAGTTGCGTGTGAATCCCAATGTGCTGCCTGTGCCTTATACATCGTTTAATGCAGACACAAATCGTCCAACAGATGTGCATTAGTGTATGGTAAGTATCACAGGTGCATGAGTGTGCGGGCACTCTGGTCATAGTGTGTAAAGCGTACTACCCATTTTGCTTGCGGGCATAATTAGCTTCTGCGACGTATGCCTTGTGTGATGTGACAATGCAGAATGTGGTGGCCAGCCATCATGCTCACAATCAGCAGCATGGCGCATTTACAATTATACAGGGAGACGTTGCACATGTGCCGCATTTATACATGTCGTTGAAGTCGCATAAAGATCCACCAAAGCCACCTTTTATTGCAGCTGCATTTGCCACTACACTTGCAAATGCATTTACTTGGCGAATGCGCATGTATAAAGCTATGACAGAGGCAGCTGGTTGGTTGGGGAGCGAGGCTCTAAAGGAGCCTTTTTAATGCTGGAGTATGAAGGACTTCTTCGCGGGCTAGACTGCGCAACTACATCAACAGCTCACGAACATCACAGCAAATGCATGAGCACTTGGCCTTGCAGTCCTGAGATTGCACGACGTACACCAACCTAGCACACAAGGATTTGATGCTTCGTATGCAAGGTTTTTTGGGCAAGGTCTTTGCTTGTGTGTTGAGGCGTGATAAGGAAACACGCTTGTATATTAACATCCGAATTGGTAATGTGACACATACTTGAGTGAGAGGCACCGTGGTAAGAAAGGGTGTGACCTGAGTGTTTACAGTTGCAGAGGTGCAAGCCATGTTGCTGTTTCTAATTAACAATGTGTTTATGCAAACGGCACAAATTCAATTGCACCGACAAGTGATTGGCATTCAGTGGGCAACAGTGTGGGTGTTTACATTGCAAACTATGATCTGTTGACTTAGGAATTAGACTTTATGGACAGGTTATGGTGTCCAGCAAAAGACAGCTAGCACTCCAGTTTGCACGCCATGTTCCATGGTACACTGATAACGTATTGGTGGTTGATTTACCAAAGTCTTTGACTTGCATGTATCTGAGTCCGCATGTGTGCCAGTGGGGGTAATTATACCCACATCATATGTTGACGTTATTGCAGTCAGCGCAGGGTGTTCGCATCCCATTCTTAGATTTGTCGCTATTGCAGACAGTTCAGGTTGGCCGCCCGTGTGTACAACAAGGTCAACACAGCGCCTTTTCAGGTTCATTCCCAAATGCAAAGCCCCCCATTCGGATAGCAACTTTGCAACATCAGCTAAGTTGGGGATAGTTGTGTCACAATGTATGAGGTTTGTCCGCATTTGTACTTTACATGAGCATTTTTTGGATGCCATGGTGCAGCTCCTGCGTGACATGCAGCGTGATTGGTATGCCATGATGCCCATGTTGGCTAAGTTGAGTGGGAAAATGTTTCGTATGTAAGCCCAGGTGTACGGGGGTGATTACAGAAGATTGTACGCGCAAGTGGCGAGGAGGTCCATGGCTCCTCATGGAAGGTACTTGATCAGCACGGCACAGGTAAGTGAGGTGAGTGCCACTATTCATAGTGTGGGAGCAGTACAACTGCCCGCACCGCATCTATGTGTCTATGTCTGGTCCATTTGCTGGTAACTTGGATGTTAATGTTGTTGGTGTGGTGGTGTGGTAGGTGTGGTTGGTGTGGCGGGTGGTTGTTATGGTACTGTGTGAGGACCTATGGTGAGGTGCTGGTGCTGGTGCTGATGCTGACTGGTGCTGACTGGTGCTAACTGTGTGCTCATGCCTGCATAAGTGCGTGGACTCATTTGCGGGCTGAACTCGTAACAGTGTCATAACGGTGTCCGTTCATTTAATGCCTGCGAGAGCTATCTGTGCAGAAGGACCGCAAGCGTTTTGCCGTGGATCAATCATATCACTACGGTGGTGGCGCTTTTGGCCGCTCACAGCACATCATTGCACTACCATCCTCGCCCCACCTCGCCTTAATTTACTGCTGTAGCTGTGCCGTGCTGCTGCCTGCTAGGCCTGCTGAGGAAGATTTCTCTCCAAACGCTAGCCTTCTTGTTCAGGTCGCTTGTGCTACTTGCTGCCGTGTGCCAGACCCTGCCTCGCCTACCCGCCTTGCATTGCATATAGGTTGCAAGCACATAGGTTAGCTAGTGGCCCCAGCATATTTTCATTGTAACCTGCGGGTGTTGCTGCCTGCGTATGCTTGGTGAGCTTGCATTGTGCAATGTGCACTTCCTTGCATCCTACTAAAATGCATATACGACATGAAAACACAGCATTCGTTAAGCATGCACATGTCAAAAATAATAACAGTCAAGTGTACGGATCTTCATGTGCAGCATTGGAGCAAATGCGACAACTTACCTTGGTAGCTCCTTGAAGTTTTTGTCTTGTGCATGGTTGCCTTGAAATATGGTTCATGGAGGGTGGTTGGGGGCTTGAAACCGGTGGAAGCGTATCATGCGCACCGTGCATGCGCACTTCATGCACAGCCCTCACCGTGGCGAAGATGCAGTCGTCCGATGCGCTATATCCACATCCACAGACGTGCATCTGACGGCGCGCTGCCTGTGGGATCTCGAGATCCCGACAAGAAACCCTGAATGCGGAACCCCGTCACCTAACAGACAATGCGTGTCATTTGGCCAAATCAAAAAATAATATCACTGCGAGCGGTGCGGATATCTGTTCATCAACGTAGCCGACTGGCGTCAATGGCGCTACGTCGGTTAAAGCCTGCGAGCTTAGCGGTCAACAGCTAATCTCACGTCCTTCTACGGCACATTGCTGTGGACGACGTTGTGGGCGTTGTAGGTGACGGCGTCGTTGAGGCTTTGAGTTGGGTTAATCTGTCATGGCAACCTCCGTGGCGTCCTCAGCGGCCGTAAGCTTGTCGTCAGCTTCGGCTCTGCGCGGCGGAACGCCGGTGAAGCAGCAGAAGCGTGTGGCGGTAAGGCCCGCTGCCGCCGCCGCCGCCGTCAGGGCGTCGTTGGGCGCGCCGGAAAGTGGGGTGGAGGTGTCCAGGCGCGAGGCGCTGGTATCTTTTGTCACCACCTCCGCCGCCTTGCTCGTCGCCGCCCCCGCCTTCGCCGAGGATGTGCAGGAGAAGTATGCCCGGGAGACTAAGGACGTCATTGGCATGGTGAGTCTGGGTGCAAGTCAGTTTAGGGGATTTTTTTTCGCAAGTCTTGTGTACGTGCTTGCGTGTGTGCTCACACAGCTCCAGCTGTCTGCGATCGCACGTTCTTCCCCATTGTTCAGCAAGACACGTGCACGCTCTGCGAAGCTCCGTTAGTTGCTCGTGGTCGACCAGAAGCCGTCATGTGCAGTGGCTGACTTGAGCACCAGTAGTATGCGTTGTGCGCTTTCTTAAAACCAGTGAACGCAACAAGCATTGGTGTTGTCAGCTTCATGCATGTTGCCTTGAACGCAGTACACCACAACCTTTTCTGGCTTCAGAGAAGAACTCAGTTTTGTCTCAACAGCATATCCACATAAAACATATAAGCAGTGTAGGGCAATTCCAGCAATTATGTTCGTGTCGAGGCAGGGTGTCAGCGCATTGGCCCTGTCTTTTGGTCGCAGTCGCTTGCCTGATGTGTGCAAAACCTGCGTTGCTCTGTCGTTATGCATCGAGCCATGCACAATGCAAACACAGATGCAACGATAAAGAGTGCATTGATGACCTCATGCACAAAGTATGCGACACTGTACAACCCACGTCCATGGTCACGTCACCTGACCACTGTGTACTCGAGACATGCCTCTGACTGCACTGCACAAGTTGCAATTCCTGCTGTTGCAGTGTTGACAGCGGCACCACTTCGTTGTATCAGGTGCGCACAGCGTTGAGCTATCCCAAGGGTGCTCCAGAGATTGAGACTGCTGTGGATCAGCTGCGCAAAACTACAAATGACTGGGTTGCCCGTTACAGGTGTGTATCTTGGTCATCTTCCTTGTGATCCATACACTGCTTTTGTTGTCCAACATGCATGGAAGACATACGCTGTTTGCCCATGCGTGTATGCCCATGCTATGTAGGCGGGAGGACAGGGTTGCGGGGCGCACAAGCTACAGCAACGTGTACACTGCTCTGAATGCGCTGGCCGGTCACTACAACAGCTTTGGCCCAACATACCCGTTGCCTGCCAAGCGCAAGGAGCGCGTTCTCAAGGAGATGGACATTGCTGAGACCGCTCTTGGCAAGGGCCGGTAAAGAGTGCGCAGATACCCATGTTTCAAAGTTTTGCCCCCTGGTTATTAGTTCATTCTGGGCGACAGCAGTGTAGTTGCAGACTGTTGAGATATGTACCCTTACATTGGTTGACCAGTGTTTATATATACAAACAGCCTGTGCTGGTACCCTTGTGCTTGCCATTGAGGTGAGGCGTACCACAAATGCCAATATTTCAGCAGGAATGTGTGCACACTGACAGCGCGCATGTCCTGTACACTCCTGCACTACAGGATGCAGTCATTGCTGAGTTTGAGATTGAGTTTGACTGTTTGCGCACACGTCAAGAAGCAATGGCAATGTCATGCACAATCGATGGCAACGCTAGGCTATATCTGCAGTCTGTCGCAGCAGCGCTACTGTTATCATGATGTTGCCACTGCCTTGAGCACAATGGACGAGTAGCTCATCATGGGGTATAGATTTTCCGCGATCATGGATTCATACTGGGAATGGGCCACGTCTCTGTGCTCCACATCGTCCCCCATGAAGTCATACGGTGCAACTTTGCCTGTATCTACAACTGGAACCCACCTGCGACCAGCAGGGTTCGGTATTGCGACCACCACGGGCAGGTGGCTGGCGTTGAATGCAATGTACAGGTCGTCGCCGCCCAACTCCCAGGCGCCCTATCAGCAAGCTATCATCAGTATAGTGCACATACTCAACTCATGAATCCACTCGCAGTCAATAGCACATTAAACTGCTGCTACCAGAGCGCATACTCACGCAGCACATGCTTGTACAGCAGGCCTTAGCAAGCCTTAGCATGGACCTGCATGCTTGAGTTGAACGACAATGAGCCAAGTACGTACCAACTTGAGAGCAACAAAGCGACTGGATTCCGACCAGTCGGGGTTGCCTGGTGTAAGACCGTGCCAACTTAGCCTTGATGCGTTTGGGAATTCCGGCAACCGCAGCACAGGGTGTTGTCTGTCACAACCGAAGGCATCATGGCAGGCAACAAAACAATTTACCATCAATGGCTTCACAAGGGAGCTTACTTCCGAAACTCAATCATCTGTGTGAAAAAACGCTGAAAGCCAGTTGACTCCTTCTCCAACTTGTCCCAGCGAAACCAGTTGACCTGGGAAATACAAGCAATTGAAAGCTGCACCAAATTACTGTGTACTGAGTGCTTCTCCACTCCAGACATTCCTACCTCGCTGTCATGGCAGTACGTGTTATTGTTTCCACCTTTGGTATGTCCGTATTCATCACCCATCTGGATCATGGGCACTCCCTGCCAAAAAGTGCCATCATGTGAGAAGCTGGTCGTAGACATCCAAAGTACAATTGACGCCTGCATCAACTGTCTTGCCTGTGATATCATCATGGCCACCACAAAGTTTCGCATCTGTCTCCGACGCAACCGTTGCACTTTGTCTGGCACAAACTCGCCCTCCTGTTATTTACACAACATATTCAAAACCAGACGGGTCAACCACAATCCGATGCTTTAAGATCAACAGTACATAGCTGGGCACAATATTGCAAGGGGGCATGCATGATTGGTTAACAACGTGTGTTCAGAGATGAGTTTCTAGCGATTGAAGGCTGCAAGCACCGTCACAGGGAGAGACTACATGGGGAGCATGGCACTGGCAACAACCTACCGCCCCACAGTTCCAGCTCAAGTTATGGTTTTCTCCATCCATGTTGTTTTCACCATTGCTGAGGTTGTGCTTGTCATTGTATGAAACCAGGTCGTACAATGAGAATCCATCATGGGCGGTTATAAAGTTGATAGAACTCCTTGGCCGCCCACCAGACTCCTGTTATTGAGTGCCTTGTCAGTCATTCGTCACAGCAATGATCACAGGAAAAAGCTTTTCCAACATGCAAAGCACCTCTCACACCTGGTAGAGATCTGGTGAGCCGCACAACCGTGCTGCGAACTCGCCAGCAACACCATCTGTTCCTTTGACGAAGTTTCGCACCGCGTCACGAAACTGCACATCAATGTTGCAAGTCAGTTTATTACGGGCAAAGGTACATCTACAACAAATCTAAAGAAGTTTGTTGGAGTCAAGTGCTGCACAAAGAAATCACAGCGAAGCTGTGTCTGCAAAGCATACCTTGCCATTCCATTCGGACCACTGACCCCAACGCGGAAACGAGCCAACTTGATACAAGCCTCCAGCATCCCAGGCTTCTGCTATCAACTGCAAGACAACAGAAGTGCATAGAGCTTACGACAGATGCAGCTTACAGAGTATTCAGAATGCACAGATATATACCTTGGTGCTGCGCAGAATGCCATCCGAACCGATCAACTCTATGAGCGGAGCGGGATCCAGAGGTGTGCCGGTGAGTATTGAGTTTGGGTTGAGTATCAAGTCTGGCTCCACGCCCTCTTCATCCTCCGTTGCTGGTTCAGGGGGCACCCCGTACGCTGTCCCTTCTTCCCATAAGCTGCGCCCAGTCAGCCACAGCGTCAGTCTTCAGACGCATCAGCACTGCGAATACAAGTGGCAGCTCACCTGCTTGCTCTGGTGAGGATTGAAGCCAGATCAAAGCGGAAGCCGTCCACATGCATCTCCGTCACCCAGTACCTAAGCAAAATGCAGAGAAGGACTCTCAATATGTTGACGATTGTCCAATGGGCAACAATGCATAAACAAGCACAAGGCACTCACCGCAGGCAGTCTATGATGAAGCGTCGCACAACAGGATGGTTGCAATTGAAAGTGTTTCCGCACCCGGAGTAGTTGTAAAATTGACCCTGCAACAGAAGTTTGAAAAGACAAGACGAAGATGGAAATAACATGGGATTGTTGTGAACCTGCGGCACTCACCTCAGGGGCAAGCATGTAGTAAGTGCGATTATCCAGTCCACGAAACGACAATGTTGGTCCGTTCTCATTGCCCTCACCAGTGTGGTTGAACACAACGTCCAGGATGACCTACACAAAATGAAACTGCACTGGTTCTTTGCAAGCACAGGCATCGTGTTTGCCGGCAGCACAAAGTATCTCCAAGCAGCGGCAATGTGTGCGATGCTGCATGCAGTTCCCACATGCATAGAAGTGCAATGTGCACCTCAATCCCCTGTTTATGGCATTCCTTGACAAGCTGCTTGAACTCCCTTATGACCCCTCTCCCGCACTCGGTGTCGCTCTTGTCAGCGCACGCATACCGGCTCATTGGTGAGAAAAAGTTGACAGAGGAATACCCCCAATAGTTAACCCTGCACAGCCACATATAAACACTCCAGGAATGCGCCACGTGCATGCACAGCTAAGCCCATGCGTACCTGAACCCTCTGGTCACTGGGTTCCTGCTATAGTACTCTAGTTCATTAAACTCGTGTATTGGCAACAGTTCGATGGCTGTGACGCCAAGAGCCTGCAAACGATAGAGATTTCCACCTGGCAGCACGTGCATATGTTAAACAACCAAGCAGCTACCTTGAGATGCGGCAGCTTGTCGACAATGCCGGCATACGTGCCAGCGGCAGGGGTGTTTGACGACTTGTGTCGAGTGAAGCCACGCACATGCATCTCGTAAATTACGGTGTCGTCCATTGGTCGGTGCAATGGCGCATCACCTTCCCAGTCAAACTGGTAACACATGGTATGAGACTAGGCATGTTCTGGAAACCAACAAATAGATACACAACTGAAGGCTTTTCACCTCGTCATCTGGATGTGGCACTGCACCTGCGAACTGAGGCCAACAATTTCCATCTGCTTTGGGCTTGCCATAGTCCCATCTGCTTACTACAGCCTGTCCAGCATATAACCATGGTTGCTTACACATAAGAACATAAGAAGCGGTACAATGCAGCACCCACCTTCGCATAGGGATCAAGGACAATCTTCATAGGGTCATAGCGATCAGCAGGAGTGTCTTCGGAGTTCGTGGGGCCGGACACTCTGTATCCGTATAGTAGGTCGTGCGTCAATAATGGCAGCATCATGTGCCATACGTCACCGGCGCAGTTTCTATACCGATCCATTGGTATTTCTGCAGTGACTTTGCCCTGCAGCACGATGCGCACGTAGTTGACGCACAATCACACTCCACTAGGATGGAACAGCACATGACCTGTTCAACAACTAAGTCTGCATTATCACCAACAACATAAGGCGCAACGGTGCTGCTTGCAAATTGCATGCACATGCTGTCAAGGCCACATCAATGCAACAATGCACCTGCTGGAGATCCTCTTCCGTAAACAGGCATAGAGACACTGCTGTGGCGCCACCGGCATAGATTGCAAAATTCACACCACCATTGACAAGTGTAGCGCCAAGTGGCGACGCCTTGCCTCGCTGCGGCATGCGGTACAACTTGTCCAAACCACTGCCATAGTTGGGCTTTGGCTTTGCTACCTGCACCGTCAGAATGCATATATGTCCTATACTACCAGAAATTCAAAGAGTCATAATCTAAAGCATGGAAATCTTAATGCTGGTTCAGATTTGACTGCTGCTGTACTTCAGCATCAATGGTTCCAAAAAGCTCATGTTCCTGTATCATGAGATCAACGTTCTACATTGCACGTGGTGCTGTAATCACATCAGGTTGGACTGCAGCTGTACGCAATCAGCTGCATTGACCACCATAGCAGCTGTAAGCTTAGCAGTCAAAAAGTGACTTCAAGCGTGCACGCACACAGCACATCACGTTGAAAACAATGGCTCAAGCAGAGAACTCTCAGGCAATTTCAACACAATGCGCCGCAGATTGACATGATGAGCTGCACTTGCAGCCGTGTATGGCGTGAATGTGTGCAGTGCCAACAATGCATACATGCACATTGCGCTGGAGATTGACAAGATGGAGTGCACTCAAAGCGTTGATATGCGCGCATGGCTTGAATGTGTGCATTGCCAACTGCATGTATGTACATTCGCATGTCACATTCACACCTCCGGCGCTGTGGCAACAGCTTGGGCCAACACTGGCATTGGGCCACGGAAGGACAGCATGCGTGCGTGGCTGCGCCGGCCGGCGCCGGCGGCAGCGGCGGCGACATTTCCACAGCCATAACGATGTCGCCGGTGAGCAGCGCCAAGACCCCTAGCCCCAGCCTCAGCAACATTGACGGGCACGGCGACGGCGGCGCCCAGGACTGCCGTCGTCGTCGCCCCGCCCACCAGCATGTTTACTCTGCGACCAGGCTGCTACTCTGCCGGCCCCTGCTAGCCAGCCCTTCTAACAACCACCATGAACGGCGACACCGACGACGACGACCATGACAACACGCACAGGAAGCTAATGCTGATTAAGTTGTCAAACCCTAGAAGCGTGGCCTAGTGTTGCAGTGTGTGACTCCGCCTCCGCCAGTGCCAGCATCACCACTGACTCCGCGGAGAATGCCGTCAGTCCTTCAGCGCCAGCTGGCAGGTTACATGCTGCTCAACTTTGTTTCGCTGACTCGGGCTTCTTTGTCCCTTCGGGCGCGGATGGTAGCGACCCCGTCGTCGTCGCTACGGTAGCGGATAGGTGTCCGGTGGTTGCTTGATCAGAGCTTTTCGATGTTTTCGCACTTTCGCTGCGCACTGTGATTAGCCACTTTTACTTTTCGCGTCTTTCGCGCAGCGGAAAAGAACAGAGCTTCTTGGCTTGGAAGATACCTTTTTCGGTAGGTTACCCGACCTACGGCCACAGAACATCGCCTGCAATAAAGTTCAATGCGCTTTTGTGACAAAATTTGTTGTGCCACGTCTTCGTGGCTTTGGCGAGAATGATGGTTGACAACCAGAATAGGCCACGTCATAATATATGGACCGTAATACCGACAGAAAGAAAGAAGATTGTTCACGACGGCATCAAGACATATTGGTTACATAGTATGTACACAAAAGCACAAGTGCATTCATTTGCCATATTCGAAGATGGAGGAAAACCTATGAGAGTGTGGGAAAATGCTTTATTGTTGTTACCATGCATAATGATAGCAAGCAAAACGGTTCTCTCTGTTTATACACTTGCAATTGTTGAGTGCATGTGTGCGTGCACAAACATATGCGAAAACTCTACATGGTAATATCATCATTACATCTGACAAATGTGCAGATTCAACTTAGCTATCCACGTTTCTAATCAAACGATTCATCTTTGCACGAAGGAACATCTTATGCATACAAGTTTCCTTCGCAACGCGTGCATCACAATGACTCTGCATACAATCGGTCGAAATTGTTTCGCAACTTGCACAGCAATATTACATACTACTTTGAGTATAAGAAAGGCATGAAGTGCCTGAGCGCTGCAACCGTTCACATTAGCACTCATGTACCCTGTATACTGACATGGCATAATGCTACCGCTCATTATCGCTCCAGGTATCAACATCACGTGCTGCATTTTCTCCTGCATCCGCCTGCCAACACAATGCGAATCAGCTACACGCTGTTCTGTGCAATGTCGTTGGCTGCCACAGATTAGCATAAACTCCATACCAGTACGTCTTCAAGTATTCCGGTTGGAATGGGCGGCGCCCAAACTAATATCTGACGATCATTGCCGGTCGTATACAGCTCTGTGTCATTTAGTTGAAAGCAGCAGCAGCTCACCTACAGAAATACACACAATAAAAAATTCGCTCGACCGACAGGACAGTACACACATGCGCACACCTCCTCAAGGTGTCCACGCAGGCGCGTGAGCTCCTCGCCTGTGGCGACGTCATATATGCCAACAGTCGTGCCGCCCGGCATGCATGCAACGCGTCCGTCGGAAGAAACTGCCATCTGCGATCCTTTGCTCGCACGGCTGCGCGTGTTGGGATAATGCACGATATAATGCGAGCCTGTCTCCACATCCCACAACCGCGCGCGCGAGTCCGTTCCCATGCTTAACAGGCGCTGACCCTGCAAAGATGACTCATCAAAAGCAAGCTAATGCGAGACAGTGCGCCCTGGCTACCTGTATACGACTTACCTCGGGAGTGGTAGCAATTGCGGTTATTGCACCATCGTGCGCTTGTGCCCAATTTGGTGTTTCGGGCCTACCTCCACCTCCACCTCCAAGATCTCGGTCCACTTGTTTGCCGCGTTTGCCTGAAGCTGCACGAACACAACTTGCTCATGCTGTGATACAGGCGCAAAACCGCAAACATGCACAAGCGCTGGTGATCTAATCAACAGCCGCAATATAACACTGGAAGCAAGACGTGAACATCAACACAGCTACTCACTCACAAGAGGACCTCAAACGGCTGCGTGCTGGAGTGCGGATGCTTGTGTGCGTACGATGCTGGTCAAAGACAACAACCGGACCACCTGGGCTCCTGACAAAGGCAAATGAGCAGCACATCAGCTTCCCATCTGATTTCAAAAAACCAAGTCCATTACAAACACTCCTTAAAACAAAACAAACACATGCCACACAAATAGGCTTGCATGACAGCCATGCTGTGGATTCAATAACCGGCTTCAATGTGCGTGGCGTAATCAAGGTGAGACTGCACCTCACGTCCCACGCAGCAAGGGTCCCGTCTTTGCCACCAGAGTAGAGTCGCCACTCCCTCGTGCGGTCCCAGGTGAGAGCAAGCACGCCATCACGGTGGCCACCAGCCAAGGCATGCGTGTCAGCACCGCTCACAATGTCAATCAACCGCACGCGCGTTTCAGAAGCGCCCGTAGCAACAAGCGAGTGGGAGGAGGCGCACGCAGATAGCGCCATTGCATAGACCTGTATTTGTTACAAATATGTCACACAGCCCAGGTTCTGCAAAACATGTGCAGTGGAAGTCGTGCTGTGTCCACATGGCACACCATGTTGTGACACATCGCAGAGTCACACGTGTGCGCGCGCACACAAGCGTGCCAGGACACAACAAACAAAAAGCCAACAACCCTGCATGCACTTACTTTTGAGCCCAGGTTAAAGGATGCGGCCTTCTCCAAACTGTTAGCATCCCAAACGCCGACTGTGCCATCAAAACTCCCAGTCACAAACAACCCTATACACAAACGAAAAGAATGAGACCGTATGCGTAAAACAGCTGCTGTTTATGACAGCTGGACGGTCAGCGAAAGCAGGACCATTAGATCACAAGCAACCGCAACACTTGAAGCAGGTGAGCGACGCATATCACCTGTATCCACAGGGTACCATGCTGCGCAGGACACTGCATATGCGTGCGCCCGCTCAACTTGTGCTGTTGCTGTGTGGATCGCAACTCCAGCCTCTCTCCTTGACGGAACCTGCATGCGTATGTGTGTGTGCTTGTGTTCTGTGGCATGTATTGAGAAGGAGAAGCAAAGGGTTGCTTGCACATAAGCGTGTACAAGCGTGCAATAACCTCGAGATCATATAGCGCCACGGATGCATCAGATGCGCCCGCGAGCAGCCACCTTCCCTCTGTAAGATCAACCTGCAGGATCACCAAGCATGTGTGCCATCAGCATGTACGCAACGCATCAAGCTCAACAAAATGCGCCTTGAACTGCTGCACTGTCACCACACCCGCACAACACGTACAGCGCAACAAGTCTACATCAACTCTGCTGTGCATGCAAGACGCATTAGTAAGAATTGTGAAGCAGCGCATGCTTGTGCGTTGGGTAACAGCTTATTGGCCAATGCAACTGCGTTCTTCTACAACTGCATGGCATACCAACCGGTTTCATTCTGCTATGCTTCTGCGTGGACACTACATGCATGACAGAAAGATTTAACTACGCCCGACCAGATCAACCACACAATCACGCAAGCATGGGCGGCCATTTCATTGTTTTGATTGGCACAGCTCACCTGCAGGGTGTTGACGCCAGCGCGGTGGGCCGGGGCAACCTCTTTTAGCGGGTGCAGGGCCAGCGGAGGAAGGAGATCTGAAGAGCTGCGTCCGCCCACCGACCCAGCAGAGCCTCGCCCCAGCAGCTTGCGCCTTAGCAGCAGTGCCGCCGCAGCTGGGCAGCTGAGTCCCGCCTCCCTGCCTTTCAGCGCGCGGTACATCCACCACCTCAGAGGCACTGGCAGCCTAGTTGCTTGGCCTGCTGGCCTCTCCTACCGGCTCCCTGCTGCTCCGTGTGACCCGCGCCCGCAGCACTCTTCACCACCACCGCCTCCGCCTCCGCCTCCGCCTCCGCCGTTAAGCTTGCTGATTGTCCATGTTGTCGATGCTGTAGCAGGCAGTAGTTTACTGCACACACCTCGGGCAAGAGGCTGGTGCAGTGAGCTACCGCCTGCTAAGGTGCTGCAGCTCGGCGGCAGAGACGAGGGGCTTCTACTGGCATGGCTTGGTGCGAGAAGGTGGCGGTGGAGGTGGCGGCGGCTGATGGAATCTTTTGGCGTCCCTAGCTGCTGCAGCAATCACCGACAGCTGATATGACTTCCTGGCTTTCCGAGGCGGGCATGGGGTAGGTCAGCACGCCTGCAGCTGCGGGTTAGGCGTTGCAAACCACTTCCCTCTCTCCGATGCTTGCTGACGTAGTGAATTTAGCATTGAGCTTGGCAGTCGGTCAATGCAACTACATACGCTCCTGCTGCAGTGAATGCATGGTTGCACAGCATAACGAACTGCGGCCAGCATGCAACCTGATGTTCCCAACGCCGACTGGCCAATGCAGACAAATCATGCTTCTCACTTTGTCCCCAATGTAGACAATGAGGCGTAGTCACACATGACTGCAATCTGTAATCTACAGCACAGTCACCAGCTGGCAGAGGTTGATGCGGATTAGATGCCTGCCTGTGCGAACGACACACAAATCCACAAATTGGATGTTGCTGTTCTTCAGTTGACATTGACAGCATCCCGTTGAAGTAGTCGCGCCTTCATTAGTAGCTGTTGGCTATGAGCTTGGAATGTCACAGCAGTGTAGATGACGGCGCAGTCGATGTGCACTTCTCTCTGTCATCCGAGTTAAACTCTTGTGCAATGCTTCAAGGCATTCTGGTGTGACAGTCCCCAGGCACACACAGCAGTTAGGGAGTATAAGTCAGGCACTTATCTCAAAACTTCAGAACCATCAACCGTGGGGACGCTTTTCCTCTGTTGAGCAGTACACTCTCATCAGCATTCAGTCCAACCAGCATGGCTAAGACAAGGGCCAGTGGTACCTTACCAGCAAGGCACGCATTACCGACACGTAGCACGCAGTGAACTAACTGACTGACCTTCTCCTCTGTCCAGGTGTGGGTGCTGCTGCTATGCGCGGTGATAGTCGCCTCATTTGAAAGCTTTGCGCTTGCCACTCGTGACCGTAATGACGGTGACGGTGATGATGGCGCGCTGCTTACCAAGTTTGGTCTCCTTCCCCTTGGCGATCTCACCACGACTGATGAAGGCGGACCGTACTTCATTCCCCAAGTCCAGCAGGCTGAAGTGCAAGGTGCGCAGGTCTGCATGCATGTGCATGTGTCTGGGTGTGTGCGCGTGTCTACATGTGCATTGGGTTGCTTGCAGGCTGAGCTTCTGGTGAGGCTTTTGGCATTCTGTACAAGTTTGACAGTCAGGCTGGTGGAACTGCATTCTCAAACGGCAGCTGTGTTGCAGCTGCGATTGCCGCCAAGGCAGGCCGCCAGGAATCCTTGACAGGGATGTGCTCAACCTCCTGGCCAGCACAGAGTGCTTGGAGGCTCGCTTCAACACGTTTGCAGCATTCGGTCAGGACATTCCGCTCGTCCTGCTGTCCAGTACCGGTACGGGATTCGCCCGGGCCATCGGTGGCAGGTACCTTTGTGCAGGCATGCAGCAATTGTGCAGTATTGGTCTTCCATGATACTCAGTTTGTTTCTGCCATGCGGTCATACGTGCAACTGTGAAAATAACAGGAAGGCAAGGCTGAGCAACCAGCTGCAGCCCTGGGCTGAAGAGGTGACATTGGACGAGCAAGGCCACGTGCGGTAAGTTGTGACAGACGTGTCATGTAGCCAATATGGCTACATGACACCGATTATGCCCATGGTACGCATGAACTCATCCCCGTGTATGCGCACACACAGAATGATCCGCGAGGTGCTGGCGGAGCGCTCAGTGCCGTGTCCTGTCGTGGATATCGACGTCGGATTTACCAAGTTCTTCAATGCTGCCATCGGCAAGCCCAGCAACCCTCGCTTCGACTGCTACAAAGATGACATCCGCTTTCTGCTGTGCACATGGGCCGTTGAAGGTCAGTTGGCTTCCGTGTACACCATATACATTGCTTCGGTAGTTTGGTACCGCGTTTGCTGCTATTTTAATGAGCCTTACTGCTGCTGATTTGCCAGAGATCGGCGCCACTGGAGACAAGGTAATCCACCCTACTTGCATACTGTTGGTTGTGCTAGGCAGCAATTGATGTCACACGCGCAATGTCTCCCACGTGTGTTTTGTCTCTCTTGTTATCCGAATTTGTCTATTCTTGCACGGATGCTGTCGTAACTCATTGTTACTCCGAGTTACATCTCCTGTACCTGGAATGCTATGAGACTACTTCCTTATTAGGATGACTATTTTGGAAATAGGGTTCCATTCTCCTAATAAGCAACCCCGGTCTTGCGGATGCAATGGCGCGGCTGGCAGGGTCTGCAAGTTACCAGTCAGCGGTGGACAGGCAGCTGCTTTGGGACCGCCGCAACTAAACGGTTGAAAAGTACGCCTTACGCGTATTCGAGGTGGTGCAGAAAGTGTCGGACCTCCGCAACTTCCTTGACGGGCCTCTCAACGACGACCAGGGTCTATACAACTTTGATACGAACTTCATCACTGTCCCCACCCTGAAGATTAACAATGTGCCCACCGACATCCGTGGCCTCACCTGTAGCCGCACACCCAAGCAGGTGACCCGTGTGTGCAAATGCATGTGAGGAGTACTAGTCACGTGTAGGAGGAGACACACCCACGCACGCATGCACACGTGTGCGCCAGGTTCTGCATATTTTGACCTTGGGCTCGGAGAACGGCCACTGTGGGTTCTTCCCCAACGGTGTGAACAGCAAAGTCCGCAACACCATCGGCTTCGCCGACCAGGCCAACGGCTTCGCAGGCTATTGCGGCAACAGGATCACCGTCAAAACTCTGCGCCAAGTAAGTAACAGTGGTTGCATGACCCAAGCCCGGCGCTTGAACTGCTTGTTGCATTCTTCACACAACATTTGGGCGTTGTATTAGGCTGGCAGAGCGTTCTTGCTGAATGAGAACAACATCATCCCGGCTCTGCACCCGAGGCAGTCCAGTTGGAGGCCTCCGGTGCGGAGTACGGCCCCGGCTTCAACATCACCAATCTGGGCACAGGGCTACCCATCCCTATGCGGACATCTTTGTGCCGCGTGGCAGTCGTTGAAGGTGTGGAGGATACCATTGGCAACAATGCATCGGACTTTGTGTGTGTAGCACTTTGGGTGGCACAGAACTGTCGTGTCGTGTTGCGTAGTGGTGTATTCCTGGTTCCGGCGGTTTAGTACGTGTTCGTAGAGTGTGACACGTGCTGTAGCATAGCGATTGTGCCGTTGTGTGGGTACTTCACAATACCCAATTTTCTGCCATGTGCTTGCAGTTTGTCACGGGGGGCTTGTGACTGCCTATACAGACTTGAACCCATGTACATCAGTATGATCAAGTAGTGTTCCTATACAGACTGATTGTCATGCCGTGCATGCGTGCATGAGAGACAGCTGTGCACACTACATGCATGCCTTTCACAACGCTGCGCAACCCCATCATCAAGTGCAGTGTGTTGTTCGGTGCGCTTGGTGGTTTATGCGTTATTGTTGATGTGTTATTTGGTGCGCTAATGCGCACATGTTCGCTCTGCACTTGATGATGGGATTGTGCAGCATTACTTGATTGTGCAGCATTGCTTGATCGCGTGTGCCATTGGCGCGTGGGTCACGGATAACATGTCTATCACAAGTAGCACACAGCAACTGAAAACAGTGCAGTGTGTTGTTGAGTGCGCTTGGTGGTTTTATTGCTGGTTCATACATGATGCTACTTTGAATACACACACTGACTGTAGACCCATTCGCTCATGCAGCATGGCCAAGCCTGGCCAGGCCTGGATGCGGCAACTTGCGCATGAGTGTGTGTGGTGAGAGGCCTGGCCATGTTGTTTGTGCTGCTAGTGCAGTATGTCTTGCTAGTCATACTTAGTAGTATCGCCCTACCCTATGAGATATGTGCGCACGCACATACACATGTGTACAAAAGGTTTTACGCCTCATATGTTGCATGCAAGGGGTGTGCGCCTTCGTGCACTTATGCCAAATATGCAGCTTGCCCACGTCATGCTCAACACACACAACCATGCTAAATCATTCATCATGCTAAATAATGCTAATACATAGCAGACAGTGCCATCGGGTTAAGCCAGGCAGGCAGGTAGCAGTCAGCAAACGGCAACAAACACAAGCTGCGAGGGGCTGGCCGAACCCCCATGCTAGCCAACACCGCACCTGCAGGGTTGTGCTCGCACGCTTCCCCATCAGCCACACAAACCACCAACGCGTGTGTACACCACATGTAGTGATGTACGCTTGAATTGTGTACTCGCAAACATGCACGCGCGCACGCACGCTCACGTAGGGAAAGCTTGTGCAAGTCTGCGGGCTGACCCAAGCCCGCAATAAACAGCTTTGTGTTGTTTACTAATCTTCATTGTCATGTCAGACATGGCACTGCAAACATGGTGCTCGGCGATTCAGAAAAGAAAAAGTGAAACCCACAGGTGGTCAGATCACCAAAGATGGATAGTGCCCTGTTACTAAGATATCTTACTAGGGCTTTCTGGTCTGGAACATCCCTATACGACTGTGTTGCAGTCACCGCAGGGACAAACTCTCGGAGTAATACTTCTTATTCAACTATAAGTATTATGTGAAAATCAATGATGAATAACCTTGAACGTTTTTCTACCCCAATCGCTCCAGACAAGTCTGTTGTGACATTCCACTATTGCTATTTACTATTACATATCAATACCTTCACTAAACGTAAACGGAGACTCACAGCAGCCTCCAGAGAGGTGATGTGACATGCACCCATCCTCACACTGCACAAAGGACACGATACACCCTGTACTTTAAACCTTGAGATTCCCTCTATTGTAGGGGACACAAAGGATAAACGATATCAGGGTGTACTGTGTGTACTCTATGTACGCCTCTGCTGTAGGGGACAAATAGGATAAACATTTGTTTATCCTATTGTCATGGTGATATCTACAGATAAAGTTCCTGGGTGACTGCCACCAGGCGCAGCCTCCTTGCGCCTGGACCGATACACATACTACTCGTACGCAATCCCTGCTGGATATAGCAGACAACCGAGTACACTGTTTTGTGTACCACTGACGCTACTAGCCGACGCACTCAGTGAATTGCACGTGTTGTTGTGTGTGTCCGCACGT
Source organism: Chlorokybus atmophyticus (assembly GCA_009103225.1). Classification (NCBI taxonomy): domain Eukaryota; kingdom Viridiplantae; phylum Streptophyta; class Chlorokybophyceae; order Chlorokybales; family Chlorokybaceae; genus Chlorokybus; species Chlorokybus atmophyticus. The sequence continues at coordinate 34,261 of RHPI01001737.1, forward strand.
GAGTGAGTGCATCGACTGACTCCACAGCTCATGTTACCTATTGAGTGGAGTCACAGACTGTGAGAGGAAGAGTGGTGCTCCCAACAGTCTAAGATACACGTACCACAATGTACCGAATGCCGCTCAGTAGGTCACGCCTCTCTCCTGCCCTCTACAGGGCTGTAGAGGGCAGGAGAGAGGCTCAGCAGGGTGGCCTAGAGTAAAGGGACATGTATAGCCGCCCCTACTGGATGCAGGAAATGTGTTTGAGTGTATATAATTGTGTATGTGTGCTACTGGGTATAGAACACCATAAAGATTATACGGACGGAACCAAAGACAACGCACCTGCACTGGAGGCAGGCGATCCTCTTTGTGCTGCAATGTTAAGAACAGAACAACGTCAGCCCTGCACCACCTGGCAACAGAAGAGGAGGGGAAGGCGTTTACCATTAACATGGAGTCCAAGTGCGTCTCCATGCCACTCCTGCGCATGCATGCAGCGGTAAGTGGCGAAAGTGATGACGCCAGCTTGCAAGCCTTGTGCCTTGCAATTCTATTGCAAAAGCAATGCAATGGTCAGCTGCAACTGTGGTTGGTTCTGTTCTCCGAATTCATGCATAGCTGTGAGGAGATAGGCTTACCCATAAGTAGAAGTTTGGTAACAGTACAACGTACAGGGTTCTACGCATGTGTGACGCAGCATCAGTCTGCCACGTTTGTTGACCAGCCTCAGCACGACACAAGTTGTCACACAATATCCGTCTTCACCTCAAGCTGCCAGTCCACTCTTACACCATACCTGTGAGCAGCTTTGCACTATGACACAGACGCAACATTTCTCCCGTTGATTGAAGTCTAAGGGGAAGCAGTGATCGGCGCACAAGCACGAAACAACAGGTATGCTTACCCAACGTTTGGTTGCGTTGCACAAACAAGGATGTTCCTATGCTATGTGCATTTGTTTGCTGACTGGGCTCCAAACCTGTCGGTGGCTGGAGCAGAACCGCATGGCGATGCCGATGCTGGCACTGTCTCTCCTGGAAGTGGTGGCATTGCTACTGCAGCCCTTAGCCGCGCAGATGATACTCGCATCGGGCCACGTGGTGTGCGACACGTGTCTGTCTGTTGAGGATGGCGGCGTGACATACCCCATCGCAGGCGTGGTGATGAAGATTGCGTGCACCGCCACGGACGGGAGCTTGCCATTGCAGCGGTGGCCGAGGACAGACCGGAACGGGATCTGGCAAGCATCACTGCCATCCGTCGAGTTCGCTAAGGCTATCGGCAGGACCCTCTCCGGGTGCCGGGTCCAAGCGTACAGACCCGCACCTGGCAGTAACTGCACGGTGTACATGGGCATCACTCCCTGCAGCAAAGACTACACCATGCCAGCAGTACGTGACAGGCACATGCACTGCATGCATGAAGAGTGCTGTAGTTATGACACATACACACACGGCTGCACCTGGCTTGACGCGTACATGCGCATGTACACGACTCATGCGCCGTATGCGAGTGACATGCAGGTACCTTACATGTGAATCACTAAACGCAACGCATGTGATATGGTACATGCAGCTGTGGTTGATATGCTTGCATGCATGCATGCATGCTAAGGGCATTGCAGCTTCCTATTCTTCCATCGACCATATGTGAGGTTACCTCTGCCAGCTGTCTAACAACACGAATCCAACATGGAGCGGAAGCGATCAGTGTTACACGCCTGTTGGATCGATAGACTCCCGGGCGCCACTGCCGGCAACCAACTCGCTGGCGACGCTGAGGAGCACGCATCCGCGCCTGATGGTGAACGTGGACACGCTGCCAATAGTCCGCGCATCGTGCGAACCCGTCAACTCCGCACAGAGCTTCCTCCCTGGTTTATGCAGTGGCAATTCCGACGACACCTACGCGCTTGTATCTGATGGCAAACTCAATGCCGATCTGAGTTCTCACGCGCAACTTCATGGACCGCATCGCTATCATAGCAGGCTCCTACCTGGTCAGTGAATGAAAGGTCCATTACACAAGGCAGAATGTGTGTGATGCTGATGGTGTGTTGCGCAGATCAATGGCGAGAACGCTCTTGCGGCGAAGGCGCCGGCTTATGCGTTGTACATAACAATGTTGGACAACGTTACCTGGACAGGTGGTGCTAAGCCTTCCCCTGGGTACATGACAGCTGGACAGTACCTGGCCGCCCTTTCGTATGCTTACGACTGGCTGAACGGCTATCTCTCCAGCAATGACAATACGGTACGCGTTGGTCGTTGAGCGCTTTCATGTTTCCATGTGCTGATATGTGTCGCACACGCACAGGCAATGTGGAATGCTGTCCTCAACAAGGCCTTCCTGCCTTCTCCGCAAACAGACAACTACAGACTGCCCGATATCGACTTCCTCGCTCAGATTGACAACAACATTGGTATCAACTCACTGTACGGCTGGGTTATGGCTGCTCTTGCCTTTGCAGAACGCAATGCCGTGCTTTGTGCATAAGTAAGCACGCTGTAGCTGTTGCTGTTGCTGTTGTGGTCGAGGTCGAGGTCGTGATCGTTGCCGTTGTTGTCGCCATCATTGTCATTATAATAGTTGCCTGACTCCGCAATACACACGCATCAGACAACTAGTCTTACATGTTGCATAAACAGATCTTGAGGAGGGCTTTGGTATTGGTGTGGAGGACGACGCTGATGTATCATCCGAACGGGGCGTGGACGGAGGGCACAACGTCGTCACCAAAGTGTAGACGAGTTGTTTCAACATAGCATTAGCATTGCCTCACGTTACTTTGTATTGAACTAACAAAGATTACTGAAGTGGCATTGGTTGAATGCTCATTGTACAATGCCTGTTGTTAACATGTCGCACATGCATGCAATTGCTATCGCCTTGACGACGATTGCTTTGAAACTGATTGCATGCAAGGTTGGTGTTGTGCAACGTTGAACAAAATAGATGTTGATGCATGCACATGTCATATGGTTCTAACGCTGATGCAACATGCATGTGTTATCAACACAACCCCTTGTGCCAAGCGTTGATGTTGTGTTGTTGCAGCATCACTTGACCTTACATCAACGGTCGTTGACATGATGTAGTCTGCACGTTGCAGTCATATTGAATAGGTACCTGTTCAATGTGAATGCAAAGTGCCAATCAAGAACATTGTGGTTACAATACATGTCGCGCTCGATGTGAGCGCTGGAAGTTCAAGTCCACACTGGTCCACTAGGACACAACGCTTGTAGAACTCTGCAAGTGTGCCCTTGTGGGGTTCTACAAGGGTTGTGCCGTTGTGTCGTACTACACAAGCTAACACAATCAACTGCTACTGCATGCAAGCACAACTACCACTCAAATGGTGAAGTCTTCCGCGTCTTCAAGATCGCCTTCCCCTCCCGGCAGGCCTTCAACAGTAGGCAGTGCCGGCGCGTTGACGACCTCAAGCGTGTCCATGTCGGTGTTGTTAACATACTGGACAACCTTGTTGAAGTAGGCAACAGGGTCCTTTTTGTCTTGAATGGTTTGATTGACAAGGAACTGAAGCACCTGTGCAAGAAGCATGAGTGCATGAAGTTCATTCGCGCGCGAGCAATCGCACCTACAAAATGTTGTGACTCCTTTGCTAACCTTGTTTCAATCAAGCATGCATCACGTACTTACCACAGCGACTGTGAAAGCCAACTGCTCCTTGTGACAGCTACGCGCAACGGCGTCGCCTCGCTTTCCTCTTCCTCGCTGTCCAGCGCCAGCTCCACATCACCTAATTATAAGCTTATAAGGGCAAATATTGGATTGCATCTGTCCAGCGCCAGCTCCACAAGTGGAGCTGGCGCTGGACCTTTATATAATTCGAAAGTGGCAAACAGCGGAGCTGAAAAGGTCCAGCGCTAGCCTGGGGAGTCCACATGTGGAGCTGGCGCTGGACCTTCATGTAAACACACAAACAGTAGAGCTGAAAAGGTCCAACGCCAGCTGCACATGTGGAGCTGGCGCTTGACCTTGAAATGATGTGAAGGTTGCAAACATCAGAGCTGGAAAGGTCCAGCGCCAGCTCCACATGTGCAGCTGGCGTTGGACTTTTATGTAGAGTGAAGGTTGCAAACATCAGAGTTGAAAAGGTCCAGCGCCAGCTCCACACGTCAGCTGGCGCTGGACCTTTGTGCGATATATTAGTTGATGTACATCACCTAACACATGCAGGTCGTAGATTCTAAAACTGCAACAGAATGTGAAGCTCTGCACCGCGTACCTGCTCCTCGCTGCGAGCACCAAACTTTTTGCAGCAAACGAACCGCTCGTCTCCCCATTCTAAGCGTCCATGGCGGCGGTATGCGCTATCTGTAAAGTTTCAAACATTGAATGCAACCTTGCACGTCAACGAGTTGAGTTCAAGACATACACGCGTACATGCCCTTACCTTTCTTCAATGCCGCAAGCTGTGCAAGCCGCGCGGCTGTGGGTTTACCGTTGTAGAGCATAGGCAGCTGGTAGAAGCACTCGAAAGCTTTGCGGATTTCGTTCGACTTGGTGCCCTTCGCTCGCACAAGCGCTTAATTACGTCCTATCAAACATGCAAGGGTCACAACTGTTAAGGGAAGAATGCATTCAATGTTGCAAGGCAGCGCACTATAATGATGAAAAGCCACTCACCGCGACAAGCGCGGGTTGACCGCGTGCTGCGCTTCATGCAGGGCACACCCTTGCAGGACCAGCGCCGTCAGTAACGCCTGCCGTAATGCTGTCTCATCTGGATAGAACACGCTATGCTTCAGCAATAAAGAAGCAGCGACACCCGCAGGGCCTGCAACCTTGCCCTTCCGACTTGTGAAGGTCGTGCCGCACCACCCTACAGGTTGAGTAGTCGCTACCATTTGTAGCCCAGCAGCTGCAGGCTCCGGCAAGGGTGAGGCGTCTAATGCTGAAGCCACCAGCCCTGATGCTCCAACTTGAGCTTGCTGCAAGCAATACAACAGTCAATGCTTGCATGTGAACATGTGCAAAGCATGCGCACTCAGTTACTCACAAGTATCAGTTGAACTATCGCGGGATTGGCATTGCTGCCTGCCGTATTGAGGTAGTCCTTGAGTACATCCAAGCTCGACGCAGATCGCGCGCTACGCTGCTCGGTTGCACCACTAGTAGGCACGCGTGCTGCGACGTCACGGCATGCACTGCTATGAAGTCGTGCTTGATCGCGCGCCGCTATAATCTGAGCGGCGATGGGCCTGGTGTGGGTGTGCGCTAGAAGCACCTCGCTGGTCACTTGTGGTGGTCTAGTGCTTTGCGTTAATTCGCAGCCACAGGCAGTTGGTTGCCACCAACTGCAAGCGCATGTTATCAAGCAATTACTACCGATAGTGTAACATGCGCCCAGCGCCATAGACTATGTTCATGTCAACCGCACCTTAAGCTATGTCATCAAGAAAGGCGCGTGCGTTGCTTGCCGGAGGATGACCGGCAACATCATCTTAATCAATGTTGTCGTCGTCATCTTCAAGTTTCATCGTCCAAGTCATTGTGGGCGTTCCTCTCCTCACCATGTAATCGTCTTCGTCATCGCTAACTGCCCACGACACAACCACAGTGTCATGCAATTCATACGTTACAGCACTAGACCTGTAGAGCAATGTGAGATTCAATGTTGCAAGGTTGCAAATAGCAGCAGCTGTAAGCCTACTAGGAAATGCATTGGTGAGTGCTCCGATCAACTACTATCAATAGAATTGCTGCTGGTGTACCTATACGTCGTAATTGGCTAGTAGACTTGGTTGGTGCCGTGCGTCGGGCGGACGCTGTTGTGGTTGTTGCAGGCAAGGGTGAGGCCTCGATCAGTGCTGATGGAGCTTGCTTTAGTTGAGTCACTGCTTGGGTAGCCTGTAGTTAGTACGTTAGCCGATAGTTCTATAGAACTAGCATCAAATGTAAGCTTGGCAACTTCAAACATGCAGCTTGCAGTCAAGCGCAGGTGCACAATGGACCGGCTTGAAGCCAACTGAGAGTGCAGCCGCAAACTTGGCAGCTCTCGCAGCACCACGTTACAGCTGTAGTCAACTGTTTTGTGCATATAATGCACTAAATACAACCAGCGCAGCAAGACATCATGTGTGCAAGCGTGTTGAACTGCTGCTTACCTCCTTGTCATTTGGTGCCTTGCGTTTTCGACTGGCAAGCTGCTGCGTCAGGTTGGCTATCTCCTGCTGTGCTTGCTTTCTGGTCGGACGCTGAGATTGGGAGGCCATGCCAGCGTCGTCAGCTTCCTCAGCTTGCCTACTAGTTAACTGAGGTTTGGAGGTTAAGCCAGCGTCCCCTGCCTGCAACATGTACTACAGCAAAACTTCCTGGCACCTATACGTACACGTGCTAGCTACCTCCATGTTGCAATGCTAAGCAACAGGCATTTGCTATCATTTTACAGTGCTGAGCATACTGCACACAACAGACCATTGTCATATGCAATGCATGTAAAAGGGCTGAGCATACGACACACAAACGAATGAGTGCATGCAATGCACATAACAATCAGTAAATGCCGAAGCATATGACGAAGACTGCTTGTGCCACAGATCCCTGCTACAGCACGCTGCTAGGCGACTCAGTTTCAAACAGCCTGGGGCAGCTTGTTGACCTTGGACTTGATGTGACTGATGGTTGCTTAGAAGCACAGACTGCGCAAGCCAACGCACAGGCTGTCTATGCAAGCCAAACCAAGGCGCACCTTTCCACCTGGCCTCCTTGCCGCCAAAGACCGCCGCCAGCACCGGCTTGTTGCTAAGGGCGCTACCGCTCTGCGTGCAATGCTCACGGTGGAACCTATATGCGGACTCAATGCCCTGCAATGAAACCCTAATTATAGCAGCCTACGTACGGCCAGGCGCAGGCGGCGGCGGCGGCGGCGGCGGCAGGGAGGAGGGCAGCCAAGAGGCCGCCATGAGGCTGGATTTTGGTTGCGCCTGGTCGACGGACGTGTGGTAAGCGCATGATTGAAGTGCATGTGCATGTGCATGTGCATGCGCTGTGTGGTAGCGGTGAACACTGCCAAGTTGCAAGGGACTTCAATTCTGCATGAGTCAAACTAGTATATTGCGACTAAGTAAAGCACATTATGTGGTTGTCTGGTACCGGTAAACATGGCCAAGTTGCCAGGTTGCGTAGCGTACATAGTTGACACTACACAGGAACTGGGGATGTAATCCTAGAGAACTTGAGATCTCAGCCTATGCTGTCAAGAGAATAAGCTTATGTCTCTGCCTTTCTCTCGGTAGCTTAAGAGAACAAGTTTACCGTTCATTGGTTTAGTCTTTTTATAAGCTATAATCTGAGTTTATGTTAGTGCATGTCAGCCTACCGTTCAGTGCACCTCATGAATCCACCGTTCATGAGGTGAAGTGAACAGTAGACTGACATAGACTTCCGCATGCAGGGCCTCATTGCCTTATGACCAACTGTTGCGCATGCCTTGCTAGCATCTGAGTGTGGATAAGTTAGCAAATCAGTGACCACAGTAGGCTATACATGTTGGAATGCACCAGTGCATGTTAATGGGAAATGGTGTATGTGTATCTAATCGCTTGACGTGCTTACACAGGCACATATGGCTGGGTTTGCATGCAATGCATGTGGCCGAGAGTTTACGACGCATCGCGCAAGAGCTACACGTGTCAACTTCAGCGCGCGATGTCGCCGACGACCTGGATTTTTGACCGTCTACACGCACCTTGCCTGTGTCAATTGCTCAACATGTGGAGAGAGTTCTAAATGAGCAAAGTGATAGAGCAGCTGACTGGATGCCGTAAGACCCAAGCACCCATCATGCAACACACCAAGTCCACAATAACAGTTAAAGTCCGCGCTCACCTCCAGCAGCCAACCCGTCCGGCGATGTCAACCTACCAGATGCACCCATCTGGACATTCCAAGGCATTGATGATGCTTTGCATCTCGCAACTACACAAGACCGCGACGCGGATCAGAAGGCAGCTCGGCAGCAGCAACTTAGGCAGCAACTAGGACCTTTTGCTGTGACTGCAGAGTTTGTGAGGTTTTGCTTTGAAAGTCGAGGAGGGCGAGGGCAATCAGATGCAGACATCAATAGATTATTGCGACTGCTTCGGCATCCGTCCTTCCACCCTGAGCAACTGCTAGTTCGCACCGCGCAAGATTGTAAAGCTTTCGCTGAGGCGCAAGTACAACATGTGACATATTCTTCTTGGTAACTTCGTGAGGTCACTTGTAGACTTTTTAACACATGCATTGCATGCATGCGTATATCCCCCTGACCTTAAATGCAATGGCATGCGCGAAAGCATGCACACCATCATATGCGCGCGCTCCCACGCATATGCATGCGCAGGCACGCATGCACATAAAACCCACGCACGCATACATACACGCGCGCGCTCGCATACGCATGCACACACGTACGCACGCATGCGTGCACTTACACGTGTGCACGGGAGTACGTCTGAGTTACTTTGCATAATGTGACAGGGTTGGGTGAGGACCAACCTAACGCGGACAGCGTATGGGCAAGATGTCTACTTCACCCACCGCAACATGGGTGAAGTGCTTGCTGAGATGTGGTGTGACAATCGCTTCCAGGTGGACTTCGTGCTGTATCTAAAGATGCTGACTGCCGGCGAAGGTCGCATTTATGCAAGCCCAGACACCTGCATATTATGGAGCGATGTTCAGGTACTGCTAGCTGATTGTGCTCGTGTACACATGTGGTGTACGTTGCTGGTATTGCTATTGCTTACACGTCGTTATGTGAAAGGCCACAGTTGTATCCGTGTGGTTGCTGATGTGGCTTGTAACAGGCGTTGCTTTCGGAGGGTGCTACATGTGCAATGGTCGTTTTTTTCAGTGATAGTACTCCCGTCCATCAGAAAGGACATTCTTGCTGGCTAATTCCAGTCAGCTTGTTCAACATCGCCAAGCGCTTTAGAACTAAAGACGCCAAATGGCCGGTTGGTTATTTGCCTACCTTGCGGCCTCTCCCCAAGCGAGGTCTTGGCAGAAAATCCAGACAATTCAACTGGGCCAAACTGGAAATTTTGCATCGTTGCCTTGAAATCGTCCTCGGCCCCATTAAAGCAATGGCCAAGTAAGTCCTCCCCCACTACTTAGGGGTAAGATCTTTTAACCTATTGATTGATTAATTGATTT